>CM024763.1:64136399-64203921 GCA_014218235.1 Colocasia esculenta | reverse complement strand
TTTTTCATTTTCTTAACTAGTTTTGTTTAAAAATATGAACTTGGGTTTGAGGGTCCAAAATTTAAAATACAGGTCCAATCATCCTATTGATTGTTCCAACATGACTTGGGGGGTGAAAGTAACCGTAGAAACTGACGGAGTCTAAATTGACTCCAGGTTTGAGCTCGATGCTCAAATTACATCTTCTAAAAGAACTTAGTTTAAAGTCAATAAAACGGGTTAAGAGGATAAAAATAAAAAATAGGTCCGATTAATTGTCAATGATCCCACACGGCCGGGAAGGTGAGAGTGACTTATAGAAAATGACGGAGTCCAAATTGGACCCCGATCTAGACTAGGCAATCAATTTTTCATTTTCTTAACTAGTTTTGTTTAAAATCTATGAACTTGGTTTGAGGGTCCAAAATTTAAAATACAGGTCCAACCATCCTATTGATTGTTCCAACACTACTTGGGGGTGAAAGTAACCGTAGAAACTGACGGAGTCTAAATTGGACTCCAGGTTTGAGCTCGATGCTCAAATTACATCTTCTAAATAAACTTAGTTTAAAGTCAATAAAAATGGGTTTAAGAGGATCAAAATAAAAAATATAGGTCCGATTAATTTGTCAATGATTCCAAAACGGCCGGGAAGGTGAGAGTGACTTGTACAAATTGACGGAGACCAAATTGGACTCCGATCTAGACTGGGCAATCAATTTTTCATTTTCTTAACTAGTTTGTTTAAATTTATGAACTTGGGTTTGAGTGTCCAAAATTTAAAATACAAGTACAATCATCCTATTGATTGTTCCAATATGACTTTGGGGGTGAATGTAACCCGTAGAAACTGACGGAGTCTAAATTAGACTCCAGATTTGAGCTCGATGCTCAAATTCATATATTCTAAAAGAACTTAGTTTAATGTCAATAAACTCGGGTCTATGAGAGAAATATAGGTCCGATTAATTTGTCAATGATTCCAACACGACCGGGAAGGTTTGAGTGACTTATAGAAATTGACGGAGTCCAAATTGGACCCCCGATCTAGACTAGGCAATCAATATTTCATTTTCTTAACTAGTTTTTTTAAAATCTATGAACTTGGGTTTGAGGGTCCAAAATTTAAAATACAGGTCCAACCATCCTATTGATTGTTCCAACACTACTTGGAGGGTGAAAGTAACTCGTAGAAACTGACGGAGTCTAAATTGACTCCAGTTTGAGCTGATGCTCAAATTCATATATTCTAAAAGAACTTAGTTTAATGTCTAAAACATGGGCTCAGAGGAAAATATAGGTCCATTAATTTGTCAATGATTCCAACACGACGGGAAGGTTAGAGTGACTTATAGAAATTGACGGAGTCTAAATTGGACCCCCGATCTAGACTAGGCAATCAATATTTCATTTTCTTAACTAGTTTTGTTTAAAATCTATGAACTTGGTTTGAGGGTCCAAATTTAAAATACAGTCCAATCAGCCTATTGATTGTTCCAACACGACTTGGGGGGTGAAAGTAACTCGTAGAAACTGATAGAGTCTAAATTGGACTCCAGGTTTGAGCTGATGCTCAAATTTACATCTTCTAAAAGAAATTAGTTTAAAGTCAATAAAAATGGGTTTAAGAGGATCAAAATAAAAATATAGGTCCGATTAATTGTCAATGATTCCAACACGGCCGGGAAGGTGAGAGTGACTTGTACAAATTGACGGAGACCAAATTGGACTCCCGATCTAGACTGGGCAACAATTTTTCATTTTCTTATCTAGTTTTGTTTAAATTTTATGAACTTGGGTTTGAGGGTCCAAAATTTAAAATACAAGTCCAATCAGCCTATTGATTGTTCCAACATTGACTTGGGGGGTGAAAGTAACTCGTAGAAACTGACGGAGTCTAAATTGCACTCCAAGTTTGAGCTCGATGCTCAAATTTACATCTTCTAGAAGAACTTAGTTTAAAATCAATAAAACTGGGTTTAAGATGATCAAATAAAAAAATATGGTCCGATTAATTTGTCAATGATTCCACACGGCCGGGAAGGTGAGAGTGACTTGTACAAAATTGACGGAGACCAAATTGGACTCCCGATCTAGACTGGGCAATCAATTTTCATTTTCTTACCTAGTTTTGTAAAATCTATGAACTTGGGTTTGAGGGTCCAAATTTAAAATACAAGTCCAATCATCCTATTGATTGTTCCAACATGACTTGGGGGTGAATAAACCCGTTGAAACTAACGGAGTCTAAATTAGACTCCAGGTTTGAGCTCGATGCTCAAATTTACATCTTCTAAACGAACTTAGTTTAAAGTCAATAAAAACGGGTTTAAGAGGATCAAAATAAAAAATACAGGTCCGATTAATTTGTCAATGATTCCAACACGGCCGGGAAGGTGAGAGTGACTTATAGAAACTGACGGAGTCCAAATTGGACTCCCGATCTAGACTAGGCAATCAATTTTTCATTTTCTTAACTAGTTTTGTTTAAAATCTATGAACTTGGGTTTGAGGGTCCAAAATTTAAAATACAGGTCCAACCATCCTATTGATTGTTCCAACACTACTTGGGGGGTGAAAGTAACTCGTAGAAACTGACGGAGTCTAAATTGGTCTCCAGGTTTGAGCTCGATGCTCAAATTTACATCTTCTAAATAAACTTAGTTTAAAGTCAATAAAAATGGGTTTAAGAGGATCAAAATAAAAATATAGGTCCGATTAATTTGTCAATGATTCCAAAACGGCCGGGAAGGTGAGAGTGACTTGTACAAATTGACGGAGACCAAATTGGACTCCCGATCTAGACTGGGCAATCAATTTTTCATTTTCTTAACTAGTTTTGTTTAAATTTTATGAACTTGGGTTTGAGTGTCCAAAATTTAAAATACAAGTACAATCATCCTATTGATTGTTCCAATATGACTTTGGGGGTGAATGTAACCTGTAGAAACTTACGGGGTCTAAATTAGACTCCAGATTTGAGCTCGATGCTCAAATTCATATATTCTAAAAGAACTTAGTTTAATGTCAATATACTCGGGTCTATGAGAGAAATATAGGTCCGATTAATTTGTCAATGATTCCAACACGACCGGGAAGGTTAGAGTGACTTATAGAAATTGACGGAGTCCAAATTGGACCCCCGATCTAGACTAGGCAGTCAATATTTCATTTTTTTAACTAGTTTTGTTTAAAATCTATGAACTTGGGTTTGAGGGTCCAAATTTAAAATACAGGTCCAATCAGCCTATGATTGTTCCAACACGACTTGGGGGTGAAAGTAACTCGTAGAAACTGACGGAGTCTAAATTGACTCCAGGTTTGAGCTGATGCTCAAATTCATATATTCTAAAGAACTTAGTTTAAGTCAATAAACACGGGTTAAGAGGAAAAATATAGGTCCGATTAATTGTCAATGATTCCAACACGACCGGGAAGGTTGAGTGACTTATAGAAATTGACGGAGTCTAAATTGGACCCCCGATCTAGACTAGGCAATCAATTTTTCATTTTCTTAACTAGTTTTGTTTAAAATCTATGAACTTGGGTTTGAGGGTCCAAAATTTAAAATACAGTCCAATCAGCCTATTGATTGTTCCAACACGACTTGGGGGGTGAAAGTAACGTAGAAACTGACGGAGTCTAAATTGGACTCCAGGTTTGAGCTGATGCTCAAATTTACATCTTCTAAAAGAAATTAGTTTAAAGTCAATAAAAATGGGTTAAGAGGATCAAAATAAAAAATATAGGTCCGATTAATTTGTCAATGATTCCAACACGGCCGGGAAGGTGAGAGTGACTTGACAAATTGACGGAGACCAAATTGGACTCCCGATCTAGACTGGGCAATCATTTTTCATTTTCTTAACTAGTTTGTTTAAATTTTATGAACTTGGGTTTGAGGGTCCAAAATTTAAAATACAAGTCCAATCAGCCTATTGATTGTTCCAATATGACTTGGGGGGTAAGTAACATGTAGAAACTGACGGAGTCTAAATTGCACTCCAAGTTTGAGCTGGATGTTCAAATTTACATCTTCTAGAAGAACATAGTTTAAAATCAATAAAACTGGGTTTAAGATGATCAAAATAAAAAATATGGGTCCGATTAACTTGTCAATGATTCCAACACGGCCGGGAAGGTGAGAGTAACTTGTACAAATTGACGGAGACCAAATTGGACTCCCGATCTAGACTGGGCAATCAATTTTTCATTTTCTTAACTAGTTTTGTTTAAAATATATGAACTTGCGTTTGAGGGTCCAAAATTTAAAATACAGGTCCAACCATCCTATTGATTGTTCCAACAGACTTGGGGGGTGAAAGTAACCCGTAGAAACTGACGGAGTCTAAATTGGACTCCAGGTTTGAGCTCGATGCTCAAATTTACATCTTCTAAAGAACTTAGTTTAAAGTCAATAAAAAGGTTTAAGAGGATCAAAATAAAAATACAGGTCGATTAATTTGTCAATGATTCCACACTGCCGGGAAGGTGAGAGTGACTTTAGAAACTGACGGAGTCCAAATTGGACTCCCGATCTAGACTAGCAATCAATTTTCATTTTCTTAACTAGTTTTGTTTAAAATCTATGAACTTGGGTTTGAGGGTCCAAAATTTAAAATACAGGTCCAACCATCCTATTGATTGTTCCAACACTACTTGGAGGGTGAAAGTAACTCGTAGAAACTGACGGAGTCTAAATTGGTCTCCAGGTCTGAGCTCGATGCTCAAATTTACATCTTCTAAATAAACTTAGTTTAAAGTCAATAAAAATGGGTTTAAGAGGATCAAAATAAAAAATATAGGTCCGATTAATTTGTCAATGATTCCAAAACGGCCGGGAAGGTGAGAGTGACTTGTACAAATTGACGGAGACCAAATTGGACTCCCGATCTAGACTGGGCAATCAATTTTTCATTTTCTTAACTAGTTTTGTTTAAATTTTATGAACTTGGGTTTGAGTGTCCAAAATTTAAAATACAAGTACAATCATCCTATTGATTGTTCCAATATGACTTGGGGGGTGAAAGTAACCCGTAGAAACTGACGGAGTCTAAATTAGACTCCAGATTTGAGCTCGATGCTCAAATTCATATATTCTAAAAGAACTTAGTTTAATGTCAATAAACCGGGTCTAAGAGAGAAATATAGGTCCGATTAATTTGTCAATGATTCCAACACGACCGGGAAGGTTTGAGTGACTTATAGAAATTGACGGAGTCCAAATTGGACCCCCGATCTAGACTAGGCAATCAATTTTTCATTTTCTTAACTAGTTTTTTTAAAATCTATGAACTTGGTTTGAGGGTCCAAAATTTAAAATACAGGTCCAACCATCCTATTGATTGTTCCAACACTACTTGGGGGTGAAAGTAACTCGTAGAAACTGACGGAGTCTAAATTGACTCCAGGTTTGAGCTGATGCTCAAATTCATATATTCTAAAAGAACTTAGTTTAATGTCTATAAACATGGGCCTCAGAGAGAAATATAGGTCCAATTAATTTGTCAATGATTCCAACACGACTGGGAAGGTTAGAGTGACTTATAGAAATTGACGGAGTCAAATTGGACTCCCGATCTAGACTAGGCAATCAATTTTTCATTTTCTTAACTAGTTTTGTTTAAAATCTATGAACTTGGGTTGAGGCTCCAAAATTTAAAATACAGTCCAATCAGCCTATGATTGTTCCAACACGACTTGGGGGTGAAAGTAACTCGTAGAAACTGACGGAGTCTAAATTGGACTCCAGTTTGAGCTCGATGCTCAAATTTACATCTTCTAAAAGAAATAGTTTAAAGTCAATAAAAATGGTTTAAGAGGATAAAAATAAAAAATATAGGTCCGATTAATTTGTCAATGATTCCAACACGGCCGGGAAGGTGAGAGTGACTTGTACAAATTGACGGAGACCAAATTAGACTCCCGATCTAGACTGGCAATCAATTTTTCATTTTCTTAACTAGTTTTGTTAAATTTTATGAACTGGGTTTGAGGGTCCAAAATTTAAAATACAAGTCCAATCAGCCTTGATTGTTCCAACATGACTTGGGGGGTGAAAGTAACTGTAGAAACTGACGGAGTCTAAATTGACTCCAGGTTTGAGCTCGATGCTCAAATTTACATCTTCTAGAAGAACATAGTTTAAAGTCAATAAAACTGGGTTTAAGAGGATCAAAATAAAAATATGGTCCGATTAATTGTCAATGATTCCAACACGGCCGGGAAGGTGAGGTAACTTGTACAAATTGACGGAGACCAAATTGGACTCCCGATCTAGATGGGCAATCAATTTTTCATTTTCTTACCTAGTTTTGTTTAAAATCTATGAACTTGCGTTTGAGGGTCCAAAATTTAAAATACAGGCCCAACCATCCTATTGATTGTTCCAACATGACTTGGGGGGTGATAGTAACCCGTTGAAACTAACGGAGTCTAAATTAGACTCCAGGTTTGAGCTCGATGCTCAAATTTACATCTTCTAAAAGAACTTAGTTTAAAGTCAATAAAAACGGGTTTAAGAGGATCAAAATAAAAAATAAGGTCGATTAATTTGTCAATGATTCCAACACGGCCGGGAAGGTGAGAGTGACTTATAGAAACTGACGGAGTCCAAATTGGACTCCCGTTCTAGACTAGGCAATCAATTTTTCATTTTCTTAACTAGTTTTGTTTAAAATCTATGAACTTGGGTTTGAGGGTCCAAAATTTAAAATACAGGTCCAACCATCCTATTGATTGTTCCAACACTACTTGGAGGGTGAAAGTAACTCGTAGAAACTGACGGAGTCTAAATTGGTCTCCTGGTCTGAGCTCGATGCTCAAATTTACATCTTCTAAAGAACTTAGTTTAAAGTCAATAAAATGGGTTTAAGAGGATCAAAATAAAAAATATAGGTCCGATTAATTTGTCAATGATTCCAACACGGCGGGAAGGTGAGAGTGACTTGTACAAATTGACGGAGACCAAATTGGACTCCCGATCTAGACTGGGCAATCAATTTTTCATTTTCTTAACTAGTTTTGTTTAAATTTTATGAACTTGGGTTTGAGTGTCCAAAATTTAAAATACAAGTACAATCATCCTATTGATTGTTCCAATATGACTTTGGGGGTGAAAGTAACCCGTAGAAACTCACGGAGTCTAAATTAGACTCCAGATTTGAGCTTGATGCTCAAATTCATATATTCTAAAAGAACTTAGTTTAATGTCAATAAACACGGGTCTAAGAGAGAAATATAGGTCCGATTAATTTGTCAATGATTCCAACATGACGGGAAGGTAGAGTGACTTATAGAAATTGACGGAGTCCAAATTGGACCCCCGATCTAGACTAGGCAATCAATTTTCATTTTCTTAACTAGTTTTGTTAAAATCTATGAACTTGGGTTGGAGGCTCCAAAATTTAAAATACAAGTCCAATCAGCCTATTGATTGTTCCAACACGACTTGGGGGGTGAAAGTAACTCGTAGAAACTGACGGAGTCTAAATTGGACTCCAGGTTTGAGCTCGATGCTCAAATTGCATCTTCTAAAAGAACTTAGTTTAAAGTCAATAAAAACGGGTTTAAGAGGATCAAAATAAAAATAAGGTCCGATTAATTTGTCAATGATTCCAACACGGTCGGGAAGTGAGAGTGACTTATACAAATTGACGGAGACCAAATTAGACTCCCGATCTAGACTGAGCAATCATTTTTCATTTTCTTAACTAGTTTTTTAAATTTATGAACTGGGTTTGAGGGTCCAAAATTTAAAATACAAGTCCAATCAGCCTGTTGATTGTTCCAATAGACTTGGGGGGTGAAAGTAACATGTAGAAACTGACGGAGTCTAAATTGCACTTCAAGTTTGAGCTCGATGCTCAAATTTATATATTCTAAAAGAACTTAGTTCAAGGTCAATAAACATGGGTTTAAGAGGGTCAAAATTAAAAATATAGGTCCGATTAATTTGTCAATGATTCCAACACGACCGGGAAGATGAGTGTGACTTATAGAAACTGACAGAGTCCAAAGTGGACTCCCGATCTAGACTGAGCAATCAAATTTTCCATTTCTTAACTAGTTTCATTTAAAATCTATGAACTTGGATTTGAGGGTCCAAAATTTAAAATACAGGTCCAATTAGCCAATTGATTGTTCCAACATGACTTGGGGGGTGAAAGTAACCCGTAGAAACTAACGGAGTCTAAATTAGACTCCAGGTTTGAGCTCAATGCTCAAATTTATATCTTCTAAAAGAACTTAGTTTAAAGTCAATAAAAATGGGTTTAAAAGGATCAAAATAAAAAATACAGGTCCGATTAATTTGTCAATGATTCCAAAACGCCTGGAAGGTGAGAGTGACTTGTACAAATGACGGAGACCAAATTGGACTCCCGATCTAGACTGGGCAATCAATTTTTCATTTTCTTAACTAGTTTTGTTTAAATTTATGAACTTGGGTTTGAGTGACAAAATTTAAAATACAAGTACAATCATCTATTGATTGTTCCAATATGACTTGGGGGGTGAAAGTAACCGTAGAAACTGACGGAGTCTAAATTAGACTCCAGATTTGAGCTTGATGCTCAAATTCATATATTCTAAAAGAACTTAGTTTAATGTCAATAAACACGGGTCTAAGAGAGAAATATAGGTCCGATTAATTTGTCAATGATTCCAACACGACCGGGAAGGTTAGAGTGACTTATAGAAATTGACGGAGTCCAAATTGGACCCCCGATCTAGACTAGGCAATCAATATTTCATTTTCTTAACTAGTTTTGTTTAAAATCTATGAACTTGGGTTTGAGGGTCCAAAATTTAAAATACAGGTCCAATCAGCCTATTGATTGTTCCAACACGACTTGGGGGGTGAAAGTAACTCGTAGAAACTGACGGAGTCTAAATTGGACTCCAAGTTTGAGCTTGATGCTCAAATTTACATCTTCTAAAAGAACATAGTTTAAAGTCAATAAAAATGGGTTTAAGAGGATCAAAATAAAAAATACAGGTCCGATTAATTTGTCAATGATTCCAACACGGCCGGGAAGGTGAGAGTGACTTGTACAAATTGACGGAGACCAAATTAGACTCCCGATCTAGACTGGGCAAGCACTTTTTCATTTTCTTATCTAGTTTTGTTTAAATTTTATGAACTTGGGTTTGAGGGTCCAAAATTTAAAATACAAGTCCAATCAGCCTGTTGATTGTTCCAATATGACTTGGGGGGTGTAAGTAACATGTAGAAACTGATGGTGTCTAAATTGCACTCCAAGTTTGAGCTCAATGCTCAAATTTATATATTCTAAAAGAACTTACTTCAAGGTCAATAAACACGGGTTTAAGAGGGTCAAAATTAAAAATATAGGTCCGATTAATTTGTCAATGATTCCAACACGACCGAGAAGATGAGAGTGACTTATAGAAACTAACAGAGTCCAAAGTGGACTCCCGATCTAGACTGAGCAATCAATTTCTCCATTTCTTAACTAGTTTTATTTAAAATCTATGAACTTGGATTTGAGGTTCCAAAATTTAAAATACAGGTCCAATTAGCCTATTGATTGTTCTAACATGACTTGGGGGATGAAAGTAAGCCGTAGAAACTAACGGAGTCTAAATTAGACTCCAGGTTTGAGCTCGATGCTCAAATTTACATCTTCTAAAAGAACTTAGTGTAAAGTCAATAAAAATGGGTTAAGAGGATCAAAAAAAAATATAGGTCTGATTAATTTGTCAATGATTCCAACATGGCCGGGAAGGTGAGAGTGACTTGTACAAATTGACAGAGACCAAATTGGACTCTCGATCTAGACTGGGCAAGCAATTTTCATTTTCTTAACTAGTTTTGTTTAAATTTTATGAACTTTGGTTTAAGGGTCCAAAATTTAAAATACAAGTCCAATCAGCCTATTGATTGTTCCAACATGACTTGTGTGGTGAAAGTAACATGTAGAAACTGACGGAGTCTAAATTGGACTCCAAGTTTGAGCTCGATGCTCAAATTTACATCTTCTAAAAGAACTTAGTTTAAAGTCAATAAAAATGGGTTTAAGAGGATCAAAATAAAAAATATAGGTCCGATTAATTTGTCAATGATTCCAACACGGCCGGGAAGGTGAGAGTGACTTGTACAAATTGACGGAGACCAAATTGGACTCCCGATCTAGACTGGGCAATCAATTTTTCATTTTCTTAACTAGTTTTGTTTAAATTTTATGAACTTGGGTTTGAGGGTCCAAAATTTAAAATACAAGTCCAATCAGCCTATTGATTGTTCCAACACGACTTGGGGGATGAAAGTAACCCATAAAAACTGACGGAGTCTAAATTGGACTCCAGGTTTGAGCTCGATGCTCAAATTTATATATTCTAAAAGAACTTAGTTTAAAGTCAATAAACACAGGTTTAAGAGGCTCAAAATTAAAAATATAGGTTCGATTAATTTGTCAATGATTCCAACATGACCGGGAAGGTTAGACTGACTTATAGAAACTAACGGAGTCCAAATTGGACTCTCGATTTGAGCAAAACGCTCAAAACTGTTATTTGTCAAATTAAGTTAAATGAAAAACATATTGCTCTTAATTTTAAAGAAAAAATAATTTATTTATTAAGTATTTGATTTTAATTTTTTATAAATGATATACAGGAGCATCCATCGCGAGGCGTTGTGGGAGATGAGGACCAGGATGACACATATGCAGAGGATTGTGATTTTTTGATGGGTATATTGTGGTTTGCGATTTCATGTTAGTTGTGTGGATGTTGTAATTTTATAATGGATGTATGATTGGTTTGTGTACGTGTTTGTTGTGGTTTATGTGATGATATATTGTGATTTGCGTAGTAGATGTATTGTGGTTTTATTTTATTGTCGTTTATCAAGTGATTTATTGTCATTTACGTTATTTTTTTTTTAAGGAAGACAAGATCAGCACCGGTCGATTGCTCCTATCCCCAGAGGGGACAAGTGGTCTCACTCCCCAGGCAATCAACCTGCATCCCAGATATTATTCATAATAAATTTGAGGTACATGAACAAAGAAGGCAATGCCTTGAAAGGTACACCCGACTGCTACTAGACTCCTTTAAAAGAAGAAGTTAAAGCCAATAACCAGAAGCAAATAGACTAGAGAACTCGAACACTAAGATGGCTTGATTGATCTGCAAATAATGGAGGGATACAAATCCTAGGCAAGCTGGGGGCACCCAAGAATAACTCATTTCTGAATCTGGTACAAGCATAGTTTGCTAATGAATCAGCATGCATATTCGCCTTTCTGTAAACATGAGAGACCGAGATAGTATTGTGGTGAATGTAATCATAAGCTTCACGCCACCATCTCAACCATTCCCAAGCAGGTGAGGTGCCTGAATGTAGTCATTTACGTTTAATTATTAAAAAAAATATTGTAAGAATAGCGACCGATTTGCGACCGAAAATATCGGTCGTAATTTAGTTGCTATTTTTTGTCGCTACTCATTTAACGACCGAAACTGTTAGATATTGGTCGCTGTTAGAGACCGATCGTGCGACCGAAGGTCATCGGTCGCTATTGGCCACTGATATATCGACCGATTGACTTCGGTCGCTTAATAGCGACCAGAATATGGCGACCGACTACGTTGGTCGTTGATCTGTGGCAGTTCGGTCGCAAAACATTATAGCGACCAAATTGCGACCGATTAGCGACCGATTTAGTCGGTCTCTATTGATGCTTTTTCTTGTAGTGGGAGTAGATGGGCACTAGTACATCTATTGGGTTCGTTCCCCAACCACGAGCCCGTTACGAGCAATAGCTCTCTCACACCGCGAGTCATTTCCTAAGTTGTCTTTCCCTTAGTCTTATGTATAGGAAGACAACACAAACCTCTATGGTACACACAATATCAGGACAAATCTCGAACACACACATGCCTAGCTCATAAAGAACTTGGTTATCTGACTAGAGAGGTATTCCAGAGTAAGCGTCAAACCACCAACTCGAAAAACTACCACGAGTCACAACTAATCACATAATCACCACCCTTAAATCGTTCGTTCATAACCTATGATAGCCCACAACTGCTTACATCGGTTAACGCATAACATTTATCTCATATATTCACATTAGTAAACATTATACCCATAAGCCATATGCCTCTTACATGCTTAATATAATTAACATGTAAAATATAGAAATCACTAACTAACCATAAATTGAACCATTACCACTCACTACAAGAAAAATAAGATTTGTCAACGATTTTATGATAGTAGCTAGAAAAAGCCGTTGATATATAAGGTATATGTCAACGTCTACCTAAGGCCGTTGACATATAATCAACATATGTCAACTGCTGAGTATAGCCGTTGACATAAGCTTAACATATGTCAACGGCTACTAGAGTCGTTGACATAAGATTAACATATGTCAACGACTATTGTGTGTTGTTGACATAAGTGTAACATATGTCAACGGCCTCATAATAAGCGTAACATATGTCAACAGCCTCAAATAGTTGTTGACAAAAGTTTAACATATGTCAACGGCTACTGAAATCTGTTACCAAAATCTTAACATATCTCAACGGCTACTGAGATCCGTTGACATAAACTTAACATACAACTACATATGTCAATGGATCCCAGTAGTTGTTGACATATGTTGATGAAAAAAATGGCAGAATTTTTCCCGCCAACTTCTCAATATTTGTCAATGGCTTCGAATAGCCGTTGACATACCCATTTGTCAGCGGCTATATAAGTCGTTGACATATACTTACAAAATATTCTAAAACACCCCACCCCCTCCTTTCTCTCTCCCACCCCACCGCCTCCCTGCTCGTTGTCGCTGGCACCAGGTTCATTGTTGTCGGCGGGGTGCGGCTCGTCGTCAAGTTCATTGTTGTTGTTGGACGATGCAGCTTGGCCGCAGGGACGCGACGACGGCCAGCTTCATCACCGCCAACAGCGGCAACATCCTGGCACCCACCTCCAACCTCTTGCGCTCATCATCTCGCCCGCCAAGGTAACTGCTCGCCCTCCTGTGGCAACAACAACCTAGCCCCGCTGGATGTGCAGACTAGGAGCTTTTCAACGCGGCTCCTCGTCTTGCAGATGCTTCATCGGCAGCAACCCATAGGGGAGGCAAAAGGGCCACCATCCTAGTTTCCTTCCATCCGCATCGCCCACCCCCTTTCTGCCCAAGCTACTCAGCGGCACCCCACCTGGCTCCCCGGCCTCAACCTGCCCCTTCACCTCGATGGAACGTCCGTCCTCCTCCTCCCATGATTTCTTGGAATCTCTTATTAATTTCCTTCTCCGCCACGAATGCATTTGAGGATTTGGAGTGCGTGGGTTTCTTTCCACAAGTATGTTAATGCTGATTGAGATTTGGGGGACTTTTGCTTCCATTTGTTGGGTGAGCATTGCAACCACCATGGTGAGGATGGGAGCCATTAGCCCTCTCACCGATGGAGGGAGTTGGGGTAGATGCCGGAGGGGATGCTGGCAGTGATGTTCGAGGGGAGGAGGAGGAAAGAAGGGGGGGGGGGGGGTTGTAGGAAAGAGGAGGTGTTGGAGATTTTTTAAATAAAAAATTTGTCAGTGACAGTATATATTCGCTGACATATTTATGATATGTCAACAAATAATAGTCGCTGACATATATCCTATATGTCAACGGCTGTCATTCATTAAGATCTCCTATATATGTATGCACCTGGAAATTGTTGACATATGTCTCATATGTCAACAACTTTGTGTGGCTGCTAACAAACATTAGTCAACGATCAATTTGTCAACGGCTTGTGAGTTGTTGACATATATTTATGTCACGGTTAAACTTCTTTTGTCAACAGTTTTAAGCCGCTGACATTTGTGTTGTTTCTTGTAGTGACTAATTCACTTTACTAATACTAACATGTTTGAAACATCTTAAATAGCCATTCAACCAACAAAACAAGGTTCACACAGGACCCACACAACTAATCCTAGCACAAAGCACTTCAGGAAGATGAACGTGTCGGGGCCCATGTTAAGAATGCGTTTGTCCGACAAATTGCGTTCACAATGAGAATGTGTCGGGGCTGGTGACCGCGTCATGAATGCGTCGCCCCGACCTACCGTGTTCTCAGACAAAACACCAACCTCAACTGCTCAACCAAAAACCACACAGAAACCATCATATTTCATTAACCCAAGATTACACACGTCTATTAACTCATTCAAGAATCACATATACATACTAACTCATGCTTTAAAACGATCAAACAACACAAACAAGCGAGAAAGCCTCCCTATCAACATGAAGAATGATGCATCGGCGGTGTTTCCATGCTCTGAACTCCCTCCTGGTGTGGAAATCATGCCAAAATCGAGGTTATCGAGCTAGAATCGCCCAGAGCACCCGCAACAACTCCTCCTTCGGCCGAACAGAGCTCACTGCTCTATTTGGCCAACAAACCACACTTAAACCAATTGGAATCAAGAACACGTCCTATGAGACCGCCACGTTAATAACACGTCGTATCTAGAGGCCGCGTTCACAAATACCCTACCACGCGTCAGCCCGAAACATGCCACGCGTCGCGTAAGCCGACAAAGCTCTGAAAAATATGGGAATGAGAACGCATTGTAGTTGTCCGTCGTGTTAAAACGTGTTGCCCACACCCGTCGCAATCTCAAACAGAGAATCAATGAGCTCTATAGGATAGGATTTTTGACCCAAAATACTCACACTGCACATTAAGGCCACAACCAACGTCCAATGATCACATATTAGACCAAATTATCACACTAAAATCATTAAACTCAGATCCAAACGACTAAAATATTACAAAAATAAATCTTACTAACCTACCGAAACCTCAAAAACTGTCCTCTTTATGGAGGTTGCCAATCGTTTACTTTAGCAAGAGTCAAGATAGTTCTACGTCTAGACTGCAATTTTCTGAAAGAAATCTTTTGAAAAAATTCTGATGGCAAGCATCACCAATCCTCTGAATTTTTTAAATATGGTACAGTGCAGACTCAGTGCGGTTTTGCATTTCACGGTGCAGTACGAAAATCATGGTGATACATGTTTTTGTTGGGTTGTTTAGAACCATAGGATCAAGATCCAATAAATATAATAAATTAATATTTAATATAAAATAAATATATATGGGTTGATTGAAAATACAAAAAACTCACACATTCTGAAGCATCTTATTTAATATCAAATAATTGAGATGAAGGTTTTTTTTTTCCAAAAATCCAAAGGGTGAGCGACCGGGAGAGTGCACCTCACCCCAACGGGATGAAGAGATCTCACTCCACCAGGCGATCAACTAATGGATATAATTTTATTTCTAAAAAATATGATAATAGAATGACACCCGACGCCAGTACCAAACAACCTCCATAGAAAAACAAAATACACCCAATCTCTAAAGCTCGAAGGAAACAAGACCCCAGCAACTCACGGCGTGAAGTTTGAGAGCCCAGCTTTGTCCAAAACCAAAGCGCTCCTAGCTAGATGAGGCAGATCTGAAAGAGAAAGAAACACAGAGTTGCACATATTCACACAAGCATGTGAGGCAAGTACGTCCGCCACCTGATTACCTTCCCAAAAAATGTGAACCAGTTGAGGCTTAAGGATTTGCAACATGGAACATATCCCACGCCACTAAGGGAAGATAGCCCAGTGAGGTAGCCGCCCCATAGAGATCGCCCTAACCAACATAGCCGAATCTGAGTATACAATGGAGACATTGATCTTCCGCTCCAACGCCAACCTAAGGCCATCATGAAGAGCCCGTGTCTCCACCAAGAGACTATTTCCTGAACCATAGAAGAAAGCGAAACCACACACAAAATCACCATTAGTATTCCTGATGCAACCGCCACCACCACAGATCCCCGGATTGCCTTTCGAAGCCCCATCAACATTGATACTGTAATTGCTGAACGGAGGATTCCATCTGACAAATTTAGGGGTCCTGACAATGATTTCTACACTAATATTAAAACCTTTGAGAATAAGCGCCTGATTGAATGAGACAGGGCAATTAAACTTGAGCAGACCCATGACTTTCGTGGAAGTGAGCAAGACCTTCTCCTTAATTTTGTCCAAAGAATAAACATTCCCACCCATATGCGTATCACATCTGAATTTCCAGATCTCCCATAGCATGACTATAGTCAGAAGCAGACCAGTGAACTGGGGTGCAGAATTCAGATTATAATTCATAATGACACTCAACATCGAACAGTAATACGGTCTGAAAGAGGAATCTTGTTGCTTAACAGTTGAGCAATCCAACTCCACAAGCCATTAGCGATATCACTGGTGATAAAAAGATGATCCAGAGTTTCCTATTTAGGATCCATGCAGCAAGTACACTTTGACACCAAAGGAATTCCACACTCCATGACTCTGGAATCAACTTGCACCTCTCTATGAAGAAGCTTCCAAACAAACATGGCAGCACGAGGAGGAATAGCATGGTGCCACACTTTCCGCTAGCTACTTCTACTGACTCCATTGTAAAAAGAAGTTGATAGGCAGATTAATAGAGAAAATACCATTGGAATTAGCAGACCAATTAAGGAATCAGAATCATGAGATAGCATCCCCTTGACATGTTGGCGAGGCACCCCCATCCAGTTCCAGACCATATTATTATCATCAAGCATCTTAGGCCAAAAATGAACATTTGGAACGCTAATATTGAACTCTTGTATTAAGTTTTTATCAACAATCCAAACATCCTTGAAAAAATCAACGGAAGAACCATCCCCCCCCCCTAGCCACCTTGTGTGAGCAAGGACCAGAGCTTTCGCTTGGGAAAAGACCTTCTTAGAGACCCCTGTGGGAAAAGGATTGTTTATTTCAGTGAGATGCTGCTGCTTAATAAACCGCCGGTTTGCATAACGAGACCAAAGCGAGTTGCCATGAATAATGTTCCATAATTGTTTCGCCTCCAAGGCCACCTGCAAAGTATCCAAGTTTCTGAAATTCAAACCTCCTTTCACAAGAGGTTTCTGAATTTTTTCCCAGGCAACCCAGTGCCGCCTTCTATTGCCATCAGCACCCTGCCAGAAAAAATTAGCACAAAGACTATGAATCGGGTTGCAAATCCTTTTAGGAATATAGATAGAACTAGCCAGATAAATTGGGAGGCTAAGCAGAACATATCTGATCAAGACCGCCCTCCCTGCTTGAGATAGAAATTTGGATCTCCACCCAGCTAGTTTATTTGCAACACAGTCAACCATGAACTTGAAGTCATTCACTTTAAGTCTCCCAGAATTAATAGGAACCCCCAAGTATTTCATGTTGCCATGGTGTTGTCTATACCCAGTGAGCCGACTCAAACGGAAGGCCAAAAACGCAGGTGCCTTTGTAGAAATTTGGAAATAACTTTTAGTAGCATTAACCATCTGACCAGAGCTCCTTTCATATTGACACAGAAAATTAAGGAAAGATTTAACACTCTTGACTCCTGCATTCATAAATACTAACGTATCATCTACATATAAAAGATGGGAGACCGGAGCTACACCACGCGGGCTGCTAAAATGTTTTATGCTGCCATTCTTATACAAGGAACGCAACCCTCTACTAAGAACTTCTGAGGCAATAATGAAGAGAATAGGCGCCAAAGGATCCCCTTGATGAATACCCCTGGAAGATTTAAAGTAACTAGAAACCGACCCATTAAAATTGATGGAGGACCAGCAATTGGAGAGCATCATACCGAAATAACTGGTAAACCTGCTGCGAAAACCAAATTTCTTCATCACCTGCAAGATGAAATCCATTCCATCCTATCATAAGCTTTGGCCATGTCTAACTTAAAAAGAACATTGAAGCCTCTCACTTTCCGATCAATATCCCGAAGCATTTGGCGGGACAAGGAAACATTATCAAGAATATACTGCCCCTTAACAAAGGCACTTGCTCATCCGAGATGATTTGGGGAAGGATCGGAGTAAGGCGCTCACAGAACAGCCTAGAAATCACTTTATAAATAAAATTGCATAGACTTATGGGCCTGAAGTCACCGAAGGATCTAGGCACTTTCGGGATGAGAGTAATAATCGAAGAAGATATCCCTCTGGGCATACCGAACCCAGCAAAAAAACCCTGCACAGTAGCAACCACATCACATTTAATAATACTCCAACAGTGAGAGAAGAAGATACCCGAGAAGCCATCTGGACCAAGAGCACTAGAAGCGTCCATAGAGAAGACCACAGCCTTTATTTCCTCTTCAGTGGGAGCTTTGCACAACAATTCATTTTGTTCCACAGTAATGAGCGAAGGAATGCAGCTCAGAATATCAGGATCAACCACATGATCCCCTGACATAAGAAGGTTTTGGAAGAAAACCAAATCTTTGTTTCTGAGAACTTCCTGATCAGAACACTAGTCACCACTACCATTATTAGTCTTCAGTTTGTGGATATAGGAACGCCTCCTATTGCTCTTCACAGTTGCATGATAAAAAGATGTATTTCTGTCGCCATTCCTCAGCCAATCAACTCTGGATTTCTGCTTCCAGAAAACCTCCTCCCTTTGCAATGCAGTATGAAGCTTTGCATTTGCAGCAAACAAAGCCACCTGATTATCATCAGATGGCATCACATCAAAAGCATCCTAGAGCCTATCAACATCCTCAGAAGCAAGCCTAACCATTTGAGAAACATGGCCAAAGGCATTTTTATTCCACACTTTGAGCATATTTTTCACCTCCTTCAACTTCATCTGAATTCTAAGCAACGGGTTCACAAAATTATCAGTGGTGGCATTCCAAACATCAGAGACAACACTCGAAAAAGCATCATGCAAATCCACATCTCCTGAAAGACAATCCTATTAGGACCACTAGCCACATTGCCAAAAGATAACACCAGAGGGCAATGGTCAGAGGGACCTCTCCTAAAATGTTTAACAACAACATCAGGGAGGGCCGCCTGCCATTTATCATTCACAAGCACACAATCCAGACGAGCACTAATATGAGCGCTACCAATTCTATTATTTGTCCAAGTATAGGTGGACCCAATATGCCCAGCATCAAATAAACCAACGGCTACCATGAAAGCATTGAAGTCAGTCAACCAATTCGCCCTACTGTAGAACCCACCCTTTTTTTCAGAAGGCTGAGCAACGTAGTTAAAATCACCTACCACCAACCAGGAATATCCACAGAAGAAGCAAAGTCGATCAAGTCAGAAAAAAGTATTCGTCTTAAACTGAGGTTACAAGACGCATACACACAAGTGATATAACAAGAAACCGAGGAGTTATTCATGAGAGCTAGAGTGATAAATTGATCAGATTTCCCCACCACGTTTAGACATATAGATGAGTCCCAGAAAACCCATATCTTAGATTCTTGATCAGAATTACCAGCAAAATTATATAACTTGATATACCTCGAAAGCCGACAAGCCATGTCTAATGGTTGCTTCGGTTCCATAATAGCCACAAAGGATGGATGTACCTGTGAAACTAGCCTCTTTAAACTCCTGTGGGAATTAGCATTCCCTACACCATGAATATTCCAGAAAATAGCAGAATTCATTGGGACACAACGTCCTTCCCCCTATCAACCGATCGAGCACGAGCTCTTGTAAGAACCCGCGCCCTGCGATCAGTAGGGCCATCCTCAACCAATATGTGATTCGAGGGCATAAGGAAATTATCCATCAACGCCACCTGAGCTGTATCCAACTCCCTATTAGAACCCCGATCTTTTAACTGAGCAAAACCTTCGACACTGCATGGCCGTACACGACTATCATCTTCTGCATGAACCTCTTGAGAAGCAGCGATACCCTTTTCATAAATACCCTTAGACTCTTCATTGACCTGCTTAACACGATCACCATTCAAAATATCAAAAGCAACCACCTCTTCACCCTCCTGAAGGGTGATACGATTGTCACTAACCGTAACCAGACCATTCTCATCAAGTTGTTTGTATTAAGGACAAGAACATCCTTCTTCGGAGAAAGTTCAGCAGTTCTATTCCCAACAGACCCAGTCGCCTTAGGAATACTAGGCAACACAGGAAGGATACCCCCCTCACCACCAGTTCCATCTCCAGTAGACTTATCAATAACACCCGAGGGGCCAGTGTCCTCCCCAGTAATAACAGGCACCCATGCTTTAACCGGCTGAACAACGGCCTTTGGAGCAATATTATTTCACCTAGAGATCTGACCTTACCCTGAAGAACGACACTTATCTTTGGCATGGCCAAGTCTAAAACATGAAGAACAATATTCCGACAGGTTCAAGTAGGTCACATCTTGCCAGTATCCCCCTAGATCTCCCATCCTGATCTAGACTCTCTCTGGGCGTGGTTTTAAAAGATCCACTTCGACACAAACCCTAGCAGCCTTCGTGTTGAGAAGCAGATGCGTAGCATGGGCTATTTGAAGGACAGGACCTACATTTGCAGCGATGGACGATAGCATATTCCTTTGATAGAGATTGACAAGAAGAGAAGGGAAGTCCACCCACACCAGAACAACAGAAGGTTCCTCATTAGGTTAAACATCGGACTCCACTTGAAGAATCGAAATAGCTTACCTTGAACAAAGAGAGATTCACGCAGAAGAACCCTAAGATAATCATCCTGGCTCTTAAACCTCAGAAAAAGGTGCAAGTTGTCTAGCGCACTAATGAGAAACGGATCTTTAAGACCGCATCTGGATGCCAGGTGGGAGCAGATTTCCAGAATAGCAGGCCGCCCATAAGCAGTCTTCGCTACCACTGAAAACTGAAAAGGCTTCAATGAAGCTTCCATCTCCTCCTTGGAAAAGTAGACTGCCAGTTCACCCTTGTCCGTAAACGCTGGCGCATGCAACTCAGTGTCCACCGGTGGAAGTTCTAAGGAGGCTGCGACCACCCTAGCGAAGGAAGGACCAGCTGCAGAAGGCGGCGGAGCCACCCCATCAGCAGGCGCCATGGCCGGCCAGGCCCCAAGGGACGGCGGCGCCAAACAGCGAAGGAGGCAGATCCGTAGAGCTTCTCTCTCTAGAAACACTAGAGAGAGAAAATCTAAATGTAAAAACTAAAATGCCTAAATTGAGTATATACATAAATATAAAAAGTACAATGGTAGAAATAAAACAACTTTTCAATCGTAGACGCTGCTTTACAATACTTCATGCATATTAAAAGATATGTACTAGATTGGGTACACTCAATAGTATTATGCCACCTCAAATATTTAATATCTTCCCTATTCAAATTTTTTAAAACCCCTAGAAAATGAGGTGTTGCACCTTTATCATGCACGGTTGGTCAAACTGCATCAAACCGCAATGTGCCGAGTCATGGCACGATCGGATCACTTCAATGGGGTGACCCGGACGTGCCGCAGAGGCACGTCGAGGATCAGTACGGTCCGATCTGCAGCAGGGCTTTTTTTTTCCCCTTCCTCTCTCACATCTGGTACATGTAAGGGGTCTAAATGGTTTCTAATTAAGATAAAATTTTAAACACAAGTTAACTAAGAGATGATACAAATTATAGTAATTTTATTTTAATTTTTTAATTAATTTTTTACCAAGTAAAAATTGTCTAAAAAATTATCAGATCGACTTAATCTCAACATCTAAGGGATCTAAATGATGTCTAATTGAGATGAAATTTCAAACATAAGCTAATTAAAAGATGATACAAATTATAGTAATTTTAGTTTAATTTTTTTTCAAATAAAAATTGTCTCAAAAATCATTTGGTCGACTTAATCTCAACATCTATGCATCAATAATTTCTTATATTTATATTTTTACAATCAATATATTTTTTGGTAATTATGATGACTTCATATTTGACTTTATTTTCGAAACCAAATGTCGTCCTGTCGAAGTACGCACAACAAAGATAAAACTAAAATTATATTAATAATATAAAATATTCTAAAATTAAAGATAATTATATTTTATATAATTGGTCATGTCTTACGTATAATTTACTATCTCTTTTAATTTTTTAGTGTCATATTAATATTTTATTATAAATTTTAAGACATTACAGTTTCGGATTCTTGATTTTGATCTAATGGAATACATCGGTCATATCAGGAACAACATTCATAAAGAGCCCAAAGACTGGATCACCCCCATTCAGGCTGTAGAGAGGCCGCACTCACTACTGGTTTGGATCAGATATGAGAGAGAAAGTTGAGAATAATCCACTGTATCTTTAAGCATAGACATTCATTTGATGTGATTACAGTTGGAACTCGTAGAGGAAGTCGTGGGGAACAACTTTCGTGAAGAAGTCTCAAAGAGATATGCCCTTGTTTGGGATGTGGAAGGCATGATAATCATGTATATACAGATCATGATATGAGAGAGAATGTGAAGAATAATCTACTATAACTTTGAGCACAGACTACCAATTGAGGTGATTCCACTTTGAAGGCGAATCTGATGAAGAGTAGAACAACTTTGATGAAGATCTCATGAGCAGATCAACCCTTTTCAGGTTGTATGAGACGTGATATCTCTGATGGTTCTGAAGGATATCTGAGAGAAATGGGAGAGAGAAAGGGTACAGCATTGAGAATGACTTCTCTTCTAGCTTTGGGGCGGTGGGGCTTGGTGAGCAGAGCCTCTATGGGTCTCTTCACGTAGTGGTAGCCTTCTCCTATCCTATAGAGTCCTAGGATGTGTTTAAGAGAGAGAGAGAGAGAGTCCAATCTCGAGTTAGAGAGAGAGTCCATGCATGAGTTAGCCTTCTCCTATCAAATAAGTCTTTTTCCCACTGTATCTCAACGGTACAGTACGGTATAGTACCATACCGTATCACAGAGGATGTGGCACTATCTGTCCGAATGGTACGGCGAACCATGTTATCGGGTCACACCAAATATTTGGGTTTTTTTCCATAAATAATATTATTTTAAAAAATTATCCAAATAGCAATCTTAATTTTTTAATTAATAAATTAACACACTTTTCACCATCAACGGCCCCAATAATGCACTTATTAGCACGGCCATTCAAAATACTGTAAAATATTGAAATCGATCTTGAAATGATCGATTTAGTTGTAATTGGCTGCCTACCAGTCGATTTGCCCAAATGAGGCAAATTGATCTTGTGGTCTGATTTATGATGGATCTAAAATAATAATAATAATAAAAGAGTGAAATTGATCTTGTAGAGATAGATTTCCTTTATCTTTATTTTTTTTTAATTCTCTCTCCCACCCCTCTCTCTCTTCTTTTTTCTTTAAGCCTCTCTCCTCTTCTTAATTTGTCTTTTTCTACTTCTTAAAGTGTCATGCCCCTAGTTGAGAAGTGGGATAAATTAGGATGTGAGTAGATTATACATAATATTTCAAGCAATTGAGTGATCCAGATAAACTAAAGACAACAATTGGATAATACAAAGTCTTTATTTTATTGATAATCAAATAACTAAGTCTATTGCAACCATTAATTTAGAACAATTACATAGGGCTCATTAACACTATTACATTGGAAAGAAACTAAAAGCAAACTAACTAGAATGTACGATATATGATGCTATGGTAACTCCGCTAAGTTGTCGCCTTGTCGCTCATCACTCTTGTTTATCCCTATTATCGTGTGTATCATCATTTGACTCACCTAAAAATATTTTAAAATAAAGAATAACTACATGATGCACGATGAGTCATGATAGAGAGCAACACTACAAGAAAAAGTGCGAATAGCGACGAAATTTGTGACCGAATATGTCAGTCGTAAAACGGTCCCAAATAGCGATCGATTACAACGGTTGCATATCTGAGACCCATTTTGCGATTGATTTTATTTTGGTCGCAATCGGTCGCTGACGCCCTACTTTTTTCCTGCGACCAACTTCCCCTCCCCTCTGCCACGACCAACTTTTTCCCCCTCCCGGCCGCCGCCTGCTGCCCACTACAAGAAAAAGCACATTTAGAGACCGACAACTTCGGTCTCTATTTGGTCACTAAATGTTCCAGAGACCGAATAGTGACCGAAATTGTTGATGAAGAATTTTTGGTCACAAATCTATGACCGAATACTACCGAATACTATTAGTCACTAATCAGTCACTGTTAGTGACTGATTAGTGATAGATTATTTGCGGTCGCTGATAGCGACCGAAAACTTTAGTCACTATTTCGATCGCTAAAATAGTCACAGAATAGTGACTGGTAACATTCCGTCACCATATCGGTCAATAATTTAGTGACTACATTAGTGACCGAAAGCAGCGGTTGCTGCTTGCGACCGAAGACAATCGGTCACTATTTTGGTCACTAAAGTAGTGACCGAAGTGACTGAGGTCGTCGATCGCTGATAGCGACTAACGTTTTTAGGTCACAAATCGGTCACTGTTTTAGTGACCAAAATAGTGACCGAATTATTTCGGTCACTACTCGGTCTCTATATTTTTAATATATATATATATATATATATATATATATTTAAGAAAATTACCTGTGTAAATGAAAAGTATAAAATGTCCACAACAATAACACAATAATAACATCCACAACAATAATAAATGTCCACAATAATAATAAAAATATCCACAACAATAATAAATATCCACAATAATAATAAAACTGTCCACAACAATAATAAATGTCCACAATAATATACAAATGTCCACAATAATACATAACAATGAAATTAAAATCATGAATCCTCATCCTCGTCCACGTGCTCGTCCTCGTCTCCTCCCACGCCATCCGATGAAGGAACCTACAATAGATATATAATAATAATAAGTTAAATTTAAATACTACTATAAGCAATAAATTATTTAAAATTTTAGATTTTATTTACTCACTTTTAAACTAAATTAACTAGCTTAATGTAAATTTGAGCGTCGAGCTCAAACTGGGAGTCCGAATTCAACTCCGTCAGTTTCAACAAGTCACAACCATCGCCCTGACCGTACTGGAAAAAATCGGAGGTCAATCGGATTAGTATTTCTAATTTTAGACCCCCAAACCTAAGTTCTTCATTTTAAAACTAAACTAATTTGCTTAATGTGAATTTGAGCGTCGAGCTCAACCGGGAGTCCGAACTGAACTCCGTCAGTTTCCACAAGTCACAATCATCGCCCTAGCCGTGCTAGAAACAATCGGAGGCCAATCGGATTAGTATTTATAATTTTGGACCCCTAAACCTAAGTTCTTCATTTTAAAACTAAACTAACTTGCTTAATGTGAATTTGAGCGTCGAGCTCAAACTGGGAGTCCGAATTGAACTCTGTCAATTTCCACAAGTCACACTCATCGGCCTGACCGTAATGGAACAAATCGAAGGCAGATTGGATTAGTATTTCTAATTTTGGACCCCAAAACCTATCTAAGTTCTTCCTTTTTAAAAAAAACTAAACTACACTAACTTGCTTAAAAATGAATTTGAGCGTCAAGCTCAAACCGGGAGTCCAAACTGAATTCCGTCAGTTTCCACAAGTCACAACCATCACCCTGGCCGTGTTGGAAAAAATTAGAGGCCAATCGGATTAGTATTTCTAATTTTGGACCCCCAAACTTAAGTTCTTCATTTTTAAACTAAACTAACTTGCTTAATGTGAATTTGAGCGTTGAGCTCAAATCGGGAGTCCGAATTGAACTCTGTCAGTTTCCACAAGTCACACTCACCACCCCGATCGTGCTGGAACAAATCTGAGGCCGATTGGATTAGTATTTCTAATTTTGGACCCCCAAAGCTATCTAAGTTCTTCCTTTTCAAACAAAACAAAACAAACTAACTTGCTTAAAAATGAATTTGAGCTTCGAGCTCAAACCGGGAGTCCGAACAGAACTCCGTCAGTTTTCACAAGTCACAACCATCGCCCTGGACATGCTGGAAAAAACTAGAGGCCAATCAGATTAGTATTTCTAATTTTGGGCTCCCAAACCTAAGTTCTTCATTTTTAAACTAAACTAACTTGCTTAATGTGAATTTGAGCGTCGAGCTCAAACTGGGAGTCCGAACTGAACTCTGTCAGTTTCCACAAGTCACAATCATTGCCCTGGCCATGCTGGAAAAAATTGTAGGCCAATCGGATTAGTATTTCTAATTTTGGACCCCAAAACCTAAGTTCTTCATTTTTAAACTAAACTAACTTGCTTAATGTGAATTTGAGCGTCGAGCTCGAACCGGGAGTCCGAACTAAACTTCGTCAATTTCCACAAGTCACAAGCATCGCCCTGGCCGTACTGGAAAAAATCGGAGGCCAATCGGATTAGTATTTATAATTCTAGACCCCCAAACCTAAGTTCTTCATTTTTAAACTAAACTAACTTGCTTAATGTGAATTTTAGCATCGAGCTCAAACCGGGAGTCCGAATTGAACTCCGTCAGTTTTCACAAGTTACACTCATCGCCCCGACCGTGCTGGAAGGAACCGAAGGCCGATCGGATTAGTATTTCTAATTTTGGACCCCCAAACCTAGCTAAGTTCTTCCTTTTTAAACAACACAAAACTAAAATTGACTGTTAAATTAGAAAAAGGAAAAATAAAATCAATTT
Source organism: Colocasia esculenta (assembly GCA_014218235.1). NCBI lineage: Eukaryota > Viridiplantae > Streptophyta > Magnoliopsida > Alismatales > Araceae > Colocasia > Colocasia esculenta. The sequence continues at coordinate 64,177,452 of CM024763.1, read as the reverse complement.
ACTCACATGAGGGGCCGTGCTGATGTCGATGGTGCTACCTGAGGAGGAATGCTGACCTGGGAGAGGGCCTAGGAGATAGCTTGGGAGAGGGCCTGGGAGAGCTGGGCATGGACAGCATCGGACACCTGCGTCTGTATCGTATGGACTATACGAGACTCCATCATTTGCGCCAGACGAGACTCCATCGTCTTGGCCAGACGAGACTCCAATCCAAAGATCTCATCTCGAATGAAGTACCTAGAGCTCCAGATGTGGTGAATGCACTAGTCTGTGAGGCTGAACTCGAGGCGCCAGATAACACCCTACTCGTGTCCATACTGTGCCAAAAACCATACACATGGCCTTTCTTTGGGGCACTAGATGCCGCAACCCATACCTCATGATCTAACTGCGGCTGCTCCTCCTCCCCGGCGTACTTCTCTGTCATCTGTTGGCTATACGATTCCTGCAAAAAAAAAATTGACAATGTAATATTAATCTGTAACGAGAAAAAATAAATAGTGAATAGACTGTAAATACTTACCGTAACCTCTCGAGCTCGCTCGCTAATGTACTGATCAGTCTCCTTTTTCTTATGTGTCTTATCAAACACCTACTGAAATGTCGAAGGCCGCTTTAGCTCCTTTTCCTATTTCACAGAAAAACATGACATAAATGAGTACCTATATGAATAAAATATATCACAAACAATAAAATATATCACAAACGGACATATGACTTACCAATCTGGATTCATGGGTCGCAAAGGAGATGGACCCACTTGTATGCATGTTGGCCTCTAGATTGTCCTCCCGATTCACTTTCATTGTTGTGGAGGTTTGTTGCCATCTCTCTGCGGCCCATATGTTGCGCAAACTTTCCTAGTAGTCTCTCCTCATCCATGTCGGTGCGTGCTCCCTCCAAAGAGTCGGGTCTGCACTATGACAAACTTTCTCTGCATTTTTCCTTGCATTATACAACAAATGCTTAAAATTTGATCGGGCAGTGGTCGTCCATACTAATCGAGACCGCATTTCGTCCGAACGACACGTGAATCGATGATTACTCTGTACAGATAAGAGTTAGTTAACTGAATGTAGGAATAAGAAAATAAATAAATTATATTAAGAAATTACATACCATGAACATCTGATACAACGACTCCTAGACCTTCATCGGGAAATCATTGAATCTATGAATAGGCCTAGGAAAGTGTGCCTGAATTGTTCTTGTGATGAATTGAGATGCTTGGGCGGGCTCAATTTTATCACTGTAATTATGTAACTTGTTAGTATGAATTTATGAACTAAATATACCTCCTTAATAAAAGATACATATAAGTTTATTACGTACCCATTTATCCACACCTCCCGTAGAGTGCTTTCATGAAAACTACCTCCCCCCTCGTGTAGACTAACAACATCCTCTGGCACCGGACCTGGACAAAAATGCACAACGACATAAGTAATGTACAAGAATATAAATAATGACTATACAAATACTTACAAATTTAAATATACATACCTACTACTGTATGAGGAGAAGGTGTAGACTGACCTGAGCCTGTAACATTTTAATGGCATAAGAAGGTGTAGACTGACTATACAAATACTTGCAAATTGAAATAAACATACCTGGTACTCTAGGATGAGGAGGTGTAAACTCACCCGAACCTGTAAGAATTTTATGACATAAGAATCAATGCACAATGAAAGTGCAACTTTAAATATACATACATGTTGCTACAGAAGGAGGGACAGAGGAAGGACCAAAGGCTGTAACAATTTAAATGGCATAAATAATATGTATAAATAATACACAAAGAAAAATATAACTTCAAATATACAATGTACAAGAATATAAATAATGACTATACAAATACTTGCAAATTGAAATATACATACCTGGTACTCTAGGATAGGGAGGTGTAAACTCACCCGAACCTGTAAGAATTTTATGGCATAAGGATCAATTCACAATGAAAGTACAATTTTAAATATACATACCTGCTGCTACAGGAGGAGACACAGAGGAAGGACCAGCTGCTGTAACAATTTTAATGGCATTAATAATATGTATAAATAATGACTATACAAATACTTGCAAATTGAAATATACATACCTGGTACTCTAGGATGAGGAGGTGTAAACTCACCCGAACCTGTAAGAATTTTATGGCATAAGGATCAATGCACAATGAAAGTAGAACGTTAAATATACATACCTGCTGCTACAGGAGGAGGGACAGACGAAGAACCAGAAGCTGTAACAATTTTAATGGCATTAATAATATGTATAAATAATACACAAAGAAAAATACACTAGAAAAATATACAGACCTGATGCCTGGAACAAACCCCTCCCATGGCTGCTCCTCCCAGAACTGGAGCCCGATCATGCTCCACGCACCATATCTTCATAGGGAACATAAAAAATTAATGTTCATTAGTCAATTGCTTATATTGAAAGTGGGCTACTTTAAATATACTAAATAGATGTGAAAAAATTCTACCCATTTTTAAATGATATCCATTTCCTCCTTAGATGATGACGATATATCTAATTCAGCCCCATCTTCATCATCATCTTCACATTCATCACTGGTATATTCCTCCTCATCAGAACTTTCACATTCAATATCTATTCGCCTTCCACTACTCCCTTTTATCTCACGTGGATCGACTTCTTCGACCTCATTTCCTTGAGAGAAGGAAATTGGCGCTTTAGATTCGTGTTCTTCAATATGAGTTGTCAACTCTACATTTTCAACCAAGTCTTCTTGAAAGAATTCTGCGTTGAACTCTTCAGGTGTCTGATCAGTCATGTCCAATTCATAATCAGAGAATATTCTTGACTTAACTCTGCAAACTACCTACCAATCATTTTGTTCTTTGTTTGTAGATGATGGATAGCTTGTATAGTACACCTGTTGAGCTTGTGTGGCTAAAATGAATGGCTCATAAGTATTCAATTTCGACTTATGTTTAAGCTCGACAATCCCATGTGTTGTGTCATTTTGAATGGAATTCAGATTAAACCAATGACACTTGAACAAGAATATATGATTGTCTTGTCCTAGATATTGCAACTGTAAGATCTCTTATACAATACCATAGTAGTCATATTCACTTTCATTGTATGTACTTCCTTTAACACATACGCCACTGTTCATGGTAGATTTACTCTGCCCATAGTCTTTTGTATGAAATCTATACCCATTCACAATAAATCCAGGATAGTTCTGTGCAATTTTCGATGGGCCATTGGCTATCTAACGAACTCTTTCATAAGTAATTAAACCTTGTTCAACTTGCGTATAGAGAAGACTAGTTAAAAAGTGAACATAACTTATCTTGAATACTCTTTGACCATGTACACTTACGCGTTTTCTTAGCCATAAGGCCAATGACTTCTCTCGTTCTTTTTCAACCTCATAATCAGTGAGATGTGGATTTCTTTGAATTATTTCTGAATCAAATTGTCTGCAATATGAATAGAAGACCACCTTCAATAGCTAGAATAAGGGCAAAGAAGTTATATACACAATAAACTGTGAGTTTAGCACTTACTCAACATAACACTCTAGCTCAGCACAATTTAAAAGAATATATATCTCTACGGCGCATAACTCTCTGTCATCCAGCATGCGAGTTGAAGAACGTCTGAAGGCACGTCCAAGATGATTAAATATGGAGAGTCGATCTGAACACACAGATTCCCCCCCCCATCATCATTACGTGGAGGTTGAGTACGACGAGTTTGTATGTCTGCTTCAACGTACATAGAACAAAAGTTTGAGATTTCCTCCATAATGTATGCCTTAGCAATAGAACCCTCCACTTTTGCATTATTTCGAACTTTCATTTTGAGGTCATGCATACACCTACATCAACAATGTACAAGACAAATAGGAAACGTATCATATATAAGGTGCAATTCTAAGAAAAAAAAGTTAATATTTACATATACCTGTCAAATGGATACATCCATTTATATTGTACTGGCCCTCCGACTTTAGCTTCATATGGTAGATGTACGAGTAAATGCTCCATCGAATCGAAGAATGCAGGCGGAAATATCTTCTCCAACTTACATACGATGGTGACCACATTCTGTTCGATAGTTTGCACATCCTCAAGCCTGAGTTCTGATGCACATAGAATTGTGAAAAATCGACTCAGCGCAGACAATGCTCCCCATAGAGGCTTCAACAACGTGTCATGAAATGCAATAGGTAGAAACCTTTGCATGAACACATGGCAGTCATGACTCTTCATTCCATATATTTTTCCCTCACTGACGTTGACAGAACAAGCAATATTAAACACATAACCATCAGGAAATCTCAACTGTTTCAGCCAGTGACACACTTCTTGTCATCCTCCAAGCACATAAACTACTTTTAGTTTAATTGATTTCCCATTTACTTCAACAAGTTCTAACTCTGGACGTTTACAGAGCATGGGCAAGTCCAAACGTGCATTCCCGTTGTCCTTTGTTTCACCTTTTATGTCCATAATGGTGTTGAACACATTATCAAGGACATTTTCTCGATATGCATCATGTCTAGATTGTGCCACACAAGAAGAGTCAACCAATAAGGTAGCTCCCAGAAAATGCTTCTCTTCACCCAGTTGTGCTCCTTCCCAAAACCTGAAAGGTGTCAGGTACTGCCCATTAGTTGTGTGATATATGGAAAATTTTCTACACATGCTGCCATATGATGACCAGACAACCTCTCGAATATAACTTCATCTCGTTCCATTATGTTCTTTAGGAATGCATCTTTTTGTGTTCTAAAAGGGTGATCAACTGCTAAAAACTGCCGATGGCAATCAAACCAGTAGGACATCCCACCATGTTTAAGTACAAATGATTTGGTATTATCCATACAGTAAGGGCATGCTAGCCTCCCATGTGTGCTCCAACCAGATAGCATTCCATATGCAGGAAAATCACTTATCGTCCACATCAATGCTGCCCTCATGGTGAAATTTTGCTTTCTATATGCATCATATGTATTGACCCCCCCAGTCCATAATAATTTCAATTTATCAATCAAAGGTCTGAGATAGATGTCTATATTTTTTGTAGGACTTTTCGGACCAGGAATCAATAAGGACAGGAACAAATTCTCTCGATTCATGCACATGCTCAGAGGAAGGTTGTATGGTGTCACAAACACTGGCCAACTGGAGTAGGAAGTAACTGAACCTCCAAATGGATTGAATCCATCAGTGCACAAACCAAGCCTCACATTACGCGACTTCCTTGAGAAGATAGGATGAGCATGGTTGAAATGAGTCCAAGCTTCGCCATCTGCAGGATGAGTCATAATATCCTCGTCTCGATGTACTCTTTCTGCGTGCCACCGCATATGTCGAGCTGTCTTTGAAGACATATACATCCGCTGTAGTCTAGGTGTAAGGGGGAAATATCGCAATGATGCATAAGGTATATCCTTTCCCCTAGAATTGGCCCCTCTTTTAGGTTTAAACCTATCCTGATGGCAAACTGAACATGATACCTTATCTGCATCCTCTTTGTCATACAACATGCAAATGATTAGGACATGCATCTATTTTCACATATCCAAGTCCTAAATCATTGACCATCTTCTTGGCACGATAAAAATTGGGAGGCAGCTTCTCATTTCGAGGTAACATGCTCTTGATGATGACGAGGATACGATCAAAGCAATTCTCACTTATATGAAATTCAGATTTCAAGTTCAGCAACTGTGACACCGCTGACAACCGAGTGTGTTTTTGACAACCATCCCACAATGGCTCATCAGCATCTTTAAGTAACTGATAGAATCATTCGACTCCCTTGTTCGGCACGTCTTCAGCGTATACAAGATCCTCATGTACACTGAATGTCGGACCAGCAGCATCTACAACCATATCCACATACGTACTTGTGCCTTCCACATTACTAGGCTCGTGCGACCAGAGCTCCTCACCATGACATGTTCAATTCATATAACCTTCAACAAACCCTTTTCTGTATAAATGGCGTTGAACCTCCCATGGTGAATTCCACTTCAAATTTTTACAAATCATACAAGGACATTAGATGCAACCTTTGCTATCTACTGCTGCATTTGGATTTCCCAATGCAAACTGAATGAAAGTCTCAACTCCGACCCTAAACTCCACAGACACCACATGATCAACTATTCTACGATACATCCATGAGTGGTCTGAAGCCATTTTTTTCCTGCGCCCAACCAATATTAACATAAAAAATTAACTTTAAAATTCAAACTCACACATCCTTCGACATAACCGAAATGAATAGGAAGGATATATTATTTAGATTATCACTTTTTACCCATCTGTGAATATTTGATCGCACTCAGATGGCCATTTACTATGTGTTTGTATAATTTGCTGAAAATTTCGGCAGCATCTCCCCACACCTCTTCGATATACCAAAAATATTTATTGATTAAGATATTTTCTTAAACACTTACTAATAAGTGGTTAAGAAAATATTATAAATCAATAAAGGTATATCAGAGAGGAGTGAGTAGACGCACCTGAAATTTTCAACAAATAATACAAACACATAGTAAATGACCACCTAACTGTGATCAAACATTCACAGACTGTCCAAAACGGGACAATTCAAGACTTTGAGTTAGATATACACGTTCTCATCATTGAAAATAAGACTCATTGACATCAATCCCAAAGTCTTGAACGGGAAGGTTCATTGACACGGGCTTAACACGTTCTCGTGAGGTGTGTGCAGTGATAAATTTCTATACATGCATAGATCAAATTTAAAAACCACATAAATATGAAAGGAAAATAAAAACAAAATATTACACCTACTAACACAGCAACCAGTAGTTGACAAGGAAAAAAAAGGAAAAAAAAAGGTGCACTAGCCCTGTGTCCTGAATTTCACCTACTTACACGGTAACCAGTAGCTGATAGGAAAAGATTTGGGGAAGTCAGTTCGGAGAAATGGAGAGGGACTGCCTACTTGCCCATTGGGCCGCTGCAAACTTTCACGAACGCCTATTCACACTCAGTGACTCTACACAGATGCATGTTTGCCAAACATCTGTGAAGAGTTACTGAGTGCAAATAGGCGCTCGTGAAGGTTCGCAGCGGCCCCATGGGGAAGTAGGTGTAATACCCCATAAAATTTTATTTGTTAGAAAACATGAACAATATGATTATTAGACTTGGTTAGTATTATGAGATTTAAATAATTAATATCTGGGATTAATTAGCGTTAATAAATGATCTGCTAGTGTCGTACGTAGAGGTGCGCGCTCCGACAGGGCGACACCGAAAAACTGTAACAAAAATAAAATCTGAGAACACCATAATTTCCAGAAAAATGTTGTGATATCAAACATGTAAATATCTGGATTTGTTGACGTACGGATTTTGAGATTAAGCCGACGCAACTATTTTCCGGACGATTTTTCACCCAGTGTAAAATAAATTCTAAAAATCAAAATAAAATTACCATAATTTGTAAAACCATCACATTAGTCTATGGTTAAAATTTTAATACAAACGGAGCTCGTTTGAACACATTTATATAGTGATTATTGGGCCAGCCGAATTATGGGCCATTTACGGTGGTCATTTTCTGGGTAATTTTATTTGCCTATGTGTTAGGGGCTGTGTGAGCCACCTTACCTGGGTGTGAGGCCTACACGTTTTCCCCCATAGGTGTAAGCTTTGAAAAGCTTGCATGTGAGACGTGTTGCTATAGGAATCAAAATGGTGTTATCGCAACACCTGGGCGTCCAATGTGCCTTGGTGCATGGGGCGATTAGGAGCTTATAAAAGCCCTTCACCAGCCGATGTTCCAGTCCTTCTCTCTTCCACCTCTTCTACTCCTTGCTCTGGTTTCTCTTTTGCTTGTGCTCCTGCTGTTGCGATTGGGCTATTGCCGGTGGAGCTACTTTCTTCTTCTACTGTTATTGTTGTTGTGCATACTCCTTGCTGCTGGAGTTGCTGCCGTGGGAATGCTTTGCTACTTCCACCTTGAAGTAACTGTTGCTAGAATTCTGTGGGAACTCTTCTCTTGCTGGGTGTGGATTCATTCGTCAAGATCAAGTGAAGGTTTATCTTGTTAGTTAGGTAGGATTCTCTTCCTTTCTCACTCTTTTCTAAATCCTTGACTCCCACCTTTGTTAAAGAGGTCATGATCACCTATTTACTTGTTTTAGACTTGTGAATTCTCTTTTGAAATAGTGTATCCATCCCTTATAATCATGTTTTAGTTGTGTGTCTGTAGGATTTAATTCCTATCCCTTCTTCTTCCTACTTCTCAACTTGAATCAATAGTTTGAAGTAATCTTTTACCATGTGTATGCTATTTTCCAGATTCGAAAAGTAGTTTTGTGATAAGAATTGAACCTTTCATCATGTTTAAATTAGTATTTGGTCATGGAGGGCCATACATCACTTCTCTTCCATTATAACTTGTTTAAATCTGAAATCATATTGATCCTACTATGTAGTGTAGATTGAGCTATGATAGTTCTTTCTACCTTCTTAAAGTTGATTTGTTGAGAAACCATGAAAGTCTCAAGTGAGTGTACTTTGATAAGTGAATGATAGAAGAAGAAAAGAGAGTTTTAGGAGAATTACTCTTCCAATAATTTTTCCCTTTGAGTTTGCCTTCTTTTTGGTCATTCATGTGTACCATGTTCCATGTTCTTTCTTTCACTTCCTTGTAATGTTGGTTTGATTCTTGAGGTTGAGATCATACTTGTGTAAAGACTTAAACATGGTAGGAGCTATAGGAGAGCTTGGTAGAACAATTATTAGATGATTCTTATCATTTTCTGGAAGTTCTCACAGCACCTGTCGACAGCCATGCCTTTAGTTGTCGGCAAGGCCATGTTTCTAGAACCCAGGAGGTTCTGCCTGATAATGGCTGTCGATAGGCACATTCCTGGATGTTGACAGGCACTATCAGAACCCCAATTCTGCTTCTGGGAAGGCAGCACCTGTCGACATAAAACCCCTGGCTGTCGACAGGCACTGCCAGGCCTATGTTTTCAGCACTTTCCTTGTTCCATTCTTTGCTGAAACTACACCCAATTGTTCTGACTAAATACACACTCATTCCTAGATGTTTTCCCCCACCTAAACATCTACTAAACCAGTCAAGTTTCATTTCTTTTTACCATGAGTCATATCTTCAAAGTTCCGAACATAATTGACCTCATCAGATCATAAATTCTTGGAATCAATGAAGGAACAGAGTTCCTTAATTCTTGTGCATGAACCATGAGTGAATCCTTATGTGTCCTTGATCTACTGCAAGAATGTATGTGTTATGATGACAAGTTGTGAGTCTTTGGACTCGTTTGAGAAATATGCCTGGCAAATAAAGGGCTGGTTCAATTCTGGGGGGAGCGCCTGAATTCATCAGTGGCCGCGCGGGGGTGATAAGAATTTCTGGATGTTGGCATACATCAATTCTGTTTGATTAGTCATCACATCATGCTTGTGTGTGTGAGAATGTGTCTGATTCTAAATTCAAGTATCATCCTGAGTTATTGATCTTGTTTCTAAACTATTCTTGTTCAATACCTGTTATCAAATTGATTCATTTGATCAATGTTTGAACACTCAGTGCTAGCAATCTATACATGTTCTTATCTTGAGATTATACATTTGAATCCTTTCTATTTAAAGGAATTGAATTCTACTGGGCTAGTTAGCTCATCAAATCCCACTTTTTCAGGTAATCTACAGTTCTACAAGGCAGGACTTCGGGATTTGTGTGTAGAGTGACCAACCTTGGCAGCATTTTACTTTTGAGATTGTAAATTGGGAACCATGTAACACCTATTGAATGGCAAATAATACATTCTATTTAGTGAATCCATTTTCTGAAAATGAAAAAATTCAGTCACCAAAAGGTTAACAGTCACTGTTCGGTCACTAATTAGTGACCGAACTGAAATCGGTCACTATAATAGTTATTTAGCGACTGATAAATTTTGGTCCTAATTCAGTCACTAATTAGTGACCAAATAGTGACTGAAAATATTGGTCTCTATTTCAGTCTCTAAATCCATTTTTCTTGTAGTGGCCATCGGAGCCGCCCCCACCTGCTGCTCGTCGTCGACGTCCCGCCTGCTCGCCGTCGACGCTACGCCTGCTCGCCACCGCCTGTTCCCGTCTCCACACGCCTCCTTCCGTCTCTGCCGCCCAACCTTCCATCGATGCTACCGACAGCCCCTAGTCGCCAGTAAGCCCCTCTCTCTCTCTCTCTCTCTCTCTCTCTCTCTCTCTCTCTCTCTCTCTCTCTCTCTCTCTCTCTCTCTCTCTAGCCCCCCCCAATCCCTCTGCTATGCCCCCCCCCCTTCTCGGCCCCAACTCCAGCCCCCTCCCCCTCCCGACCATGAACCCCCACCCAGCCACCACCGCCCCACCCCCTACCCAGTACCCAGCTCCCCCCCCCCCCCCTCCCCCTGCCCATCTCCCTCGCTGCCCCCTCCCCCTGCCCAGCTCCCCTGCCGCCCCCTCTCCCCGCCCCAGCTCCCCAGCCACCCCCTACCCATCCACCACCTCCTTCCCCTACCTAGGGCATGCTGAGAAAGGTACCCCCGCTGCCCCCTCCCCCTGCCCAGCTCCCCAACCCCCCCCCCCCCCCCCCCCACCCATCCACCACCTCCTTCCCCTACCTAGGGCATGCTGAGAAAGGTACCCCCGCTGCCCCCTCCCCCTGCCCATCTCCCTCGCTGCCCCCTCCCCCTGCCGCCCCCTCTCCCCGGCCCCAGCTCCCCAGCCCCCCCTACCCATCCACCACCTCCTTCCCCTACCTAGGGCATGCTGAGAAAGGTACCCCCGCTGCCCCCTCCCCCTGCCCAGCTCCCCTGCCGCCCCCTCTCCCCGGCCCCAGCTCCCCAGCCACCCCCTACCCATCCACCACCTCCTTCCCCTACCTAGGGCATGCTGAGAAAGGTACCCCCGCTGCCCCCTCCCCCTGCCCAGCTCCCCTGCCGCCCCCTCTCCCCGGCCCCAGCTCCCCAGCCACCCCCTACCCATCCACCACCTCCTTCCCCTACCTAGGGCATGCTGAGAAAGGTACCCCCGCTGCCCCCTCCCCCTGCCGCCCCCTCTCCCCGGCCCCAGCTCCCCAGCCACCCCCTACCCATCCACCACCTCCTTCCCCTACCTAGGGCATGCTGAGAAAGGTACCCCCGCTGCCCCCTCCCCCTGCCCAGCTCCCTCGCTGCCCCCTCCCCCTGCCCAGCTCCCCAACCCCCCCCCCCCCCCACCCATCCACCACCTCCTTCCCCTACCTAGGGCATGCTGAGAAAGGTACCCCCGCTGCCCCCTCCCCCTGCCCATCTCCCTCGCTGCCCCCTCCCCCTGCCCAGCTCCCCAACCCCCCCCCCCCCCCACCCATCCACCACCTCCTTCCCCTACCTAGGGCATGCTGAGAAAGGTACCCCCGCTGCCCCCTCCCCCTGCCCAGCTCCCTCGCTGCCCCCTCCCCCTGCCCAGCTCCCCAACCCCCCCCCCCCCCCACCCATCCACCACCTCCTTCCCCTACCTAGGGCATGCTGAGAAAGGTACCCCCGCTGCCCCCTCCCCCTGCCCAGCTCCCCTGCCGCCCCCTCTCCCCGGCCCCAGCTCCCCAGCCACCCCCTACCCATCCACCACCTCCTTCCCCTACCTAGGGCATGCTGAGAAAGGTACCCCCGCTGCCCCCTCCCCCTGCCCAGCTCCCCTGCCGCCCCCTCTCCCCGGCCCCAGCTCCCCAGCCACCCCCTACCCATCCACCACCTCCTTCCCCTACCTAGGGCATGCTGAGAAAGGTACCCCCGCTGCCCCCTCCCCCTGCCCAGCTCCCTCGCTGCCCCCTCCCCCTGCCCATCTCCCTCGCTGCCCCCTCCCCCTGCCGCCCCCTCTCCCCGGCCCCAGCTCCCCAGCCACCCCCTACCCATCCACCACCTCCTTCCCCTACCTAGGGCATGCTGAGAAAGGTACCCCCGCTGCCCCCTCCCCCTGCCGCCCCCTCTCCCCGGCCCCAGCTCCCCAGCCCCCCCTACCCATCCACCACCTCCTTCCCCTACCTAGGGCATGCTGAGAAAGGTACCCCCGCTGCCCCCTCCCCCTGCCCATCTCCCTCGCTGCCCCCTCCCCCTGCCGCCCCCTCTCCCCGGCCCCAGCTCCCCAGCCCCCCCTACCCATCCACCACCTCCTTCCCCTACCTAGGGCATGCTGAGAAAGGTACCCCCGCTGCCCCCTCCCCCTGCCGCCCCCTCTCCCCGGCCCCAGCTCCCCAGCCCCCCCTACCCATCCACCACCTCCTTCCTCGCGAAAGAATACCAAGACAGGCGGCCAAATAGTTGAGGAGATCATGTTTTTTAAAAAAAAAATCATGTCCCCCCTGTGTAATCTTGTAATGTGAATGTTTTGTGCAACATAAAAATACTTACATCTTGCATATATTTGTCTTCCAAAGACTGAAGAACTTCTTTGATAGTTTGACCTGTCTTTGGTTTGATTTGACCACCACCATTTAAACAGCTTACAAGCAACAGAAGAGGAGATAGGTTATACATCTCTATGGACTCCTCATTGGTGTTGAAATGATTAGACTCCAAACAGAGGTAGGAAATAAACAAACCTGAAGGGCAAGACATAATCTCAATGAAGTGATAATCACATTTCCCAAATAGTTGAGGCCAGCCATAATGTTGAGGAGACGGATTCCATGCCAACTTCTCCCTCACATTTTACTTGAGTTTAATTTAGGATGAACTTAATTTACCTTTGAACTCACTGTACACCCCACACGATAGAGTTCCTGTGAACTACCACGAATAGAATTCTCACTTTGTTAAGGAGTCCTTTTACTGCAGAGGAGGTTAAGCAATGGCCCCAGAATGAATTGAAGATAGTAACATTCACACTAAAGATTTTGGTGTATGTAGTCCCAGAATGAGAGGAGGATGCAAATCATACTAATAATAAGTAGTGGGTGGCAATGGACAATATCGATCTATCAAGTATCAACCAATAGGAAATTAAGGCATGAACCATTTCTCTTACCTAGAGGAGTATATCTCTTCCACTGCGAATTGATCCATTTGTTACAAAATAAATTGCACATGAACAATATTATAAATTTGTTGATTCAAACATAACATCTACAAAAGAAAATGCCTTTTCCAAATAGATTGACAGAGAAATATGATGTTAACAGAGTATTTTCTTTCTTGGGCTAATAGCATTATACTAGCAGAAAGATTATGTACATACATGAGGATGGGAATTCTATTCACCTCATTTTTTCAGATTCTCATTAGTGCCTATGCCCTTAAAGGTCAACACGGTTAATTATTATTTGTGTGGATATTGATAAAATATTTACTAGAATGTAGATAGGCATGACATCAAAAGTGAGATTATTCAATTTCCTTATTCAGCTGCTAATCAGTTCAGAGGATTTGATCTATTTTTGTACATCCCTTCTTCTGAATCCTGTGAAGCTATTACCTACTCTAAAGAAAACAAAGATGACCTCTGCATCACATAAGCTTAGACATGTAACTGTTAACAAATCCTGGTAAGTGATTAATGGCAATTGGATCCATGGGCTTGATGATTATTAATGTAAGCCTTTGCAGAAAATCAAGAAATTCCAGTCCATCAAAGAAGGCGATAATAGGAGGAATTAAATAGTATGAACTTCCATCATCCTGGAGATATGAAAGAGCATTCTCATAGCAAAAAAAAAGGCTTTGAGTTCCGCATAAAGGAAGTTCCTAAAATTTCACATGGTGATTAAAAATCTCTGTATTTTTTAATATATGTATACAGTAATCATGATATATTAAAAATCTCTGGAGAAGAAAAGGAAGCCTTTTTCATTTATATCATTGATAAACCGAAGAAATCAACCCATCCCACATGAATATCATCCTGCTATATTTGATTTTTGCTCTTATGAATGTGTTGGATGTTTTGTAAATTTGATTTCTAGTTTTGTAAATTTGCTTTCTAACTTTCTTCTTGAATATGCTTTCTAGCTTTCTTGTTGAACAATCATCAACATAAAGTCAATCTTACTTGTTTTATGTGCTTGCTGGTATTTTTTATATGTATAGAGTTTTTAGAATACCTATTTTTATGTTTTTAGAATGTGTTATTATCTTGTCAATATTTAATTAGTTGGGTGTTGTATGTGAGCTAAGATGCGTTGGTGCAACCTAACATTGCACGCATCTTAAGAGAGCATGTTAAGCCCGTGTCAATCAACCTACCCGTTCAAGACTTTGGGATTGATGTGCAAGTTCTCATTTTGAATGATGAGAACGTGCATATCTAACTCAAAGTCTTGAATTGTCCCGTTTGGACAGTCTGTGAATGTGTGATCACACTTAGGTGGTTAATTACTATATGTGTTTGTGTTGTTTGTTAAAAATTTTGGTTGTATCTTCTCACTCCTCTCTGATATATCTTTATTGATTTTGATTATTTTCTTAACCACTTACTAGTAAGTGTTTAAGAAAAATTCTTAATTAATAAATATTTTATGGTATATTGGAGAGGTGTGGGGAGATATTGTCGAAAGTTTTAGCAAATAACACAACACATATAGTAATTAATCGTGCGATCAAACCTTCACAAATGGGTTAAAAAGTGAAAATCTAAATAATATTTCCTACCTATTTAAAACGGCAGAGATGGACGATGTGAGGAAAGGGTTGGACCTTTTTTGTGTTAAACATGTTAAAGATTTGTATGTTAACATTTAATTCACACAGGGAAAATGTCTGAAGATCGTTCATGGATGTACTGTAGAGTAGTTGATCAGGTGGTGTCTGTGGAATTTAAATATGGAATTGAGAGATTCATTCAGTTCGCATTGAGAAATCCTATTGAAGCTGTAGATTGTGAGGGTTGTATCCGATGTCCTTGTGTAGTCTGTAAGAACTTGAAGCGGCTTACAACATGGGATGTACAACATCATTTATACAGAAAGGGGTTTGTTAAAGATTATACAAACTGGACATATCATGGTGAAACATTGCGGTGCTACGAGCCTGCCAATATTGGAAGTGGAAGTTCATATGTTGATATGGTCATAGATGCTACTGGTCCAGAATTCAATGTTCATGAGGAGCATGTACACAATGAACCGCCAAACAAGACAGCTAAAAGATTTTATCAGCTACTTAAGGATGATGATGAGCCATTGTGGAATGGATGTCAAAATCACTCTCGACTGTCTGCGGTCTCACAGTTATTGAACTTGAAATCTGAATTTCACATCAGTGAGATTTTTTTTGATCGTTTGTTGCTCATTATCAAAAGTATGTTGCCACAAGATGAGAAGTTACCTGAAAATTTTTACCGTGCAAAGAAGATGGTTACTGACTTAGGGCTTGTATAGGAGAAAATAGATGCATGTCCTAATCATTGCATGTTATATTATAATGAGGATAAAAATAAGGTATCATGTTCCATGTGTGGTCATGATAGATTCAAGCCTAAGGAAGGGACAATTCAAAGCAAAAAGATATACCATACATGTCATTGCTGTATTTTCCCCTCGCATCGAGACTGCAGAGAATGTATATGTCATCAAAGATAGCTCAACATATGAGATGGCATGCAGAAAGAGTACATCGTGAACATAATGTAATCAGTCATTCTGCAGATGTCGAAGCTTGGAGTCACTTCAACCATGCTTACCCTAGTTTCTCAAAAGAGTTGCGTAATGTGAGGCAGGGTTTATGTACTGATGGTTTCAATCCATTTAGAGGTTTAGTGACTTCTTACTCTAGCTGGCCAGTTTTCGTGACACCATACAACCTTCCACCGAATATGTGCATGAAACGAGATCATTTATTTCTATCATTATTGATCCTTGGTCCAAAAAGTCCTGGAAAAAAACTAGACATATATCTCAGGCCGTTGATTGATGAGTTGAAATTGTTATGGATCGATGGGGTTACTACCTATGATGCATCCAGAAAGCAAAATTTCACTATGAAGGCTACATTGATGTGGACGATAAGTGACTTTCCTGCATATGGAATGTTATCTGGCTGGAGCACCCATGGAAAACTAGCATGTCCTTACTGTATGGACAGCACCAAATCATTTGTACTTAATCATGGGGGCAAGTCATGCTGGTTTGATTGTCATCGACGATTTCTACCAAGGGACCATCCTTTTAGAAGGCAAAAAATGCATTCTTAAAGAATAAAATTGAATTGAAAGAAACTAATTTTGAACAGTTGTCTGGTCCACATTTAGCGGCAAGGGTATAGAACTTACCAGATATAGCACAATTGTCGAGCAGCACAAGACAACTCCCTGGATTTGGGAAGGATCACAACTGGGTCAAAAAAACTATCTTCTGGGAATTGCCTTATTAGTCAACTCTTCTTATAGAACATAACCTCGATGTCATGCATGTTGAGAAGAATGTCTTTAATAATGTGTTCAACACCATTATGGACATAAAAGGCAAAACAAAGGACAACTTGAATGCTTGTTTAGAGTTGAAAATACATTGTAAATGTCCAGAACTGGAACTTCTTGATAGAAATGGTACAACAGTTAAACTGAAAGCAATTGACACCCTTGGAGCTGCACAGATTAAAGAAGTATGCTTTTGGCTAAAACAATTGAGATTTCCAGATGGCTATGTGTCCAACATTGCTCGTTGCGTGAATACAAATGAGGGGAAAATATATGGAATGAAAAGTCATGACTATCATGTGTTTATGCAGAGGTTGCTACCTATTGTATTTCGTGATATGTTGCCGAAGTCGATATGGGGAGCAATGACTGAGTTAAGTCAGTTTTTCAAGATTTTATGTGCATTAGAGCTCAGGTATGAAGATGTGGAAACTATTGAACAGAATGTGATCACAACAGTTTGTAGATTGGAAAAGATATTTCCACCCGCATTGTTCGATTCGATGGAGCACCTGCTTATACACCTACCATACGAGGCTAAAGTAGGAGGGCCAGTACAATTTAGATGGATGTATCCATTTGAGAGGTATATATATATATATAATTCTATCTCCTGTGATATATTTTTCATTATCCTATGAATGTTCTGTTAGGTGCATGCATGAATTGAAAATGAAAGTTCGCAACAAGGCAAAGGTAGAGGGTTCCATTGCGGAGGCGTACATTATGGAAGAAATATCAAATTTTTGTTCAATGTACTTTGAACATGAGATTCAAACTCGTCGTACTCGACCAACACGAAATGATGATGGGGGAGACTCCATTCAATCTGATCGCCTCTCTATATTTAAGTATCCTGGATGTGTGTATGGACGTTCTTCGAGTCGGATGCTAAATGATAGAGAATTACAGTGCGCAGAGTTGTATATTCTTTTAAATTGAATGGAGGTTGAATCTTATGTTGCGTAAGTGATCTGCTCACATTAAGTTATGTCCATAACTTGTTATTTTTCATTCCATCTATAATGCTCTAATGTTCGTAATACAGACAATTTGACTCAGAATTAATCCAAAGATGTCTATATCTCACTGACATGGAGGTTGAAAAAGAACGAGAGAAATCATTGGCTTCTTGGCTGAAATATCGTGTAAGCATGATTACTTTTTCTTCTTATTAGGCCAATGTCAAATTCTGACTAGTGTGCTCTCCATATCTAGGTTGAAAATGATTTTATTACTGATCAAAGAATTCAAGAGATAAGTTATGGCCCATCGAAAGTTGCACGTACATATCCAGCATTTATTGTGAATGGATATAGATTTCACACTACACAATATGGGCAGAATAAGTCAACAATGAATAGTGGGGTATGTGTGAAAGGAAGTACATATAATGAAAATGAATGTGATTATTATGGTATTATTGAGGAGATCATAGAATTGCAATATCTCAGAGATGACAACCATATATTTTTGTTCAAGTGTCATTAGTTTGATCCTAATTTTGTTCGAAATGACACAACATATGGGATTGTCGATATCAGGCATAAGTCCAAATTGAATACTTATGATCCATTTTTTTTGGTTGCACAAGCCCAGCAAATCTATTATACAAAGTATCCATCATCTAGAAATAAAGAAAGAAATGAATGGTGCACAGTTTGCAAGGTTAAGACAAGGCTTTTCCTGAATTATGAGTTGGATTTGACTGAAACAGTGGAGTTGGATATCAATGCCGAATTCTTTCAATCAGACTTAGCTGATGATGTAGAGTTGCCTGTTTCTACTGATGAATCTGTGGAGGCACTTTCTTTATCTAAAGAGAATGAAGTGGAAGAAGTTGATCCACAAGAACCTGAAATATAATTAGAGGACTCTAATGTGGAGGAATATACTAGTGATCAAAATGAATCTGATAATGAAGATGCCAATGCTGAATTTGATATATCCCCAACATCTGAAGATGAAATGGAGAATGTTTGATTAATGGTAGACTATTTTACCAGAAATTCTAATATTCTACATCTTTCTTTCTTCCACTATTGATGAATATGCATGTATTTTATTACCACTTGAAGACATGGTTCGAAAACGACGTGTGACTTCTTCAGGTGGGAGGGGAGAGAGAGTAGTGGGAGGAGATTTACTACCTTTTATACACCTCCACCACTGGAAAGAGGTATGTATACTTTGATTTGTATGCATTGCGGTATTTATTTAATATAATTCTTTATGTCATTGTGGTATCTTATTCTTATCCTTACAGGACCCACGGCCTCTGCACTGCTACCACCGGCAGCAGGTATATATGTCATGATTAGTATGCATTACAGTATTTATTTAATATAATTCTTATGTCATTGTGGTATCTTATTATTATCTTTACAGGACCCACGACCTATGCACTGCTACCATCGGCAGTAGATATATATGTCATGATTAGTATGCATTACAGTATTTATTTAATATAATTCTTTATGTCATTGTGGTATCTTATTATTATCTTTACAGGACCCACGACCTATGCACTGCTACCATCGGCAGTAGATATATATGTCATGATTAGTATGCATTGCAGTATTTGTTTAATATAATTCTTTATGTCATTATGGTATCTTATTCTTATCCTTACAGGAACCACGACCTCTACACCTCTACCACCGGCAGCAGGTATATTGATGGCCTCTGCATCTCCATCACACATGACGAGTGGATCTACACCTCCTCCATCTGAGCCAGGTATGTTCATTCACATTTATAGGTAAAATTTTTATAGTTTGTTTTACTTATGCTAATTAATTCGTATAGTGCATGCTGATAACGAGATGAGTCATCACAAGGGGGAGGGCAGTTCTAATGAGACGATTCGGGCTGTGTGGATAAATGAAGGGTATGTAATACACTATTTTTGTTATCTATTCGTCATTGTGGTATTAATATTTTCAATTTTAGGAATAAAATAGAGCCAGCCCAAGCATCACAATTTATTACAAAGACTCTTCAAGCACATTTTCCTAGCCCTATCCATCGATTTTCTAGTTTTTCGATGGATGTTCAGGTTTTATTGTATGATATGTTCATTGTATGTATCTTCTTTTATCAAACTAAGTCTTTTTCAATTCTTAGTCTAACACACTAATTCTTATGTTGTATATAATTCAATTTTTTGTTAATATGCAGAGGAATCATCAATTCACAGAGCATTCAGATGAGTTACGTGCTAGATCTGCATGGATAACCACTGCAAGAGCAAATTATAGACATCTTATGTACAATGTTCGAAGAAATGCAGAAAGAGTTTGTTCATGCACAGATAAGAACCAGTGGAAGGAGCATGGACCTGTTTGGATGAGAAAGGAGTATTGGATTGAGCTATGCGCGATATGAGGAGGGGAGAAATGGAATGAAAATTCTATCAAAGCAAAGCAAAACAGAGTTGTGCATCCTGAGGCAAATGTATACACGAGTGGCTCTGTCTATTTTGCAATGCATAAAGCGCAATTGGTAAGTACACTTCTACATTTTTGAAATTTTGTAAATCTAATAATAAACTGTGATTTATTTGAAAAACAAGAAGTACAGCTCAAGTGGCCACCTCAATTTCAAGAACTTTTTGATCAAACTCATAAGAAAGGGATAGATGATTACATTAGTCAGAAAGCTCGAGAGGTAGCGGTAAGTGATACACCAATACTTTTCATTTAAAAGTAAAATGTGAATTAAGATTTTTTTTTTGCAGGAGTCATATAGTAGAAGAATGGATGAGAGGTATGGGGACGACACTCAGCGTCCAGAGTTGGATCCTGACATTTGGGTTGCAGCATCTAGGGCACCCAAAAAAGGCCATGTGCATGGTTTTGGACATAGCTTGGGCATGGCTAGGGTGATATCATCATGCTCGAGGTCTATCTCACATGCGACCTCTCCATTTACCACACGTACAGCCCCAGGTGGTTCTTCTAGTGCCGCCCCGACCATGACTCTGGCTCAGTTTAGGGAGATGGTCAACGAGACCGTCTCTCAGAATATCTCAACTATTGTCTCTCAAACTGTCTCCCAGATGCTCGCACAGTTGGAGATTCTTAGAGATAGAGCACCTTCTGCACAGTAACCTCCAGTACGTATTTTATTTGATTGATTTTTTATTTCTCAATTCTAAATATCATCTTGTAAAATGCAAGAACTTGGGTTGATGAGGGTCAATTATAAACACTTTCTAAAAGAACCTAGTTTAAAGTCCATAAACACAGGTTAAGAGGGTCAAAATTAAAAATATAGGTTCGATTAATTTGTCAATGATTCCAACACGACCGGGAAGGTTAGAGTGCCTTATAGAAACTGACGGAGTCCAAATTGGAATCTTGATTTGAGAAAAACGCTCAAAACTGTTATTCATCAAATTAAGTTAAATGAAAAACATCTTGCTGTCAATTTTAAAGAAAAAATAATTTATTTATTAAATATTTGATTTTTATTTTTTATAAATGATATACATGAGCATCCATCGCAAGATGTTGGGGGAGACGAGGACCAGGATGACACATATGCAGAGGATTTATGATTTTCTGATGAGTATGTTGTGGTTTGTGATTTCATATTAGTTGTGTGGATGTTGGAATTTTATGATGGATGTATGATTGGTATGTGAGGAGGTATTGTGATTTGTGTAGTAGATGTACTATGATTTTATTTTATTATTGTTTATCAGTTGATTTATTACCATTTATGTTTAATTATTTAAAAAATATTATAATAATAGCGACCGATTAGCGACTGACATAATCGGTCACTATATTTGGTCGCTACAAAGTTTGGGGCTGACATTAAATCTATCGCTAGTCGGTCGCTGAAACAGCGACCGAAAAAGCGACCATCTTTTGTCGGTCGCTAATAGCGACCGATATTGCGACTAAAGAAATCGGTCGCTATTTGCGACTGATATAGCGACCGCATGGAATTGGTCGCTATTGACGACCGATATAGCGACCGATTAATATTGGTCGTTTAATAGAGACCATTCGGTCGATATCCTATGGCAATTTGGTCACTGAGCTATTCAACGACTGAATTGAGGCCGAATAGCGACCGATATGGTCTGTCGCTATTTGCGCTTTTTCTTGTAGTGCAAGAACATGATGATAGTAAGTAATAATGAAAAAACGTCCAATTATAGAGTTATAACAAGTAACAACTATAGCAAGAGAGATAATTGGCCATATCACTAGTAAATACCTATCGGGCAACATGTACATGTCAAGTCGAGTAATAACATGTCATGTAATATCATGTCACGAGTTGATTGTCATAGATTAATCAGGATAATACAGCACTTTGGTGCAATGTCACATCGTGTCAATTTACTTCTACAGGCACAAGTACCTTCGGGTGCTCCTCTATGGACCAAATAGGGCCCTATATGCATAGGTATTGGGTCATATGTTTTATCTAAACAATCACTTTTAAATGGTGAAGCACGTTCTAAGAAAAGATAAAATATATAGACGAGTAGATGAGAGTATTCATGGATGAAAAAAAATAAATAGAACAAGTGGTTTCATACTGAGACCATGCATATAAAACAGATCAATAAAAAGTATAGATGAATAGATGAAAGTATTCATGGATGAAAAAAAAAAGAACAGAACAAGTGGTTTCATACTGAGACCATGCACGTAAAACATATTGATAAACACATGAGAAAACACTTCTAAATAGTACTCTTAGGTGTAGACAGTGATAGGAAGAACATGGTCAACCTCCCGGCGATGACAAGAACGTGGCCATGGGGTTGGGCATGACGTCTAGAGAAGACGCCATGGGGTTGGGCATGCGTTGTTGTTTCCTCTTTCGTGTGAGGAGGAGGCCTGTTGTGTGCCTTCTTCCTCTGCTTTCCGTGGGTTGCTCGGGGTGGTGGTGCTTTCAGATGGCATTTGGTGCCATGTCACGCACCATGGGGACCTTCATGGCGATGGTCCCTCCCCTTGAGTTGTTTTGAGGTTGAGCAGGTTGCTTCCCTCGTGCGCGTTGTTTTCTTGTGGTGCGATAGGTTGTGGTGACCTATTGTGCCGTCTCTTGCTGTGGTGGTTTCTTGTTGCCTGACTGGACGATGTAGGGCAGTGTGCCTTGTGTTTAGTGTGAGGTAGCACCTGTTTTCTGTTGTTTGGCTTGCTTGTGCAAGCATCATCCTGGTGTGTGTTTCCGCTTGTGCCTCAGCTGTGCTTGGAGGAACTTGTCGTCGTTTGGTGTGTGGCCCTCTCCGCCTGTGTGGTGGGAGTGGTGTCTTGTATTTGTGCGCTTCTAAGAGCCAATGTAGTTGTTGTGCTCTTGAAGCTGCTGGTGCTCCGTGTGTTTTGCTTGTGTGGGTCTCTGGTGGAGAGCCCCTTTCGGTTGGCCTTGGGTCGTTTTAGGCTGTTGGTGCAGTTGGGTACTGTACCTTGAGCGTGTTTCTTTTCGATGTTTCGTGTCTTTGTGCCTTGAGGGTTCACAGCCGGTGTGGCCTGTTCTGCCCTTTTTGGCTTGCGGCTTCTTGCGGGTGGCTTTTGGCAGGTCTCTTTTGGAGAGTCCTTCCTATTAGCCGTGTTGTTTCGGCCGTTGGTGCAACTGTGTTGCATCTTGCCTGGTTTTGGTGCTTGTGGTAGTAACCTGTGCTCGTGATCGAGTGGTTTGTTTTCGTGCCGTCTGAAGCCTTGGTGCGTTGTGTTGCACTTTGGGTGGCTCCTGGTGCTTGTGTGAGCATCGTGTGTTGTATCATATTCCCTGATCGTAAGCTTCGTGCGTCGCTTCGCGAGTTTGCTCGGTGTTCGAGGCGTTGAGCTTTCCGCCTCTTGGACACATCGTACTAGCCGTGCCTTGTGGCTGTACTGTTACCACTGTGGGGAGGCTGCTTTGCCTTGTCTAGGTATCCCTATCGGTGGTATGCTAGGCTTTGGTAGTGGCCTGTGTTCGGGTTTCCCCTCTCGCCTTAGGGAGCGAGTGTGTTCGGTTGGGGTATCCTGTTTTGGTTTGGATTTCTTTAAGGTCGACGTGCTGCCCTTGACCTCTGCAGTTGTTTCGTTTCTCGTGTGGTTTGCCAACGTCTTAAGTTGTCTGGCCTTGCCAACCTCAGACGTCTTCCATGGTAGTGTCTCTATGCCTGTGCCTGTAGAGCAGGTGTTTTAGCTTTCTGTGGCTCCACAGTCGTTGTGTGTCCTGGTCTGACCATGAGGATGATCTGGGTGAGATCTAGTGGTGCCAGCAGACATTGTCCAACATGCCGTGGTGTTCTCCACGTGCATGCTATCGATTGGTTTTGGGTCACCATTAAGAAACTCTCGTTTGGCCTTTCCATAGGTGCTAGCTATTGCTAGACGTGTGGAGCCATTCAGCGGAGTCTTACGGTTGACCTCTTGGCATTTTCCTCAGTTTTCTGTCAGTAGCTGGGACCTCTATCTAGTCACTGGTGATAGAGGGAGTTGCTGACCGGTTGTTCTCAACAGCGTGGTCTGTTGAGGGCTCAGTCGAGTGGTTTCCGACTAGCGGTTTCAGTGCTTTTTGGTCGGTTTGGTGCGCGTCGCGCCTGTGGAGTTGTCGACATCCGTTTATGTGCTTTGCGCCGTTGTTGTGCGCCCTGCAAGCCGTCAGATGTCTGTTTAGGCACTCCCTTTGTGGCAGGGTCGTGGTGGCGACCACCGGGAAGTTGTAATGCTACTTAGTGGTCCCTTTGCACCTGTTGTTTTCTCCGATTGGGTTTCGCCCTTAAATTTTGAGGACAAAATTTTTTTTTTTTTGTTGAATGTATTATAACATCTCAGACTTTCCAGTTTTTCCCATCCGCGTGTTGGATGACTGGCCACTAACGCGTCTGGGCTGGGTGACGCGTTAGTGTCACGACGAAGGTGCCCGTCGCGACAGTCATCCCTGTTGCGACCTCTTTCTACGTCGCATTCTTGTCACGCCCGGTCAACGGGGCGCGACTACTTTCCACTTTTTGGTCATCTGACGCCTGTCAGAGTGGCAGACTAACCTGTCTGGTTGTCGCGGCGTCCCTATGGGGGGCGTTCTGGCTGCAGTGTGGGCGGCCATCGCGTTAAGGTAGTTAACGCGATGCCCTACCTCATTGCATCTTGGGGGCCGAAGGCTAAAAGCCTTGGCCGGCTTCCCCTTTCTTCCCCTTCTCCTTCCCTTCCTCCTCTCCGAGGAGGGAAGTCTTCTTCTTTCTTCTTCTCTGGCATTTAGAGCTCGGTGGCGGTGTCGGCAGCTCGTGGTGGAGCGGCAGAGTGGCGAAGAGCGAGGAGGTGGCGTCCGTGGTGTCGTGAAGTCCCTTGTTTGGGGTTTGGTTCTTCCAATTTCTGTAGGTATCTCTTGAACCCATACTTGGTGTAGATTGGAGCTCTCGGGGTTCTTTGCATGTCTTTACAGCTTTCCCCATGCTCCCCTCCCTGTTGTGTGCTTGATTGTAGTGTGTGGGAGACCTCTGAATGCAGCATTCCGGCGGTTGGCCTTCCGTCTGATGTCGCGACCGCAGTGCACGTCGCGACATCAGAGGAGGCGTCGCCCTGGTCGAACGCGACCTTATCACGGCGCGTTTGGCCGTCACGATAAGGGTCGAGGTCGCAACCCATTTTTCCTGTCACGACAGCTTTCCTATCGCGCTGCGCTTCCCTGTCGTGACTCAGTTGTTGTCGCGGTTGCCCTAT
Organism: Colocasia esculenta; assembly: GCA_014218235.1. Lineage (NCBI taxonomy): Eukaryota > Viridiplantae > Streptophyta > Magnoliopsida > Alismatales > Araceae > Colocasia > Colocasia esculenta. The sequence goes on along the minus strand of CM024763.1, from coordinate 64,152,356 downwards.
CCATCGCGATGGTACCGCGATGGCTTAGGAGGTCGCGACAAGACCTGGCTTGCCTCAGGTGTTTCCGTGGCCTCGGTTGGCATGTCGGCATGTGCCCCAGGGCAGGGTGCCCTTAGGACCTTCTGGTGAGGAATGCGGTAGGTTGCCTCCTTGTGTTCAGTGACCGACGGTGACACCTTCGTGGCCATGTCCTAGCAGTGGTGCTAGGAGGCTCGCGTCTATCTAATAATCGATTGTTTGACTATCAATCGATTATTAGAAGAGTGATGGTTTCTGTTCTGTCTGGTGGTGTTTTGGTTTCTCGGGCCGTGCCGTGTGTGCCGGCATTGCCGACGGCCCTTCTGGGGGTTTCCGGAAGGGGTGTCGTGCGTGCCTGTGTCTGCTGGGCTTGCCTTGGTTACAAGCTAGCTGTGCCAATTTCTATGGTGGTTGCCCCACCAGTTTCTCTTTCGCCCAGTGCTCGGAACTTGAGGGCTTGTCCGCGAGATAGGTTGTTACCATTACCTGGGACCCCCGGTCCCCACACGTCTGTGTCAGAGGGAGTTTCTCCGGACGGCTGGGTTTGCTCGAGTCGCTGACTCTAGTAGCAGTAGGGGAAAATGGTGGGGACAGCAGCGTTAGTCGTTTGTAGAGCTCTCTTAGCTGGTCTGGGTCTCCGAGGTGGTTGAGACGCTCTTCCGGTGTGGACCAGCTAGTCCTTCTCACTGCCTCGCTCTGCGTTGATTCTGGAGCCACGTAGGGAGGGTAGGCATGGGGCCGCAGCTCAGCCAGGCTGTGGTGGTTTGTTAGTTGTTCTTTGTTGTCGCTCACTAGACTCACTCTACCTAGGGAGGTTGTAAGTAGGAGTCGAAGGCTGGCGAGCGAGAGGGGTGGATTATGTGTCCCCCTCTCAGCTGCCTGTGGCGGTGGTTTGGTTGCACTTGTTGTGACAGAGTTTCTCACGTTGTTCCTAAGTGAGTCTCGTTGCCCAAGCCTGCATGGTGGTTGTAGCTTGGCTGTGTCTAGCTTCCGTGGGCTTTGGTTGGTTTGTTTTGTGGGCCATGTTTAGTGGTTTCCGCTCAGCGGGTTCTCTCGAGGTGCCTTGTGCAGACACTCGACTGCTGTTTCGGTAACCTGTTCCTTGGTGCCGTCCGTCGTGGCACTGGTGTGTTGTTCCCTGACCTTGTGGCCTGTCCAGGGTCCAGGGTGGTTCTGCTTTTGGGCCCTCAACCTTGTGGAGGTCTGAGGTGGTCGTGCCTGCGGTGAGACGTGCTTCTCACATGGTTGCTCGGTGTCTCTAGTGGTGACACCTGATTGTTCCTTCCCGACCTCGTGGAGGTCCGGGATGTTGGTGCTTGTTGTTAGATCTCGTATTTTGATGATGCCTAAATATGATTCACAGATATATGGAAATCATGTTTATCATATTTCATTTATATCTCACAATGTTTCTTCCATGTGTAGATTAAAGAAAAGATCAAACAAGTCCAGTGGTGTCGACACAGCCCACCCGTGTGTCGACGCTAGCATACTGTCCCAGAAACATGTTCTGAAGGAAACAACCAGTGGTGTCGACATAGTCCTCCTGTGTGTCGACACTAGCTCACTGTCCCAGAAGCCCAGTTTGAGTCCTAGGCTTGGTGTGTCGACACATGTGTGTATAGTGTCGACACACTTTGAACTTTTTGCCAAATCCAAGATGCAGAGACACGTGGATATTTTTGATAGGGGCTTTTTGAGCGGGAATTTTCGTGCCTCCAGATCCCAAGATATTTTGTGGACCCATCGGACTATAAATGCCCCTTATCCACTTGGCTTTTGGTGAGGCACCCATCTGTTCTTCCAGTCTCCAGAGTATTCCAGGCGATTTCAGAAGAAGGCTTCAACCTGGCAAATTGCTTCCAGATATGAAGGAACTGGAGCATTGTGCACCTTGGATGATCCATCTAGACAAGGAATTCGAGTCTTCAGAGTCTTCTTCCTGGAGCTGAAGAAGAAGAGTTGATCTCCCTCCTTGAAGCAAAAACAGGGGGATTCAAACCAGTCATCTCCAACTTGGGTTTCAATGTTCAGTCTGGTTCCTCATCCTAAACTCACTCTACTGTGTGTATTTTTTGAAATGGTGCAATCCTTGTGCCCAATTTCATGTGTGTGTGGTTGAATCTGAGATTTCTGCATCTCAGAGTGTGTGGTGATTTGTGACTTTTCTGAACTGGACTGGATAAGCCACAATTGTGTGTGTGTGTGTGGATGGTGGATGTAGGATACACTGTTATGTAATCCGAACCACCCTAAATCTCCTTGTTCTTGTGGTTTGTTTGTCTCTTGCGCTAGATGTTTGATAGGCTCGTTAGTATTACATCATCTAACTTATCTAAGTTGTTCAGAATTGTTACTGATATTTAAATTTCATTCTTAATTCAATCTCACTAAGATCCTAATGAAGTGATGTTTAAAATTCAGGAAAATCTATTCAACCCCCCCCCCCTTCTAGATTTCCTTATAGCAGTCGTTCCGCAACATTTCATTTGGTATCAGAGCGGGTTCTCATTGCACTTTAAGTGTTTGATCTAATGATCAAGAGTTTGTTGCTATGGAAAACACCAAGGGTTTTATGTTGAGGGTCATTCAGTTACTAGGCCTCCTTTTTTTGATGGATCTGATTATGTTTATTGGAAAACATGATGCAAGTGTTCTTTAGAGCTCAGAACTATGAGCTCTAGAAGATTGTCGACAAAGGACCTGATGAACTTCCTGAAGATGAAAGTCTATGGACTAAGGATCAGATCAAGAAGTCCACACTTAGCTGGAGTGCCATGAACATGATGCAGTGTGTCATCCATCCCAAGGAGTACTCAAGAGTGTCTTCATGCAAATCTGCTAAGGTGATCTGTGACAAGCTCCAGCTCATTTATGAGGGAACCTCTGAGGTAAGAGAAACCAAGGCAAGTATCCTAGTCTCAGAGTATGAAATGTTTAGAATGAAAATGATGAGACCATCTCTGAGATGTTTGCTAGATTCATGCTTTTAGTGAATGGTCTTAGAGGTCTAGGAAAGGATTATTCGAATAGTGATCTTGTTAGGAAAGTTCTTAGATCACTTCCATCAGCTTGGCACACAAAGGCCACAATAATTGAGGATTCAAAAAACTTGTCAACCATGCAACTAGATGAGTTAATTGGCTCACTCATGACATATGAAATCAATTTGAATAGAAATGCATATGTGATTTCATCTAAGAAACCTATTGCTTTAAAAGCTTCATCTAGTTCAAAAATTGTTGTTGACAAATCTGATGAAGATGATGATTCTTCTGATGAAGAGGTTGATGAGGAATTGGCCTTATTGACAAGGCAATTCAAAAAAGTTCTTGAGAAAGAAAGGGAAAGGTAAGTTCAAACCCTTCATAAAAAAGGATGTTTCAAAGAAAAGTGATTTTAATAAAAAATTGGAAACCAATAAAAAGATTGATATCATTTGCTATGAGTGCAGGAAACCATGACACGTGAGAGGAGAGTGTCCTAATATAAAGAAAAAACTAAAGAATCAAATGTTCAAGAAGACAGGGCAATGCTGGCTACGTGGAGTGATGAGGATGATGAAGAGTAGGAAGAAAGTGGATCTGATGAGGAAGAAGTAACATGTCTCATGGCGAGACATGAAGAAAGCACTGAGAAAAGCCCTTCCTTTGAAGACTTTACAACTGATGATTGGGAGGAAGCATATGTTGTTTTGTTTGAAAAGTTCTGTGAACTGAGATCTGAAAATAAAACCTTATTGCATAATTCTCAAGAATCTGAACAAATAAATCTTTTGAATAATGAAATTGTGAACATGAAAAAGGAACAGGAATGTTTGAATGACAGCTTGATATCATCAAGGAAAGATGCCAGTCAACTGAGAAAGAAAAACAAATCTTCATAGATGAAAATGAAAAACTCAAAAAAGAAAAAGAAGGAATTCAAGAGGAACTGAAAACTGCCCAAAAGAACTGAATGACAAAAAAGAAATCCTTGTCAAATTTGTTAAAGGCAAACAAAACCTAGATGCTATTTTAGGAGTTCGGATGAACACTACCAAGTTTGGTTTAGGTTTTCAGCCTGAAAATAAGAAAAATTTGGGCAAACCTTGATAACTTCATTTGTTCAAGGTAGTACTTCTTATAGCAAGTCTGAAAAGAGCATCAAAGAAAAACCACAAACAAACTCAAAACCCAAAAACAAAAATCAATTCAATAATTCCAAAACTCAAGTGAGACATGAAAGAGTTCAAGGCAAAAATCAACAAAATTTGAAATCCAGTGTTAGACCAAATTCATGTCCAAAAAACAACAAAAATTTCTCAGTTGGTCTAACTCTTACATCAAAAAGAATAATGATTTCACACCAAAAAGAATCATGATGTGCACAATCTGTAAAAAATCTGGTCATACTAATGAAAAATGCAGATCAGGAATAAATTCAAGGAAAATGAAACAAATCTGGATTCCAAAACAACTTGTTGTTGAGTTGAGACAACTGATGGGACCCAAAGCAATTTGGGTACCAAAATTCTCCTTTTAAATCTCTTTGCAGGAATGTCTTACAGCCCATAAGAAAGACAAATGGTCCCTTGATAGTGGCTGTTCAAGACATATGACTGGAGATAAGAAAAAATTCTCCATACTAACTGAAAAAGATGGTGGACAAGTGATCTTTGGAGGTAAGAACAAAGGGCAAATCATTGGAACAGGAAAAATTGGTAAGAATCCTTCAAACTCTATTGAGAATGTTTTGCTTGTAGAAGGCCTTGATCATAATCTTTTGAGCATCAGTCAACTTTGTGACAAAGGCCTTAAGGTAATTTTCAATTCTGAATCATGTGAAATTGTTGAAAAAGATTCTGGCAAAATAAAATTTCTTGGTCAAAGAATTAATAATGTTTACCTAGTTGATATGAATGATCATCAACATGAAAATCTTGTCTTGTTGCCAACCAGCATGATCTATTTCAGTTGTGGCATAGAAGGTTAGGTCATGCTAGTGAAAATGTTCTGAATAAGTTGTTAAGATATGCTCTTGTGAATGGTTTACCAAAAATGAAGAAAAAAAAATACAATTGTATGTGCTTCATGTGCCCAAGGTAAACAAAATAGGAAATCATTCAATCTATTGCACCCTTAATCAGTTCCAACCCTTTGAGTTATTGCATATGGATTTATTTGGTCTTACTAGGACACTCAGTCTAGTGGACATAGATTTGGTTTGTGATAGTGGATGACTTCTCTAGATTTACCTGGGTATATTTTCTTTCTTACAAGAGTGACACTTTAGAAAACGTCAAAGAATTTGTTGATAAAATTGAAAATGCAAAAATAAATAAAATTCATTCCATTCTTACTAATCATGGAGGAGAATTTGACAATAACTGATTTTTTTATTTTTGCAGGAATAAAGGAATTGATCACAAATTTACTTCTCCAAGAACCCCTGAACAAAATGGAATGTTGAAAGGAAGAATAGGACATTGGTGGAGATGGCCAGAACCTTGTTGATTGAAAGTAAACTTCCAAGAAAATTTTAGGCAGAAGCTGTCAACACTTCATGTTATGTTCTCAACAGGGTAATGGTAAGACCTGTCCTCAAGAAAACTTCCTATGAACTCTTGAAAGGTAAGAAGCCTCACATTGCATAATTTAGAGTTTTTGGAAGTAAAGTCTTCATCTACAACAATGATAAGCATGATCTAGATAAATTTGAAAAGAAAAATGATGTAGGCATTTTTCTGGGTTATTCTGAAAATTCAAGATCATATAGAGTGTTTAATAATGAATCAAAAACTGTGGAGGAAACTCCCCATGTTATTTTTGATGAAAATTTTGAGAAATCTAATGACCATGATTCTTGTAGGAACCAAGAAGAAGATGCTGAAATTTTGGCAAAAGATCTGGATCAAGCAGTTGAGAATGAAGAACCTGATGAACATGAAGATGAGTCGACACCACCTAACATGAGGTCGACACTAGAACAGGTAAGTACAACTACAAGAGGTAATTTCAAATACTCAAAAGATCATCCACTTGAGAATATTGTAGGAAATGTCAATGATAGGTCCATACTAGATCTCATTTCAGAAATATCATTGAACAAGATCAAATGGCTTTTATATCTCAAGTGGAACCCAAAAACATGGAAGCAGAAAAGACAATTCTTGGGTAGAAGCAATGCATGATGAATTGAATCATTCAAAAGGAATAATGGTTGGAGTCTAGTTCCCAGAAATTCTGAAAACTCAATAATTGAACTAGATGGGTTTTTAGAATAAATTGAATGAAGAAGGAAAAGTTGTTAGAAATAAAGCTAGATTGTTGCCAAATGATATAATCAAGAATTTGGAGTTGATTTTGAGTAGTCCTTTGCACCAGTAGCTAGGTTAGAAGCAGTCCAAAAATTTCAAATTGTTTTAAATGGATGTGAAAACTGTCTTTTTGAATGGTTACATTAAAGAGGAAGTGTTTGTTGCTCAACCTCCTGGATTTAAAGATCATGATAAACCTAACCATGTTTATAAACTGCATAAAGCTCTCTATGGTTTGAAACAGGCTCCAAGAGCATGGTATGATAGATTGAGCAGTTTTCTGGTTAGTAAGAATTACTCCAGAGGTAAGGTAGATCAAACGCTTTTCACAAAATCAGTCCACAATCATATCATTGTAGTTCAGGTATACGTGGATGATATCATTTTTTGTTCCACCAATCCTCATTGTGTGAAGAATTTTCTAAACACATGCATAGTGAATTTGAAATAAGTTTGATGAGAGAATTACAATTTTTCTTGGTTTGCATGTTAAACAATTTGAGGATGGATTCTTTATTAATCATGCCAAATATGTCAAAGAATTACTCAAAAGATTCCATTTTGAACAAGCCAAACCAGCAACTACTCCCATGACTACAAGCATCAAATTGGACAAAGATGAAAAAGGTAAACTGGTTGATGCAAAGCAATACAAAGGTATGATTGGATCTCTCTTGTATCTTACTGCAAGTAGGCCAGATATTCAATTTAGTGTATGTGCTAGATTTCAGTCTAGTCTAAAGGAAAGTCGCTTGCAGTTAAGAGAATTTTTAGATATCTCTATGGTACTTGTGATTTGGGTTTATGGTATCCAGTTACATGTCATGCTGATTTGATTTCATATTCTGATGCTGACTATGCTGGGTGTAAGCTTGATAGAAAGAGTATTAGTGGTATTGTCAATTCTTAAAAAATTGCATGATATCATGGGCATCCAAAAAGCAACACTCAGTTGCACTCTCTACTACAGAAGCAGAATATGTTGCTGTAGGGAGTTGTGCAGCTCAAGTGTTGTGGATTAAAAGTCAATTGCTTGACTACTATATTGATATTGGATGTTCATCTATTATATGTGACAATACTAGTGCTATTAACCTCTCCAAAAACCCAGTTCAACACTCCAGAACAAAGCACATTGAAATTAGGCATCACTTTCTTAGGGATGAATTTGAAAACAAGAACATTGAATTAGAATTCATCCCTACTGAAAAACAAATTGCAGATATTTTCACAAAACCATTGGCTGAGGAAAAATTCACTTCTTTAAGAAGAGAACTTGGAATATGCAACATGGAATAAAAACTGAAAAACAAACTGATTCTTATGCAAAGATTATATGGTATATCAAATGATGATTTGTGGAAGGGCAAGTTATGCTTGTCTGAAAGCTTTCATTATGTGTGAGGAAAATCCTCCGCCAAGTACCAATAATCTATCTTGTGTAAGGATCATCAATCGTAAAAATTAAAAAAAAAAAAAATTTAAAGGAGTTTTGTTGATGTTCTTGAATCATAATTGATCACATATGATTGTTTGTTGAAATTGAATGTTGAATTTTGATTATTTCTGAATGATTGCTTGCTGAAATTGAGTGCCAATTTGATGTCATTGATTTGACTATTAATGCACACATTGAGGGGAAGCATAACTGCTTGAGAAGCAAAGGTAAGTTCTGAGGATTGTTTTCAAGAGAATCAGAATTATACATGAAGCCTTCTGAGAACAAGCTATTTTGGTTGATCAGAAAATGCTGAGAATTTGTGAGCTTCTGTAAATTTTCTGGTTGTGAGTAAATCTCTCATTGAATCTTGTCAATACATGTTCATCCTTATAGTCCTCAATTCTTCAATCTTATTTTCATCCAATTTATTGATCATTTTAACCATTTTATTTTATTGAAGAAGGATTTTCTTTACTTTTGATGAAAAATAGATGAGATCAATAACTCAGGGGGAGCTAAGACTTCATTGCTATTTTCTCTCATCAAACCAAAATAGATTCAGTGTGTTGATAAATATCTAATACATGAAGTGTTCATTAACTCTTCTGAAGAAAACAAGGATTGACTTCTTAATTGTTATAAGATATCCTTTCAGTCAACATTCTTTTATATTCAGAACTTCTAATGTAACTTGATCTCTTTAATGGAATTATGGTCAATTATGTATTGACTTTACACATTTCTTTTAAGACTGATGAAGGATAAAGTTGTATCAAATGTCTTAATGTTCATTTTCAAAGTGTTCTTCTGACAGAGCAATCGCATATACACTATGAAACTGCACACCTTCACAAAAAGTGAAGAGCCATGTATGTCATGAGGTGTTTTGTTATCTCTGTTCTAAGGGGTTAAATCAAAATGATAAGAACCAATGTTAACTGAGTAACTGGAAATATTGGTGTCTGATAAATGTATATTTCCATGTAAAAAGGTTTTCATTCAGCCCTTGAACTAGGATAATTAGTAAATTTTTAGTAACCAGGGACTCTGATGTGTCAAAAGCATGTGTACTTGAGTGAAAAAGATTTACTACATTTGAATGCTCATTGCTTTAATGTTAAATAAAATTCAATCAAATAAAATGAACAACTTGAACCTAAATCAAATCTTTTAAGAGTGTTTAATTTCAATACAAATTGTATTAATCCTGAAGAAATCACATTACTTTGGTTTAGTAAAGTATAAAAGGTTGCAATTGACTGCATAGAATATTTTATATCAATCAAATTGTCATCCCAGTGTTTCAGAACTTTTTATGTTCAATTTTTGTCAGATATCTTTCAACCCAGTCAATTTATAATGGAATTATGATGAGAAATTAGAAATGATTTCTTTAACATATTAAAAATCCTTAAATGATTGATGTTAGATATTTTTCATCATACCAAAGACTTTCCTTCACATCTTTCTCAAAAATTCAACAACTTTCATCAAATCAGGTCGACACACTCTCTTCCTGTGTCGACACTAGAGTCTGTCAGGTCGACACACTCTCTCTGTTATGTCGACACGACTGTGTTCGACCGCCAGTCCCTGTTTAGGGTAAATGAGCCGAGGGTTCATCTTATCCTCTCTCTTTTGGTGTCGAAACCTTTTTTATATGCCCTAAATCTCAGGTCGACCCTACCACCTTGAGAATCCCATTCCAATTTGAACTCCTCCCTCCTTCCAACTCTCAAGGAACGGATCCCCCGCATTCCAGTTTTTTTTCTCTTCCAACTGTCAAACCTTCTTCTCTTCCTATCATTTTCCCTCCGTCATGCCTCTCAAGCAAACTCCCAAGAGAGGAGTTAAGTCCAGGGTTGCTGCAAGGGGAGTTGTCATTGAAGAGCCCCAACCTGAAAGAAGGAGCAAGCTTCGGCATGATTTGTCCAAGAGAAAGGGTGTTTCTTCTCCATCCGGAACTCCATCCAAGCGAGGAAGGCTGTCTCCTTAGAGTAAAGGCAAGTGTCCCATGCCATCTCGCTACCCTAGGAGGAAACTTCTCCCTGATTCAAGTGACTCCGATGAAGAAGATTCATCCCTGAGTCTTCTGACTCATCTGGGACTCCAGTAGTCACCCCATCTCAGATTGCTACCAAGGGGAGATCTATTCTCAAGCCTAGGGCTGTGGATCTGTCTGATCAGGGCTTTGCTGATGCCTTTCCAAAATTTATCACTTTTTTGAGTTTCAAGGATGGTTGAAGTTCATTTCTGAGTTCAGAGTTTTCTACCCTCGCTTGGTTCAAGAATTTTATTTGAACATGGTCGATGCTTCAGAGGGTTTCAGATCAGAGGTCAAAGGTGTTTCTATTCTTTTTACTCTTGAGTTAGCTTCTGAATTATTTCACTTTCCAAATGATGGTGCGGATTACTGTAACTATGAGTTCAATCTTTTTGAGGCCTACACTCTTCTCACTAGTCTTCCACATGATAAGAAGGACTCAAGACAAACTCATGTTACAAGATTTAACACCAATACTTTTCCACCAATTCTCCGCTTGGTACATCATATACTTACCACCATTATCACACCTCAGGGTGGTGGTAGGAATAGGCTGTTCAAAGATTTGTGATGTACTGCATGAAGAAAAATGTTAAAGTCAATTTGAATTTGATCATATCTCAGATCATATCTGAGACAGTTAGAAAATATCTTCATAGATCCCTGCCATATGCTGCACATCTCACAGCTGTCTTTAAGCATTTTGGAGTATCCTTTGTAAATGAAAAGGTTCAGAAAATTCCTCAAAATAACATTTACTGTTTGCATCATTTACAAAAATTCATGAGATTCAGAGTTGAGGGTGACCAAGTGATAAGAGGGCCTGTTGTAGAGCCAGAGCCACAGGCAGAGAATGTAACAGAAGACAATGCTCTAGAGGTTGATGCCCCTCAAGCTGATCTAGTGGAACAACCATATGTTGAGGTTGAGGTTCCTCATGAAACACCAGTTCCACCTACACCTCATGCATCTCCTGCTCCTTCAAACGTGCTTGTCCCTCCAAATTTTTTCCATCACTATCATAGCTTAGCTTCCACCTCTTCTGGTGGATCTTCTATTCCTCCTGAGCTATATAAATTTCTCCAAGTTCAGTTTAATAATCTCAATTCATCCATGAGAGAAATGTCTGATAGGTTTGAACTTCGAATTCACAGATTGGAAAATTCAATTAATGGATAGTTTGTCAGACAGCAAGAAGCAACTGAACATGCCACTAGACGGTTCAATAGGTTGATTGGCACCTTAGGAGATGCTTGTAATCAAATGCAAGATCTTCAGCTTAAGTTGCAAGGAATCCTGTCTTCCATTTTGGATAACACTCAACAAAGCATTCAGACTGGTAAAGATGCAGTGAGTCAGATTTCCAAGACCCGTCTATCTTTTGCTCATATTGTTGAAGAAATGGAAAGAATGAAGAATCCTATTGCTCATATTGATCAGGAGATAGCAGATCTCCGAACTGATTTCAGTAACTTCAGGCAGCATGGCACAGTTCCTAGTTCATCTTCTGCTTCTCAACATGCAGCTCATAGTTTTGGTGTCTTCCAGGAAAATATGTATGAAAATCATCAGAGAATGGAAGATCTTTTGCACACCAGACTATCTACTTTGCAAGCTCAACTAAGGTCAAACATGGGTTCTCTAGAAGCAAGGATGAAGACATTTGAGAGCATTTTACTCCCACTTCCTCCTCCTCCTCCGCCTCCATCTACATGATGTTTCTTATTTGTGTTTGATGATGTCAAAGGGGGAGAAGGGCTCATATTGTAATGGATGCCATTGTGAATGCTTTTGGGCTACTATACACTTTTTGATATAGATCTGATATGGATGCTACACGTTTGGTTGTTGGATGTTTTTAGTTGTTGGATGCTTGTATATTTGATCCTTTTGGAAGTGACAAATGAATGACATGATTGTTATTGAAGTGATGAAAATTTTAGATGTCATTGTTATGCTTCTTATATGCCATGGAATAATGTGAATGGATGTTCTTAAAATCACATTTGCGAGAAAATCAAGTTAGCTTGATGAATCATAGTTGCCATCATCAAAAAGGGGGAGATTGTAGATCTCTTATTTTGATGATGCCTAAATATGATTCACAAATATATGGAAATCATGTTATCATATTTCATTTATATCTCACAATGTTTCTTCCATGTGTAGATCAAAGAAAAGATCAAACAAGTCCAGTGGTGTCGACACAGCCCACCTGTGTGTCGACACTAGCATACTGTCCCAGAAACATGTTCTGAAGGAAACAACCAGTGGTGTCGACACAGTCCTCCTGTGTGTCGACACTAGCTCACTATCCCAGAAGCCCAGTTTGAGGCCCGTGCTTGGTGTGTCGACACATGTGTGTATAGTGTCGACACACTTTGAACTTTTTACCAAATCCAAGATGCAGAGACACGTGGATATTTTTGTTAGGGGCTTTTTGAGTGGGAATTTTTGTGCCCCCAGATCCCAAGATATTTTTGTGGACCCATGAGACTATAAATGCCCCTTATCCACTTGGCTTTTGGCGAGGCACCCATATGTTCTTCCAGTCTCCAGAGTATTCTAGGCGATTTCAGAAGAAGGTTTCAACCTGAAAAATTGCTTCCAGATCTGAAGGAACTGGAGCATCGTGCACCTTGGATGATCCATCTAGAGAAGGAATTCGAGTCTTCAGAGTCTTCTTCCTAGGGCTGAAGAAGAAGAGTTGATCTCCCTCCTTGAAGCAAAAACAGAGGGATTCGAACCAGTCATCTCCAACTTGGGTTTCAATTGTTCAGTTTGGTTCCTCATCCTAAACTCACTCTACTGTGTGTGTTTTGTGAAATTGGTGCAATCCTTGTGCCCAATTTTGTGTGTGTGTGGTTGAATATGAGATTTCTGCATCTCAGAGTGTGTGGTGATTTGTGACTTTTCTGAACTGGCAAGATAAGCCGCAATTGTGTGTGTGTGGATGGTGGATGTAGGATACACTATTGTGTAATCTAAACCACCCTAAATCTCCTTGTTTTTGGTTTGTTTGTCTCTTGCGCTAGATGTTTGATATGTCGTTAGTATTACATCATCTAACTTGTCTAAGTTGTTCAGAATTGTTACTGATAATTAGATTTCATTCTTAATTCAATCTCACTAAGATCCTAATCAAGTGATTTTTAAAATTCAGGGAAATCTATTCAACCCCCCCCCCCCTTCTAGATTTCCTTATAGCAGTTGTTCCACAACATTTCACTTGTTTAGGAGACTCTGGTCTACGTGGTTGCTCCAGTGTTCTGTGAGCTTCGATGTCTCGGCGGTGTGTGCTGAGGAGTTTGCTTCCGCATTGTGTTTAACTCCGTTGGATCAGAGAGAGTCGTGTTGGGTCCGACTCTGTTGTGGGTCGTGGCATTTCTCTGTTCCGCTGCTTTGTAGTACTCTGTGGTAGGTGTTTCTCACTTTAGCTTTGTAGAGTAGTTTGCTTCTGCTTTGTTGGAGTTCTGGCTGCTCTGGCTGGTAGGGACTGGTTATCCCTAACTGCAGCCTGTTCGCGAGGCTCACCCCCTACTCTCTCAGGTAGGGACTCACTGTCACAGGAGTTTGTTGCCAGACAGTCGTGGTGGCAACTTGTTCACCGTTCATGCCAGCAGGTGTGAGTTGTGAGCGTGAGAGCTTGTACCGTGAGTCGAGAGTGGCTTTTTGCAAGCCCTCGGGGTATGCCCCTTAAGGACTGCACCTTCTTTCTGTACCTGTACTTTTATTTGGGACATATTGTACATATTTCCTTTATTAATGTACGAACTTTCTTGTTATAGTTATTTAAATTCATTGCTTATCTCACTGGACTAAATTCTAACCCTTCCGAATCTTCGGATCCATGGGTGGCGGCGCGACCTTCGGGGTCCCTTGCGGGGGTCCGGGAGGTCAGGTCATTACATACTGGGCCCCAGCTAGTCCTGTTTTCCAGTGCCTCACTTTAGGGAGCTCGGGCCAGAGTCCCTAAAGGTGCCAGGCATGGGCCTACGACTGTGTGGTCCGCAGGAGTGGTGTCTGTTGGTCTCCATAGTTTCCTTGGTTTGTTCAAGTGAAGCAGCAGCTGGACCTTCCGTCTGTGGCTGCAAGACTAAGAGGAAGTCATGTGGGTTTGTCCGGGTCAGTAACTGGTGTCGCGAACTAGTCTTCGTGACTCGAGTGTGGCGTTTTCCTACTTTAGCACGTACATTTGTTTGCGGTTTGCCGTTTATTTAGTAAAGTTGTCTTCTGTTAAGTAGTAAGCAAGTGGTAAGTGTTATTTACAGCTTTTATATCCTGCTATCTAGTTCTATAAATTATTAACGTAGCTTCCTGCTTTACTACTTGCATTGGTTTGCTCAGTTTCTAAGGGAGTTTCCCTACTGAGTCAGTGACTCGTGAGGCTCACCCCTACCCCCCCTTTCAGGTGAGGGAGAGCATGAGGCTTCTCACCCTTCGTCTAGTTCCGAGCCGCACCGTAGTGGAGTAGGGTCTGCACCTCCAGCAGTGTAATTCTTTTCTATTGTTCACCTCGGGGTATGCCCAGGTTGTTGTGTACAATTTGGTTACAGTTGAGAATGACTATGTATATTTCATGTAAATATTTGTGAGATTGACAATCTTATATATATTGAGTAATTTCCTTATATTTCTACAGACTTGTGAATGGTATCCCTTGCGAGGCTTCGGCTCGTTCGCGGGAGGCGGAGTCGGATCAGGCACGTTATGGGTTAACGGGCTGAACGACGAGGACCATACAGTTGGTATCAGAGCAAGGTCCATGTGAATATAAAGGATTGGAAATGTGCATAGCCTACTCTCTACTTAGCCCATAAGGGTGGTTGACCTATTTTTTTGGTCTTGATTAGTGGTATGTGTGTGGTTGGTATATGTTTATGCAGGATCTGAAATGGCAGACAGAAAGGATGGGGAGGAGGTGGAGATGAGTCAGGAGAGGATTCTATGCAGCAGATGATAGAAAGAATATGAGAAAGCCTCACAAATATTTAGATGAAGTTGGACCAGCAGGCATCGGTACAGCAGCCAGCGGCAGCAGTACCATCAGTTGCAGAGGAGGCAGTACCAGCAGTATCAGTGGCACCAGTTCCACCACCAGGAGTTGGCTTACCACCCTTTGTACCCATACCCCCAGCAACAACAGCATGACCAGTCAGTGCGGAGGAGCCTACGGCACTTGTGGAGAGGTTTCTGAGGTTGCAGCCCCCTACGTTCTCAAGAGGCCCCAACCCCGACACAGCAGAGCACTGGGTGCATGAGATAGAGAGGGTGTTCGTGACAATGAGATGTTCCCAGACAGACAGGGTGATTCTTGCCACCTATCAGTTGTAAGGTTTTGCACAGGAGTGGTGGAGACTGAAGATGCAGACGGTGTTTGCAGGAAGACCAAAGGATAGTATCACCTGGCTTGAGTTTTTGACGGTCTTCAATGAACTTTCTTTCCAGTTCAGATTCAGCAGGTGAAGAGGGAGCAGTTCCGGACTCTACAACAGGGGAATTGTCAGTATTAGAATATCAGATGAGATTTATGGCTTTGGGCAGTTATGCTCCATATATGGTGACTGATAACACTATGATGGTGGAGTACTTCATCAAAGGCTTGCGAGCCGAGTTGCTGGATGCAGTGATTCCCCTCATGTGCAGTTTGGTGGTGGAGGCGGCGCAGAGAGTGGCAATATTAGAGAGGACTGTTCGGGTCAGACAGGCGATAGACAGCAGGCAGGTGGTTCAGGTAGTTTCTGGCTTCCCCAGCAGTCTATCGGCATCAGCAAGGGTAAGGCACCCTCAAGAGCTTCATCATCATCAGGATTTACAAAATGGGGTAAGCAGATAAAGAAGTTCTTTCGAGGAGGAGGAGGTCGAGGTGGAGGCAGACAACAGGGCTTCCAGCAAGGTGGTTTTCAGCAGGGTCGTTGTTTTAGGCCCCCAGCTCCAGAGGAGTCACAGCAGAGCACAGCAAGGCAGCCTGCAACTTTTCCAGGTTTCTGGTGTTACACCTGTGGTCAGCCAGGGCATTTAGCCAGAAATTGTTCGCAGTCTCGAGGCTATGGCTATGTAGAGGGACTCAGCAGTAGCAGCCATACCAGCCACCAGTAGAGCCAGGCAGAGGTGCACTATAACAGAGAGGTGGTCGGGGTCAAGTGATGGCAGTTA
>CM024763.1:64048630-64136299 GCA_014218235.1 Colocasia esculenta | reverse complement strand
TACGGCACTTGTGGAGAGGTTTTCTGAGGTTGCAGCCCCCTACTTCTCAGAGGCCCCAACCCGACACAGCAGAGCACTGGTGCATGAGATAGAGAGGGTGTTTCGTGACAATGAGATGTTCCCAGACAGACAGGGTGATTCTTGCCACCTATCATTGTTAGGTTTTGCACAGGAGTGGTGGAGACTGAAGATGCAGACGGTGTTTGCAGGAAGACCAAAGGATAGTATCACCTGGCTTGAGTTTTTGACGGTCTTCAATGACACTTTCTTTCCAGTTCAGATTCAGCAGGTGAAGAGGGAGCAGTTCCGGACTCTACAACAGGGGAACTTGTCAGTATTAGAATATCAGATGAGATTTATGGCTTTGGGCAGTTATGCTCCATATATGGTGACTGATAACACTATGATGGTGGAGTACTTCATCAAAGGCTTGCGAGCCGAGTTGCTGGATGCAGTGATTCCCTCATGTGCAGGTTGGTGGTGAGGCGGCGCAGAGAGTGCAATATTAGAGAGGACTGTTCGGGTCAGACAGGGATAGACGCAGGCATGTGGTTCAAGTATTTTCGGCTTCCCCAGTCTATCGGCATCAGCAAGGGTAAGGCACCCTCAGAGCTTCATCATCATCAGGATTTACAAAATGGGGTAAGCAGATAGAAAGAAGTTCTTTCGAGGAGGAGGAGTCGAGGTGGAGGCAGACAACAGGCTCCAGCAAGGTTTTTCAGCAGGGTCCGTGTTTTAGGCCCCCAGCTCCAGAGGATCCACAGCAGAGCACAGCAAGGCAGCCTGCAACTTTTCCAGGTTTCTGTGTACAACTGTGGGCAGCCAGGGCATTTAGCCAGAAATTGTTCGCAGTCTCGAGGCTATGGGCTATGTAGAGGGACTCAGATAGCAGCCATAGCAGCCACCATAGAGCCAGGCAGAGGTGCACTATACCAGAGAGGTGGTCCGGGTCAAGTGATGGCAGTTACTAGAGCTCCGGCGGAGGCATCCATCTTATTGAAGGTATTTCCCGCTTTTTGACTATTCTGCTAGAGTGTTGATAGATCCGGGTGCTTCCCATTCGTTTATTTCCGAAGATTTTTGGATAGCATGGTAATCCTTAGAGGAGAGGCATTGTGAGTTCGTTGTAGATCTCTTAGGGGGTTACCTGATCACTTCGTGTTTCCTAGATAAGGTTCCGATAGTGATTCAGAGAAATCATTGCTAGAAAGGTTGTATGCTTTGACATTGAAAGATTATGATTCTGGGGATGGATTGGTTGGAAGCCTATGGGCGATGATAGATTGCAGAAAGAAGAGAATAGATTTTGCAAGCCAGGCGAAGCAGTGTTTGAATTTCAAGGTATGCCTTTTTACACAACTAAGTTTATTATTTCTGTGCTTAGAGCTAGGAGGTTGATTAATGTCGTGTGTGTAGCATACCTTGCCTCAGTTAGTTTAGTTGAGTCTGGCAAATCTGTAGATTCAGTACCGATGGTTAGAGAGTTTGCAGATGTATTTCCAGAAGACTTGCCAGGTTAGCTCCACACAGAGAGGTGGACTTTACTTTTGAATTGCAGCCAGGCAGTATGCCGATATCAAAAGCACCATATAGAATGGCACCAGCAGAGTTGAAAGAATTGAAGAAGCAATTGTAGGAGTTGTTAGAGAAGCATTTCATTAGACCCAGTCACTCACCATGGGGGGCGCAGTATTATTTGTCAGAAAGAAGATGGAGTTTGAGAATGTGCATTGACTATAAGCAATTGAACAAGGTCCAATCAAGAATAAGTATCCATTCCTCGAATAGATGATCTGTCGATCAGCTTCAATCAGCCAAGGTGTTTTCCAAGATAGATGAGTCAGGTATCATCAGTTTACATTAAGGAGGACATTGACAAGATGGCTTTCAGGACTAGGTATGGGCATTACGAATTTGTGGTATGCCATTTGGCTTGACAAATGCACCAGCAGCCTTCATGAATTTAATGAATAGGATATTCCACCCGTATCTAGATCAGTTTATTGTAGTCTTCATTGATGATATCTTGGTATATTCAGCATCAGAAGAGGAGCATGCAACACACTTAAGGATCACATTGCAGACCTTAAGAGATCACTAGTTGTATGGCAAGTTTAGTAAATGTGAGTTCTGGTTGAAAGAAATTCAGTTTTTGGGTCATGTCATTTCAGCAGAGGGTGTTGCAGTTGATCCAGCTAAAGTTGAAGCAGTAATGAAATGGGAAGAACCGAAGATAGTGTCAGAAATTAGAAGCTTTTCGGGCCTTTCATGATACTACAGATGGTTCATCCAAAAATTTTCAAAGATAGCAGCTCCAATGACAAGATGACAGGAAAGGAGTACCTTTTGTCTGGTCTTCAGATTGCAGGCGCTTTTGTAGAGCTGAAGAAAAGCTTACTACGCATCAATATTGGAGATTCCATCAAGTAGTGGTGGTTTGTTTTGTACACGGATCGTCCAGGATAGTTTTGGGAGCAGTGTTAATGCAGCATGGCAAAGTGGTAGCATATGCATCCAGGCAGCTGAAGAAGCATGAAGAAAATTATCCAACGCATGATTTGGTTAGCAGTAGTAGTTTTTGCATTGAAGATCTAGCGGCATTATTTATATGTTGAAAGGTTCAAGATATTCACTGATCATAAGAGTTTAAAGTATATCTTTCCTTAGAAGGATCTGAATTTGAGGCAACGTAGGTGGATGGAGTATTTAAAAGATTATGATTTCAGTTTAGCTTACCATCCAAGTATAGCTAATGTGGTAGCATATGCACTGAGAAGAAAGGCAGTTATGAATCAACTTATGATTAGAGAATGGAAATTATATGAAAATGTGGCAGAAATTCATTATATTGTGCCTAATAGTCAGCGACGAGCCATATTAGCAAGTGTGAGTAGAACCTTTCCTATATTGGCAGATAGAGAGTGCAAAGGACAAATGATAATTTAGCTAATATTGTGAGAATGGAAGAGGTGATTCTTGGAGACGACAGTGTGGCAGACTCAAGGTCGATTATATGTACCAACAGATGCAGAAATCAGGCAGAAAGTGTTAGAAAGGCTCATAGATCAAGATACACCATTCATCCAGGCAGTACCAAGATGTATCAGGATATGAAAAACACTTTTGGTGGCCCAATATGAAGAAAGAAATTTTAGAATTCATAGCAAGTGTGCAATTTGTCAACAGTAAAAGCATAGCACCAGAGGCCAGGAGGACTGTTACAGCCATTACCCATTCCACAGTGGAAATGGGATGATATTGCCATGGATTTTGTGGTAGGTTGCCCAAGTCCACAGGTGGTACAATGCCATTTGGGTTTTTGTGGACAGATTGCTAAGGTTTACAGATTATTAGTTTAGCATGTCATGGTCTGTGGATAGATTAGTCAAATTATATGTAGAAAGAATTGTGCCTTTCCATGGGATTTCCAGTCACTATTGTTTTCAGACTGAGATCCCAGGTTTACGTCAAGTTTTTGGAGGAGTTTGCAGAGGGTTTGGCACCGAGTTAGGTATAGTTCAGCATATCATCCACAGACAGGCGGACAAACAGTAAGAACAATCCAGACAATTGAAGATATGTTACGAGCTTGCTGTTTAGTTTGGGGAGGTGTATGGGAGCGTCACTTGAGCATGGTGGAGTTTGCCTATAATGACAGCCATCATGCAAGTATTGGAATGGCACCTTATGAAGCATTATATGATAGACCGTGCAGGACACCATTAAATTGGCATGAGGTAGGTGAGAGATAGGTTATGGGCCCAGAATTGATCCACTAATGTGCAGAGACAGTAAAATTTATCAAGGAAAAGCTCCAGACAGCACAGAGTCGCCAGAAGAGTTACGCAGATACTAGACGCAAGCCTTTACAGTTTGAAGTCGGAGATTATGTCTTTTTGAAAGTTTCTCCTACCAAGGGTGTACTCAGGTTCAGTAAGAAAGGTAAATTAAGTCCAAGATATGTTGGGTCATTCCGATAAAAGAAAGAATAGGTGAAACACTTACAGATTTGGATTGCCAGCAGACTTTACAGATGCACATGATGTGTTTCACGTCTCTATGCTCAGAAGGTACATCAAGAATCCCTCTCAAGTGGTTAGTTATCAAGAGATGATGCGAAGCCAGACATGACAATGACGGAGTATCCGGTACAGATCATAGGCTGCAGAACTCAGAAGCTTAGAAATAAAGAGATTGAATTAGTGAAAGTCAGATGGAAAACAAACAAGGCGGAGAGGATACATGGGAATTAGCAGATGAGATGATGAACGTATCCATACTTTTTTTAGTATGCTTTTATTTCTTTTAGGTGATAGTACCATGCTAGTTTAATTAAAAGTTTTTGGTGTTGAATTTCCATTTTGAATTTCTAGGACGAAATTTCTTTTAGGTGATAGTAATGTAGCGTACTGATCGTTTGGATCGTGACATTATGCTTGTGGAGGCTAGTGTATGACCAATGACGTGTGCCGCAGGTCTTCACGCAGATTTTCGGGGCGTTGTGGGCCGACAGATTGGGCCCAAAGTGCCTACCTATTCACTGTATGTGAACGCGACAGTGAGGGGCGTTGCGTTTTGAACGCGATGGTCCTGAGTGTCGTGTTCATGGAATTGTTGTTTTTGGTTGTCGTCTGCATGCACGCCGCATGTCACGCGCTGGGCGGGTTTGCTGACGTCGACCTTGGGAAGGCGACAGCCAGCACCATCGCGTTCAGGTCGCGACGATGCGTCGCGATTCCTAACCGAGCGTGTTTTTAAGCAGGTTTGGCTAAATAGAGCTTTTGCAAGATCTGCTCGGCCAGGGAGGTGTTGTGCGGTGGTTTTGGGCGATTTCACGTTCTGAGAGTGGTTTCGGCGTGTTCTCACCGCGAGGGCGTTGCGTGGAGTGGGGGAAACACTGTGTGGGTCTTGCTCTTTGCGTTCCTCGTGGAGGTAGGGAGATTCCACCCCGTTTCGATTCATGGATTGTGCGTGTGGCGTGTTTAACGTGTTATTTGTATTACAAACCATAGATACCATGTTAGGACACTCATTAAAGCTTGAAAAATGGATGAGAACATCGGTTTAAGGGGTTTGTGGGGGTAATCCGGCGAGGGGTCCCCAGATTAGGGTTCCTGTTGTGAAGGTGACGGACCCTCCTATCGCGTTCAGAATGCGACAGGCCGACCCATCACGTTCAGCTTATGAACGTGACATATCGGGGTGTCGCGTTCCGATGGCAACATGGGTCCCTGTTGCGTTCACAACTGAGGGATTGTGGTGTATATGCATGAGCATGTTTATCTGATTATCGTAAATTGTGTTGCATGGCAATGGGTAGCGGTGTGTTGGCACCTGTAGCACTCCAGGGAGCGTGTTGTGTGTATGTTTAGCATGGTGTTCACGCGATTGACGTAAGGTTTCACGTGGCTTGTGCGGTATGCACATGGTTTGTGTGTGCGTGGTGAGTAGTACGACACCTACCGTGGATACCTCTTCAGTTGGGAGCCCCAGGTTTTGTGTCAGCCAGGCATGTGTGTGCTCAGGGCTTGTCCCGGTACTGGGTACCGTCGAAGTCTATGTCGTCATCTTGGACACCCTCGCTCTTGTGTAGAGTTGCATGTCTGGCTGAGGGAAAGATGGTAGTGAGACAGCAACTTGTGAGAGTCAGTGTTTTGTCGCTTGTAGCGCGCTCGTGGTTGGGGGATACAAACACCATTAGACGTACTGGGCCCCAGCTAGTCCTGTTTTCCAGTGCCTCACTTTAGGGAGCTCGGGACAGTCCCTAAAGGTGCCAGGCATGGGGCTGCGGCTGTGTGGTCCGTAGGAGTGGTGTTGGTTGGTCTCCACAGTTTCCTTGGCTTGCTGAGAGGTAGTCCTGTGTGGTTTTTCTCGGGTCAGTAGCTGGTGTCGCGACCAGTCTTCGTGACTCGAGTGTGGCATTTTCCTACATTAGCATGTACATTTGTTTATGGTTTGCCGTTTATTTAATAAAGTTGTCTTCTGTTAAGCAGTAAGTGTAAGTGTTATTTATAGCTTTTATATCTTGCTATCTAGTTCTATAAACTGTTAATGTAGCTTCCTGCTTTACTACTTGCATTGGTTTGCTCGGTTTCTAGGGGAGTTTCCCTACTGAGCCAGTGACTCGTGAGGCTCACCCCTACCCCCCCTTTTAGGTGACGGAGAATAGGAGGCTTCTCACCCTTCGTCTAGTTTCGAGCCGCACCATAGCGGAGCAGGGTCTGCACCTCCAGCAGTGTAATTTCATTTCTGTTGTTCACCTCGGGGTATGCCCTAGGTTGTTGTTGTACAAGTTTGGTTACAGTTGAGAAATGGTTATGTATATTTCATGTAAATATTTGTGAGATTGACAATCTTATATATATTTGAGTAATTTCCTTTATATTTCTACGGACTTGTGAATGGTATCCCTTGCGAGGCTTCGGCTCGTTCGCGAGAGGCGGAGTCGGATCATGAACGTTATTGGGTTAACGGGTCTGAATGATGAGGACCGCTATAGTTTGATTCAGGAGCTACTCATTCTTTCATTAGTTATGAGTTTGCTAGATCCTTGGAAGTGCAATCAGTTCCGTTACCTACACAGTTAGAAGTTGCAACTCCTTTGAGTGAGGGCAAGAAACTTAAAGAATAATACCCTGCTAGTCAAATTTTAGTCAAAGGGCATAATTTGCCAGGTGATGTGATATGTCTTGAGATGTGGGATTATGATGTAATCCTTGGGGTTGATTGGCTATCTAAACATCATGCAAATCTAGATTGCCAATTAAGACAAGTAACCTTTCTGGGTAAGGAAGCTTACTCCATGACTATTGATAAACCCCGTATAAGGAGAATACCCCTAATCTCGGCAGTAAAAGCATGTAAATTAGTACAGAAAGGCTATCAAGGGTACTTGGCTTCTGTGACTTTGATAAATCAGAACACTACTAGTTTGAAGGATATTCCGATAGTAAAGGAATTTCTTGATGTTTTTTCCGGAAGAGCTACCTGTTTACCACCTAGTAGAGAGGTAACTTTTCAACTGAACTGTTTTCAGGAGCCACACCAATCTCAAGAACACCTTATAGAATGTCAATGGAAGAGTTGAAAGAGTTAAAAAGGCAATTGATGGAATTGATAGAGAAGGATACATTAGACCCAGTACATCTCCTGGGTGTGCTCTACTGTTATTGTTAAGAAGAAAGATGGGACTATGCGATTATGCGTTAATTATAGACAATTGAATCTTAACGATTAAGAACAAATACCCACTCCCTAGAATTGATGATTATTTGATCAATTGTCTGGAGCTCAGTGTTTTTCAAAGATTGATCTTAGATCCGGCTATCACCAATTAAGAATTAAAGAAGAGGATATTCATAAGACAACATTTTGAACTAGATATGGGCACTACGAATTTGTAGTAATGCCATTTGGATTGACAAATGCACCTGCTGCATTTATGCGTTTGATGAATGATGTGTTCAGATCTTATTTGGATCAGTTTGTGGTTGTGTTTATCAATGATATATTGATCTACTCTAAGAGTGTGGAAGAACATGAAGCACATTTACATATTACTTTGCAACTGTTACGAGACCATAAGTTGTATGCAAAGTTTAGTAAATGTGAATTTTAGTTGGAACAAGTGATGTTCTTAGGACATATTATTTTCGGAGAGGGATTATCAGTAGATTCCTCAAAAATTGAAGCTATACAGAAGTGGGAACAACCTAAGAACCTTACTGAAATTTGAAGTTTTCTGGGTATGGCTAGTTATTACTGGCGGTTCGTTAAAGACCTTTCCAAGATTGTCTCACGTCTCACACAACTAACTCAAAAAGGAACTATATTTGAATGGAGTGAGAGTTGCGAGTAAGTATTTCAATTATTGAAGGAATGTTTATCATTCGCACCAGTTTTAGCTTAGCCGGTAGAAGGAAAAACATTTGAAGTGTATACTGATCCATCAAACATCGGGTTGGATTTGTATTAATGCAGAAAGGAATAGTTATTGCTTATGCATCTAGACAATTAAAGACACATGAAAAAATTACCCAGTACATGATTTGGAGTTGGCTGCAGTAGTTTTTGCTCTAAACTTTGGAGACACTACCTGTATGATAATCAATTCATAGTGTACTCTGATCAAAAAGTCTAAAGTACTATTTTCATAGAAGGAATTGAATATGAGGCAAAGAAGATGGATGGAATTTATCAAAGACCATGACTTTAAGATTGAGTACCATCCTGGGAAAGGTAATACTATGGCTAATGCTCTCAGTAGAAATCCTATGGCTAGAATATTCCAATTACAAGTCAAGGAATGGAAGTTGTTGGAAGATTTTTCCACACTAAGTCTGAAAGATGAACCACAAGAAGAAAGCGTTGTAATTGATAACTTGACAGTGCAATTGGATCTATTAAAGCAAATTGGAGAACAACAAGGCAATGACCCTATATTGATAGAAATTAGAGAAAAATTAGCTTCCAGACCTGATTTCAATAAAGATGTACATGGGAATCTTTGGTTCTGGAACAGGTTATGTGTGCCGGATAATCGGGGAATCGGGAAGCAAATATTAGAAGAAGCTCATCGAGCACATTATACTATTCATCCAGGAGCTGTCAAAATGTACCAGGATTTAAAGAAAAATTTCTAGTGGTGTAACAGTTAAAACCTCTTGAGGTACCGGAATGGAAATGGGATAGTGTTGAGATAGATTTTATTGTGGAATTACCCAGAACATGTGCGGGTACGATGCCATATGGGTAATAATAGATCGACAATATATCGACTTACAAGTCAGCTCACTTCTTGGCTATTAAACAAGATGGCTGTCAGTGTTTTAGCAGCTTTGTACATGTAGAAATTGTTCGGTTTACATGGAATTCCGAAGGATATTGTTTCTGACAGAGAGCACGGTTCACTTCACATTTCTGGAGAGAACTACAAGATGCACTAGGAACCAAGCTGAAATTTAGTACTGCATTTCATCCTCAACCAATGGACAGACAGAACGGGTAAATCAATTATTGAGGATATGTGTCGTGCATGTGTTCTAGAATTTGGAAATGACTGGAGTAATCAATTAGTAATTATGGAATTTGCTTATAACAATAGTTATTAGTCTACTATTCAAATGGCACCATTTGAAGCGTTATATGGCCGACAGTGTAGATCACCACTATGTTTGGTGGAATTGAAAGAATCATATATTCTTGGACCCGAAATGATCCAAGAAACGACATAAATTATTAAGTTAGTGCAAGATCGAATGAAAGCTACCAAATACCGACAAAAAAGTTATTCTGATCGACGAAGAAGAGAACTGGAATTTCAACAAGGTGATCATGTGTTCCTTAAAGTATCACCCCAAAGAGGAATTAAAAGATTTGGAGTCAAAGGAAAATTGAGTCCAAGATATATTGGATCGTTTGAGATATTGAAGAGAGTTGGAGAGATGACATATCAACTAACACTTCCACCTCAGTTATCCAATATACATGATATCTTTCATGTGTCAATGTTGAGGAAGTATGTTTACGATCCAGAGTACATTATTGAATATCAAGATCTGGAGGTACAAGAAAACTTGGCATATGAAGAAAAACCGGTGCAAATCCTTGACCGAAAAATCAAACAACTCTGAAACAAGGAAGTTCCATTATTGAAAATTCAATGGAATAAATGAGGACAAGAAGAAGCGACATGGGAACAAAAAGATACCATCAAAACCAAGTATCCAGAGTTATTTACAAGTTAGTAATTACAATCTTAATTTATTAAATTTAGAGGACCAAATTTCTTTTAGTAGGGGAGAGTTGTAACGCACCAAAAAAAATTTACTAGAAAAATGAGAATAATTTGATGATTAAACATAACTATTATCATGAAATATAATTAATCATAATTTAGGATTTATTGGTGACAATAAATGTTATTTCAAGTATCGTACTTAGAGGTGCGCTCCGACAGGACGACACCGGAATTCTGTAATGAAAATCAAATCCGTGAACACCATAATTTTCAAAAAAAAATGTGCTCATATCAGAAACGTAAATATCCGGATTGATGTGCGTATTTCGAGATTAAGCCGACGCAACTACTTTCCGAGTAATTTTTGCTAGATAAAAAATACATTCTAAAATTAAACTAAAATCACCATAATTTGTAAAACCTTTTCATTAGCCTATGGTTGAAATTTCAACTTGATAGAACACCATTACGACATCTAAAAGTGAGGTCAAAAGGGCCAGTTGAATTATCACCCATTTACGATAACGATTTTCTTAAATTTAGTGGTTGCTCACGTGTTGGGAGCTGAGTGAGCCACCTCACTGGGGTAGGAGACTTACACGCTGATCCCTTAGGTGTAAGCCCTGAGTTGTGCATGGTAAACGTGTCTGCAGTAAAAACCAAGTGGTTTTTACTACGACACATTGATGGCCGACGTGCCATCGTGCATGGGATGCTTGGAGGTTTATAAAAACCTCCCAACACCCATCTTGCGCACCTTTCTAGCACTTGCTCTTGCACACTTTGGTTCTTGTTCCTGCTTCCTACTACTACTGCTGTTGCTGTACGTGCATCCTTGTATTGTTGGGTGGTTGCTGAAGCTAAGCTACTAACACTGCCTAGAGGAGCAGCAATTGCTTCCCTGTTGTGGTTGCTGCACTGCTATTCCATCTCCTTCCTCCTGCTAGTTGTGGATCTCTTTGTTAAGGGGAAGTGAAGGTCTTCACCCTCTCAAGTTAGGTAGAATTCCTTCCTACTCATCCTCTTTCTCCCCCTTCTTGTCTTCCTTTCATGTTAGGAAATCCATGTGTAGGCTTTAGACAAAGTTTATACTCGGCACTGGTTTCGGAAACATCATTAGAATGGTGTTTCTATCTCTTATAACCATGTTTTGGTCAGTAGTCATGGTACTTCAAGTACAATGAGGGGAAAACCTCTTATTAGTTCATGAGTATGTTTTTAGAAGAGTCATGATCCAGCTATTATTTGTCAAAGATATATGTGACTCAGTTGTCCCTGTTGTTGTACTTGAGCCCATCATGTAGAGTAGTGTTAGGAGATGTATTCAAGACCCTCTTTTTGTGTATTAACCATGTTTAGATTGTTAGGAACATGTAGAAGAGTTTTTAGAGTGTTGTGTAACCATTTCTGGAAGCTGGATCTGCGGCTGTCGATAGATGGAATCACCTGTCGACAGGCCTCAAGTTCCCAGAACCAAAGCTTCTGGAAAACCAGTAGCTGTTGACAGATGGCTCACATCTGTCAACAGATGAGTCTGTCCTATCGACAGCCAGACCAGGCTTGTCAACAAGTACTGTCCAAGCTTTAGAAATCTGGTTCTGGAACCCTGCACCTGTTGACAACCACTTCCTAGCTGTCGACACATACTGTTCTGTCCAATCTTCCAGCACTTTTCCTTGTTCAGTCTCTTGTTGTGTGATTGTTCTATTGGCCTAGTAAGTTGTGTCCCTCATTTTCTTTGGTTTCTACCACATTAATTCTAAGAGGAATCATACAATTACCTTCATGATCTACTTGGATTATCCTTGAAACCTCCAAGTACAATGGCTTCTGTAGAGTTAC
The DNA here is from genome assembly GCA_014218235.1 of Colocasia esculenta. Taxonomy (NCBI): domain Eukaryota; kingdom Viridiplantae; phylum Streptophyta; class Magnoliopsida; order Alismatales; family Araceae; genus Colocasia; species Colocasia esculenta. The sequence goes on along the minus strand of CM024763.1, from coordinate 64,124,718 downwards.
TCTCTTTAGTATTTAGTGACATTCATTTATAAACTCATGTTTTAAGAGATCTGTTGTATGCCTGTTTATCCACTTGAGTCTTTTACAAGAGTGAGTTATGATGACAATTTGTGGGTCTTTGGACTCGTAAGATATATGCCTGTGCAAATAGGGCTGGTCCAGTCCTGGGAGGAGCACCCGAATTCGTTTACAGGCCGTACGGAACGATAAAGGATCCAAGGATGTTTGGCATTGCATCAATACAAGTTTGATTAGTCATCATGCTATCTTTCATGTGTGAATGTGTATATGAATCAGAATATGAACATTATCATGAGTTCCTGACCTTGTATTTGTATTTCAGTTTTTTTGTCTTCCGTCTATTGTCTTATTAGCATGCTTGTTTAGTCATCTTCGACATTCAACATTGATATCAATCAGATCTCTTATCTTGGTGTTGAATATTTTAGTCCCTCTAGTTTGAGAAGTTGAATCCTACTGGACTAGTTAGCTCACATATTCCTACCATTTCAGGTGACCAAGATGGGGGTGATACTTAAGGGAAAGTGTGCTAAGTGGATCGTCCGACTACCAGAAGCCAACCATTTTACTTTTCGTTAGTATTGTGAATATAGAATGTAACAAAATATAGATCCTCTTTCATGTTCCTCATATAGACTTTAGTGAGGAATGTTATGTAATGATGCTTCCGCCATGTTGATATGAAACAAATAAAATGTGAGCTTTATTTCTTGTACCTGATATCTGTCATTTCCAATAAATCGACTTTTATTAGGACGTGACAAAAACTAGATGGATGGAGTACTTGAAAAATTATGACTTCAGCTTAGCATATCACCCGACTAAGGCCAATGTTGTTGCAGATGCACTGAGCAGAAAGGTAGCCTTGAGCCAAATGATGATAAAAGAATGGAAATTATATGAAGATGTGACAGAGAATTCACTCTTTGTTCCAAACAATTAATAGCGAGCAATGTTAGCTAACAATGCAGTGGAACCCTCATTGTATTGGCAAATAGTAGAAGCACAGAAAATAGATAAAAATTTGGTAGAGATTGTAAGGATGGAAGATGTTACAATTGATGATGATAGTGTGGTTAGACTTAAAGGCCGATTGTATGTCTTAGCAAAAGCTGAAGTGAAGCAAAAAGTATTAGAGGAGGCACATAGGTCTAGGTATACCATTCATCTAAGTAGCACAAAAATGTACCAAGATTTGAAGAAGCATTTCTGGTGGCCGAACATGAAAAAGGAAATAGCATAATTTATAATAAGATGTCTGGTATGTCAACAAGTAAAGCAGAGCATCAGAGGCCAGGAGGATTATTGCAGTCATCACCTATGCCGCAGTGGAAATGGGATGACATAGCCATGAACTTTCTAGTAGGTTTGCCCAAGATAGCATTAAGTCACAATGGAATTTGGGTTTTTGTGGATAGATTGACAAAGGTGTGCAGATTATTGGCGGTAAGCATGTCATGGACCATGGATAGATTAGCCAGATTATATGTGGACAAGATAGTATTATTGCATAGAACTCCAGTAACTATTATTTCAGGTAGAGATCCAAGGTTTACATCATGTTTTTGGAGAAGTTTGCAAAGAGTGGTTGGTACTGAATTGAGGTATAGTTCGGCCTATCATCCGCAGACAGATGGACAAACATGAAGGACAATTCAAACTAAGAGCTTGTTGTTTGGTATGGGGAGGTACTTGGGAGCACCATTTGGGTATGGTAGAATTTGCTTATAACAACAGTTACCACACAAGTATCAGAATGGCACCATATGAAGCTCTATATGGAAGACCGTGTAGAACACCATTAAACTGGTATGAGGTAGGTATGTGTGAAAAGCAAGTCATGAGACCAAAATTGATTCAGCAATGTTCAGAAATGGTCAGGTTTATCAAAGAAAAGCTTCAAACAATCCAGAGTCATCAAAAAAGCTATGCAGATACCAGACGCAGACCATTGCAATTTGAAGTTGACGACTATGTGTTTCTAAGAGTTTCTCCCACAAAAGGTGTTCTAAGGTTCAGTAGAAAAGGTAAGTTGATTCTGAGATATGTAGGCCCATTTTAGATTCTGAAAAGAACTGATGAGACATCTTACAGAATAGATCTTCCACCAGACTTCACAGATGCGCATGATGTGTTCCATATTTCTATGCGGAGAAGGTACATTCAAGACCCCTCACAAATTGTTAGCTACACCTGAGATGATTTGAAGTCATATATGTGAATGCCAAAATATTCAGTACAGATTACAGGACGGAGAACCCAAAAGTTGAGAAATAAAGAAATTGATCTAGTAAAAATCAGATGGGAAAATAGACAAGGTGGAGAAGACACGCGGGATTTAGCAGAGGAAATGATGAAAGCATATCCATACTTGTTTGAGTAAGCTTTTAATTCTTTTAGGTGATAGTACCATGCTTAATAAATTGTGAATTATATGTTGTTTTTCTTCCTGAATTTCGAGGATAAAATTTCTTTTAGGTGATAGTAATGTAACGTAGCGACCGTTCAGATTGTGGTTAATCGGGTTTGGTGGCCAATGTGTGGCCCATTGGAAGGGTTGTGTGTTTGTAGCAGGTTGTGTAGGTTGAGGGCTGGAGAAATCCGAGCCCAATACACCTCTGGTTCACTTCTTGAGAACGCGACCAACACAGTTGTCACATTTTGAAGTGAATGTGACCACTTGCTACGTCGAGTTTTGGTTGTCGTTTACCGCGGGTGCCGTTGCATGTACGCCGCGTAGCGCATGCAGGAACGTTGGGGTTTAAACACGACGGCGGGATACGTCGCGATTTGAATGCGACGGCCCGATACATTGCGATTTAAACTATACTATTGTTTCGGCCAAACCTTGGCCAAACAGTGCAGGAAGCATTGTTTGGCTAAGGGAGATGCTGCTGTGGGGGATTTCTGGCGATTTGGAGTTCGTGGCACGTGGTTTGGCATATTTTCGTCGCGAGGAGGCTGTTCGGAGCACGGGAAACGTCGGGTTAGTGAGGTTATGCACGTTCTTTGTGTGGTAGGGGAATTCTTCTCATTTTCGATTGAATGGATTAGGTTTAAGGTTTATGAAGCATGGTATTGTTGGGTTGAATGCAAATTCATATCATTTCCCTCCTATTTTGATGATGACAAGAAGTGTTCTTAAAGCAATTAATTGAAACATGTCAAAAACATCATACCTGAAATTCATGTTCAAAAAGTATTTTTCAAACCACATTTATCATTTATGGTCATGACAAATCATTTAACTAATGATATATGTGTTCATTTTTTAGGTACAAACATTTTTATGCAAAAGATGAGTCGACACACCCATCAATGTGTCGACACATCAACACATATTCAAAGGCAAAATGTGTAAAAATGTTGAGACTGTGTCGACACATGTCAAGAGTGTGTCGACACGAGTGGCAGTTTTTCAGAAATCAAGCCTACCCAGGTCGACACACTCTCAGAGCAGGTCGACACTAGATCCCGTTTCCAGAACATCCAGTTTGAAGAATTGGGTCAGCAGGTCGACACACTCTCAGAGCAGGTCGACACTAGACCCAGTTCCCAGAACAGCCAGTTTGCAGATTTGGGATAGCAGGTCGACACACTCTCAGAGCAGGTCGACACGGGACCCTCTTCCCAGAACAGCCTTCTACATATTCTGGACAGTGTGTCGACACTACCACCAGAGCAGGTCGACACACTACGGAAACTTTTCATCCTAAAAGTTGATGGCTGCCATGTGTCCCTCTAGGGCGATCAGAATCTTCCTAGGAAAGTGTGCCCTTGTACCCCAAAAGGGTATCTTTGGAATCCTAAGGATATAAAGTGTCTTTTCGGCCAGCCTTCACAAGTGAGAAGGACCCAACTCTCTCAGAGCCTCCAAGAAGCTCCTGGCGGCCAAGAAGAGCTCGTGTCTCCTTCCCCTGCTCTCCAAGTGCTTCCAGAAGACCAATTCCCACCAATTCAAGGTGTGGGAATTGGAATTTGATTCCTGAAGACTTCTCTGAAGCATTCCAAGGAGGCAGATCCTGTAGAAGACTTCTTGGGTGAAGAATTCTAGGAAGATCCAACTTCTCAGATTGCAGAGCATCGACTTGGACTTCAAGCTTCACAAGTTCCTTCCCAATTCAAGCTTCTACAAGGGAGTACACTGAAGAACGAAGCATCTCATTCAATTTACCTTTTCTTCTGTTCTTCTGAGATATCTTTTGAGATTATGCAAGTGCTTCTGCATAACTCTCTTTAGAGTTCTCAAACTTCGACTAGATCTGTTGCTAGAGGATCTTAGTCTTAAGTTGGTGTCTAGCAGTTTCAGTGTGAGCATTGTGCTCAGGTGTTGTGAGCCGTCGAGCTCAGTTTGAGTTGTAAGCTCAGGGTTGGTTTGAGCAGTCTTGCTCTGTGTTTCTAGAGCAGTCTTGCTCTAGAGGTTGTGTGAGTTGTATGCTCTGAAGTGTTGGAGTTGTTAGGCTCCTTTGGGTGTGTAGCCCAGTTGTGTTAGTGAAGCCTCACGGTTTGTGAGGGGTGGATGTAGGAATCACTTAGGTGATTTCCGAACCACCTAAAAAATCCTTGTGCATTTGTCTTCTGTGGTTTGATTGATTCATCCGCTAGATGCTTGCATAGGATCCGTTTTTAATTCACTTAATCAACTTGCTTCACATCTAAGTTTTTCAACTCACTCAAATCTAATCAGATCTGTAGTTTTTCACTGATAACATTGCCTCTGATTCTAAATAGTTTTCAAATTGCTTAAGCTTCTGCAAAAGTGGCTAAGATCTATTCATCCCCCCCCTTCTAGATCTTTTCCACACATTTATTTCGATCCTTCAGGTATTGCTTATATTCAGTAGCAAACATGTATAGGTCACTGTATGAATGATTAGACATAGCTTCTATCTCGGATAATGGGTGTATAGTGGGCTTTTCGGAGAAGAAACACAGGTTTGGTACTTTGGCTTGAAAGGCGACGACCCAGACGTTGCATTTTGAACGCGACAACTTGTCCAGTCACTATTTGATTTTGAAAGGCGACACTTTTACCAGTTGTGAGTATGTGTATGAATCACGGCGTCTGTGTACGACGCGTTTCTAGGATGGTCCACCCGAGTTGTTTGTGACCAGATTGTCTCTTTCCAATTGTGTTATGGTTATGGGTGGTTGTTTAAGTTATTTTAAGCTTGTAAGTGATGAATTGGTACTTGCCGTGATTGGAAATGCTGAGTTTGCATGGTTGTGTGTGCAGGGCAAGTCAGGTTCTTTAATGCCTTCCGTGGTTACCTCTTAAGTCGGATACCTAAGGTTCATTGTAAGCTAGGCACAGGGTGCTCGGTGTTTGTCCCAATACGGTGTGTACCGTCGAGGTCAGTGTCATCTTCCTGGACACCCTTAGTACTCTTGTGTTTAAGTTTTACGTCCGGCTGAGGAAAAGACAACAGTAGGACAACGACTTGTAAGAATTTGTGTTTGGTCGCTTGTAGCGTGCTCGTAGTTGGAGGTACGGACACCAGTAGACATACTGGGCCTCTGCTAGTCCTATTTCCTAGTGCCTCACTTTAGGGAGCTCAGGCCGGAGTCCCTAAAGGTGCCAAGCATGGACCTGCAACAGTGTGGCCTGCAGGTGTGGTGTTGATTGTTCTCAATAGTTTGTTGGCCATGTTGTGGTGGAGCGACAACTGGACCTTACATCTATGGCTGCAAGACTGAGAGGTAGTCCCGTGTGGTTTGTCTGGATCAGTTTTTGGTGTCGCAAACCAGTTACCGTGGCCCGAGAGTGGCGTAACCCTTCTTTAGCTCGTACACTTGGTGAGGTTTGCCGTTTATTTATTAAAGGTTGTTCCTTGTTACCAGCTTAGAGTTGTTCATTTCTTTATAATTCTAGTACCATGTGTAGGCAGCTTTATAAATTGCTTAGTGTGGTTCCTTTCTTCTGCTTCTCAGAAGTTTGATGTTGTTTCGCTATGAGAGAGTTTCTCTATTGAGCCAGTGACTTGTGAGGCTCACCACTACTCCTTTCAGGTGAAGAAGCAACAGGAGGGTTCTCGTCCCTCGTCTAATTTTGAGCCGCACCATAGCGGAGTTGGGCCTGCACCTCCAGCAGTGTAATCTTATTTTTTTTTCACCTCGAGGTATGCCCTAGGTTGTTGTACTTTGTCTATTTACTTTAGTTCAGAACTGACTATGTATATTTCAAGTAAATATGTGTGAGACGTGCTATCTTATATATATTCAGTGTGTTCTTTTATATTTTCATGGACATGTGTGTTGATATCCCTTGCGAGGCTACGGCCTGTTCGCTGGAGACGGACACTACAAGAAAAAGCGACATTTCCGACGGACGTGCTCCGTCGGAAATCCGACGGTAATCCGTCGGAAACAGCACCTTCTGACAACTTTCCGTCGAACGGTCATCAAAAGGTGTCCTCGGAAAATTTTGGTCAGAAATTACCGACAGTTACCTAATCCGTCGGTATTCCGTCGAAAATTCCGATCGAATATTCCGTCGGAAATTCCGACCTAATATTACGTCGAAAAATCTATCGAAAAATCGGTCAGTGAATTCCGACTGAAATCCGTCAGAAAAGAAGTCGGAATGTCCTTCGGAACTTGCCGACCGAAAAAATCCGTCAGAAATTATTCCGTCAGAACTTCCGACAGAAATACTGACGAATATATTCCGTCGGTCAACTACACATTTCCGACGGAAACTATCCGTCGGAAAAACTGTCGAAAATATGTAATATTTTTTTAAAAAATTTACAGAAATTAACAATAATAAATTATAAAACCTGCTAAAATATTCATGCATTCCACAATAGAAGGTACTCACAATGAAACATAAAATCATAAAACATAACTAATACAAAATCATAAATAATCATAAATGTTAAAAATCAAGACAAGTCTGCTGGATCGTCTGCCGTCCCCGTCTCCTGATCGTCAGGTGCCGGAGGATCCTATATTAAAAAAAATTAATATGAGAAATATTAATAAAAAATAATATACAAATATTATTTTCAAATTTTTAAATTTAAAACATGTGATTCTTCCTCAAGTTTAATAAGAAAATATTTCGGATCCTTTAGACTTGGGTTTTTTTTAGATCTGTCATTTGAACATCCAACTCAATCCGGGAATCCAAATCGGATTCCGTCACTTCGCACACGTCAATTTCACCTACCCGGTCGTGTCGGAGCGAACGACACGTCGATCGGATCCCTATTTGTTATTTTGGACCCCCGGGTTGCGTGTTTTGATTATTTAGACTTGAGTTTTTTTAGATCCGTCATTTCAACGCCCAACCCAATCCGAGAATCTAAATCGGATTTCGTCAATTCGCACATGTCAATTTAACCCATCTGGTCGTGTCGGAGAGAACGGCACGCCGATTAGATCCCTATTTTGAATTTTGAACCCCCGGGTTGTGTGTTTTATTCCTTTAGACTTGGGTTTTTTTAGATCTGTCATTTGAACGTCCAACTCAATCCGGAATCCAAATCAGATTCCGTCACTTCGCACACGTCAATTTCACCTACCCGGTCGTGTCAGAGCGAACGAGTCGTCGATCGAATCCCTATTTGTGATTTTGGACCCCCGGGTTGCGTGTTTTAATTATTTAGACTTGGGTTTTTTTAGATCCGTCATTTCAACGCCGAACCTAATCCGGGAATCCAAATCGGATTTCGTCAATTCGCACATGTCAATTTAACCCACCCGGTCGTTTCGGAGAGAACGACACGCCGATCAGATCCCTATTTGGGATTTTGGACCCCCGTGTTGTGTGTTTTAATCCTTTAGATGGGTTTTTTTAGATCCGTCATTCCAACGCCCAACCCAATCCGGTATTCCAAATCGGATTCTGTCAGTTCACACACGTCAATTTAACCCACCCAGTCGTGTCGGAGTGAACGACACACTGATCAGATCCCTATTTGGGATTTTGGACCCCCGGGTTGTGTGTTTTGATCATTTAGACTTGGGTTTTTTTAGATCGGTCATTTCAACGCCCAACCCAATCCGAGAATCCAAATCGGATTCTGTCAGTTCGCTTACGTCAATTTAACCCACCCGATCGTGTCGGAGCAAACGGCACGCCGATCAAATCCCTATTTGGGATTTTGGACCCCCGGGTTGTGTGTTTTAATCCTTTGGACTTGGGTTTTTTTAGATCCGTCATTTCAACGCCCAACCCAATCCAGGATTCCAAATCGGATTCCGTAAGTTCGCACACGTCAATTTAACCCACCCGGTCGTGTCAGAGTGAATGGCACGCCGATCAGATCCCTATTTGGATTTTAGACCCCCGGGTTGCGTGTTTTGATCATTTAGACTTGGGTTTTTTTAGATCCGTCATTTCAACGCCCAACCCAATCCGGGAATCCAAATCGGATTCCGTCAGTTCGCACACGTCAATTTAACCCACCCGGTCATGTCGGAGTGAACGACATGCCGATCAGATCCCTATTTGGGATTTTGGACCCCCGGTTGCGTGTTTTGATCATTTAGACGGGTTTTTTAGATCAGTCATTTCAACGCCCAACCCAATCTGAGAATCCAAATCGGATTCTGTCACTTCGCACACGTCAATTTAACCTACCCGGTCGTGTCGGAATGAACGGCACGCCGATCAGATCCCTATTTGGGATTTTGGACCCCCGGGTTGTGTGTTTTAATCCTTTAGACTTGGGTTTTTTTAGATCCGTCATTTCAACGCCCAACCCAATCCGAGATTCCAAATCGGATTCCGTCAGTTCGCACATGTCAATTTAACCCACCCGATCGTGTCGGAGTGAACGGCAAGCCGATCAGATCCCTATATGGGATTTTGGACCCCCGGGTTGCGTGTTTTGATCATTTAGACTTAGATTTTTTTTTAGATCTATCATTTCAACACCCTTTACACTTCTGTTTATTTTAGAATAGCAATTTGAGTGCTCATGTGGCTTTTTTATCCTTCCATAAGTTGATTGTATAAAGAGACCTTCTTTATAGGTTAATTAATTTAGATTTCTTTTTTTTCCTTTTGACATTCTTTAGTGGTTTCATTTCATTCAAACTATTTTAAATTAATAGTAATATTGACCTGAGGGGCTGGCTGTGAGGGGCGTACTCCCTGCATGGCTAAGATCAACTACTCGACCATAATGCCAAAGAGCGTCTGTAGCTCTTCCCGCAGCCTTTCCCGGATGAGGGTTCTAATCTCCTCTACCCCACTGTCGGGCGGCGCAGTAGATGAACTCGAGTATGTCGGAGGAGCGACCAAACTTGCATATGAGGACAACACTGGAGTAGTATCCAGGCTGTCCCCAAAGTCGTACACTCGACCCTTCCTCGGCCCTCCCGCTGCATCGACCCAAGCCTCCGGATCCAAGTCTGGCTGGGGAGTGCCCTCTGCATAGCGATCTGCCATCGTCCTGTCATAGGTCTCCTGCATAACAAATTAAAACTTAATTATTGAAAACAAATTATTTTAATATCTTAATTGAATTCAAAATTTATAGCTTGACTTACAGCAATCGTGCGACCACTCTCGCTAACATAGTCATCCGTCCCCTTCCGCTTATGAGTCCGATCAAATAACTCGCGAAAAGTAGGGGCACGATCGAGCTCGTGATGCTTACAATTCACAAAATTAGTTAGTTTCACAATTAATATCGTATTAAGCAATTGAACAATAATATGCTTACCAATTTTTGGCTGTGGGTCGCATAGATACGGACCCACTAGTATGCACATTCTTCTCCGGATGAGTTGATCGGTTGCTTTTTTCCGCCTGTGACCGCTCCTGCCATGGTCCAGTAGCCCAATGCTCACAAAGGGACTCCCAATAGTCCCTCCTCAGCCAAACAGGGCTGTAATCCAGCCAAGCCATAGGATCCCGGTTGCGTGTGGTCTGAATTGCCTTGTCCCGGGCCTCCCACATCGACTTTCTTAAATTAGTCTGGGCAGTAGACTCCCAGACAGCTCGAGCTCGAGGGAGATCCTCGGGTCTTGTGAACGTGTACCTCTGCTGTAAAGAAATAAAATTACTCAACTTTCTGCACTAACAGAGATAGTAAGTAAATAAACGACTTTAAATCAGTAAAAATTAATAATACCATGAACATGTCAAATAATAAATCCCAGACGGGCACTGGGAACTCTCTCCATGCATCCACTGGTCCAGGAATGTGTGCGTGGACCAGCGTTGTAATATAGCGGGAAGCAGAACCGGGATCTATCTCCCCCTGTAATTGCACATTAATTTTGTACATGAACTATATAACATATAACAAATACAGTAAGTTTGAAGTGATCAAGTTTACCCTGAAATCCAACATGGCTGCCGTCCAGGTAGCTGAGGCCCCTCCTCATCCGCTGCTGGATGCTGGCTCTCCACCTCTGTTGAAAACAATTACTACACTATTATTGTATAAATTGGAAGACAAGAAACGTACTAATCTATGGAAACATATATGTACCTTGTGGTGAGGAAGAAGAAAGGTGGCGCTACTCGCGTGGTCGACGGGGAGGCGGTCCCTGCAAAATTATATACACATTAGAAAATATGAATTTAAATTGAGCAATAATATATAGAGTTTTATTTTTACATATACATATACTTGTCGCCGGGACGACCGGACGTGGATGAGGAGGCAGTCCCTGCAAAATTGTATGTACGTTAGAAAATATGAATTTAGTATGAACAATAATATAAAAAGTTTTGTGTTTACATATACATATACCTGTCGACAGGCGGACCGACGTGGACGGGGAGGCAGTCCCTGAAAAATTGTATGTACGTTAGATCTCGTGAATTTAATATGAACAATAATATATAGAGTTTTGTGTTTACATATACATATACCTGTCGTGGACAGGGATGCGGACCCTCTGCCTACGGAGGTGGAAACTGTCCGACTCCGTCCTCCACGTACCATATCTCTATTGAGATAAATAAAGATATAACATGTCATCAGCACTCAAATTTGAAGTAGCTATTGAATAACATATAATTAGCAACAACATGAAGTTCCTACAAAATGTAGGGTAATTATCTATATTCATCATCAGATGCTGAAGATATGTTTAATTCAACGTCATCTTCGTCCTCCTCCTCGAATTCATCCTCATCATGCCAGGACTTCCTCCTCATCAGACTCCACCTCCCGCTCAAGGGCATTTGGGTCAACTTCTTCCTATTCGTTATCCTATTAAGCAAATTGTTTCATTTATATCTCAACACTGAACTGCGTAGAAGCCGCCAACTCTCGTGCGTCACTCCTCTGATTGGAAAAAATTGTCATTAACACCTTCGAGCAATAAGGACATGCCAACCTCCCATGTGTTGCTCCAGCCAGATAACATGTCGTACGCTGGAAAGTCACTTATTGTCCACATTAATGCATCCTTCAAATTGAAATTCTGTTTTCTGGATGCATCATAAGAGAGAACCCCATATGACCATAACAATTTCAGCTCATCAATCAACGGTCTGAGTATATGTTTATTTTTTTTCCTGGACTTATTGGACCTAGAATCAGTAATGAAAGGAACAGATTCTCACGCTTCATGCACATCCCTGTGGAAGGTTGTTGGTGTTAGGAACTGGCCAACATGAGTAGATGCCACCGAGCCTCCGAATGGATTGAAACCGTCTGTACATAAACCCAGCCGTACGTTGCGTGGATCCCTTGAAAAGTAAGGATGAGTACGGCTAAAATGAGCCCAAGCTTCACCATCGGCTGGATGACTGATTTCACCATCATTATGACAGACTCTTTCCGCATGCCAAGTCATGTGTCCAGCTGTCTTCGGAGACATGAACAACCACTGCAATCTGGGTGTGATCGGAAAGTACCGCAATGACTTATATGGAACATCCTTCTGCTTTGACTTGTCCCCTCTCTTAGGATTGAATCTATCATGCTTACAAATATAACATGATGTCTTATCTGCATCATTTTTGTAGTACAACATACAGTGATTCAGACATGCATCAATTTTCATAAAACCAAGCCCCAAATCATTCACCATCTTCTTCGCGCGGTAAAAATCATCAGGCAACCTCTCTGATTGAGGAAGCATACTCTTGACGATAGAAAGAAGCTGATCAAAACAACTCTCGCTCATATGAAATTTAGACTTCAATTCAGTAGCTGCGACACTACAGACAACCGTGTATGCTTCTCACAACCATCCCATAATGCTCATCAGCATCTCGAAGTAACTGATAAAATCTCTGAGCTGTATCATTCGCACTTCTTCATTTGTTTGGTCATCATGAATATTGAACTCCGGACCAGCAGCATCTACAACCATGTCTACGTACGTACTTGTGGAGACAAAGTTGGCTGGTTCAGACGACTGAATATTCAACTCACCATGAGACGACCATAACTCATAATGGGCAACAAATCCTCTCGTATACAAATGATGTTGCACATCCCATGTCGATATCCACTTTTTGTTCTTACAAGCCGAACACAGACATCGGATGTTACCCATCGGATCAACTGCTACTGATGAATTACTCAATGCAAACTGAATGAAACTATCAACTCCGTCTTTAAACTCCTCTGTCACAACTCCATTAACTATTCCATGGTACATCCATGACCGATTCTCATAGACATTTTTCCTACACAGATTAAATGTCATGTCACGAGTTAAAATCTAACACACCCTCATATCATATACATATATGGGATTTATTTTTCCTACTTTTAGATAATATTTTGCAACTACGCCAGACACCATACATATGATACATACGTTATGGAGAGTCCCAAAGGTAATGGGTGAAACAAAGCGTTGACATAAAGATAAATGAAGCGTAAGCATGCATGAATATCAAATAAATTTGAGCACTATATAAATACTTAATGGTATTGAACATTAAAAAGAACACAAAGACTATTTGTTCATACAAACCGTGATGTCTTCATATTAGGCCACCACCACTTGATCGGCTCTTTACTCACCAGCTTCTCATTAGATTTCCTAGGTTTTGAACTAACCACTGATATCCCTAAATATAGTTTGCCAAATACATCTCTTCGTAATTAATGGGAAGACATAACTTTCAGAATGTCAAGTTCTTTAACACAATTATTTTTGACAAATTTTGACCAGTCTTTTCCACTAAATATGTACATACTACCACACCAACTACGTCGTAAGATTACAGAATATCGTAGTCCTTTTTCATCTTCAACAATAATAGATAATTCACTTTTGTTTTCTAAACTTTGTCTTTCTTCTTTCCGAATAATCTTTATGATTTTCTTCATCTTCTCATTCACCAAAAGTAAACCATTATGCAATCTTCGAATATCCATTGGTAATATCTTTCGTTCAAACAAACACGTACTTTGATACATTGGACATTTGTTCTTCTTTGAGTCTAATTTACAATCGCGAACTCTCATCACTAATTAGAAAAAAATTGATAACAATTTATTCATGAGTAATTTAAAATATGAAATTAAATCATAATATGATAATATGAAAGAATCAATCAAATGGATACAAATAAACATACGAATGTTGAAGGATTAACATGTAGTGTGAATTAAACAAATATGTGAAAGTAAACAATATGTTTACAAAGAAAGTCATTACATTGTTTATTTTCATGTAAAGCATAAAAAAAATATAGCGAGCAAGATAAACATAACACAATCACATCATAAACTAAACAGTAAACAACCATGACGCAAGAAGAGGAAGCAGATAAGAAGAGGAAGCAGATAAGAAGAGTCCAAGAAAATTCCATCTATAACAACTCTAAAAAAAACACTCTCACAGACTTTTTCCTTCTTTCATGATTTGATGACAGAAGTCTCAGCAATTTGATTAAGCAAAGCCTTGATGCAGTCATCTACTAAGTACCAAGCCTCGAGTAAGCCTAAGACACAGGCCAAGTGTCTCATAGAGGACAAACTGACATATCAAGATCTCATGCCAAATTCTTCTGAAGGAAAGTTGGATTGTTGCTGGATAAGGATATTGGATTTGATCCCAAAAGGGATTGAGAAGAACAGTGTTGTATATTGATAAAAAGTTTGACATGAGCAAATGTTCTCAAATGCCCCAGCGTTTTGGTAGCAAACTTCAAAATACCCCAGGCATATTATCACATGGATTTTAATAGATGTATAATAAGTTCGGATGCAGTTTTTTTACTAATTAATTCACTAAAATAAAAAAGGATTTTTTTACTTCTAAAGCATTCCTACAATAACTATTGCAAATCTGCCATCTTTGCTACAATGTTGTTAAAAAATCTATTAAATCCCAGCAAATGCCGCTGGGGTGAACTTCTGTTAAAGAAAAGGGCAAATATTCATCACTGATTCCATTCTTCCTGTTAGTTGAACATTTTTTATGGGAATACCCTTAAGGGGCAAGAAACATATTACCCATAGTTTTATCCATGGGCAGTCTTGTCATTTCAAGAATTACTCTGAACTATGATTAGCTGGAGGTTGGTAATGCCCATGTATTCACATTGATGCCTTCCGCAATGCTGGAGATTCAACAGGGATATTGAAATAGTATTTTATAAAAGATGTTGGATGTGCACTCTTTGTTGTAATGGTTTACATGCAAAATCCCAAATAAAATTAGGAAGAAAATCTCTGCTCAAATGCCTTTCACAAACTCTCTCCTATTTTTTTAGGAAAGAATCACTTCCTTAGTTAACTTTCCAAGAAAATGAACAGATTGACTCATTATTCTCAACAATTAGTATCATATTTTCAGCATTACCTTCTTTTCAGATTTTAGCATCTTTGACATGTGAAGAAGCATTGAAAGATTTTAAAATAAAAACTCCACTAAATGCCCTAGAAGGTCAATCAATATTTACCTTTTCCAATCCCTCCATGTATCAAACATGACATTATAACTGTATTTCAATGAACTCATTATAACCGCTTTTCTGCAGTACGACTCCACAACCTTCTATGGTAGAGGTTTTCATTGACACAATTTTGACATTAGCACACTATTTCTTTTAATCTTACATATATACCACATGTTTTTTTATTTCTTACTCATGCACACATGCTAATGACATGGACACATGCTAGAAACTTTTCAGAAGTTTATGTTACTATCTAACAGTAACTAAACATTGATTAAATGAGATTTAACTAAACATGCTTATCATGATTATAAAAAACTTCATAAATTCATAACTATTAAAAATAGAAGTTAGAACATGCTCAGATTTTTATCTTAGGCTACTTACATGTGAAATAACAAATTTATAATTTGTAGAATTTTTGAAGCATTATAACTATCTTTTGAATTTAATCAAATTTCAAGAGGATATTATGTAAATGCTTAAAAATTCTACAAAAGGATAAAATGGGTTAAATAGTTTATAGCAAGCTTATGATACTCAAAATCCTAGATCAAAATTTCTAAACATATTTCATGGTATAACTACTTTACAAAAATTAAATTAACATGCATATGGTTAATTCTCATATAAGCAAAAATATATAAATTCTATAATTATCAAGAAAATATTCGAGGCTCCATGATCCTCTCATAGTGCTCAACACACTATGATAGAACCGTCAAAACCTATAAATACGCACAAATCTCACAAAATTATTAAATACATTCTATTCAGAAAATTTAGAAAAATGAAGGGGTGGCAGGGGTGAGGAATGGAGGGGGAGGGGGGGGCGACAGGGTGGGGGGGTGTCCAGTTAGGGGAGGGGGGGCCGCCTGTTGGGGAAGGGAGGGGGAGGGGGGACAGGGGAGGCGGGGTCTGGGATGAGAGGGGGAGCGGGGGCCGACAGGGGGGTCGCCGGTTAGGGAGGGGGGCCGCTAGTTGGGGAAGGGAGGGGGAGGGGGGCGACATGGGAGGGGGGCTGGGACGGGAGGTGGAGGGGGGGCCGACTGGGGGTGGGTCGCCGGTTGGGGGAGGGGGGGGGGGGCGGTGTTTCGGAGGGAGGTAGCGGGGGTGGGGAAGAGAGGGGGAGGGGGGGGGGGCGGATACATACCCTGGGCGGCGCCGGTGGCGGAGCACGGCGGTGCGACGGGGCCGGTCGAGGCTGCCGCGGTGGCACGGCAAGCAGTGAGGGGCGTGGCGGCGATGGGGCCGGTCGGGGTGGCCGGCGGTGCGCGGCAGGAAGCGACGTGCGCGGCGGCGAGCAGAGAGAGAGAGAGAGAGAGAGAGAGAGGAGAGAGAGAGAGAGATGAAGAGAGAAGAGAAGAGAGAGAGATGAGAGAGAGGAGAGAGAGAGAGAGAGAGAGAGGGTGGGTTTCGTAGGGATGGCGGGAGAGGAAAAGGTTGTTTTACTGATGGATATTCTGACGGACATATTTTCGTCGGATATCCGTCGGTAAGCTATGAGTACCGACAGATATTTCTAACGGAAATATTTCAGTCAGAAGTTCCGATGGATTTTCTGACGGAAAATGTTCCGTCGTAATAACCGTCGGAATTTTCGACGGATAATTATCCGTCGGAAATACCCGTCGGTAATGGCGCATTTTCTTGTGGTGGGAGTCGGGTCAAGCTCGTTATTAGGTTAACAGATTTGAACGGCGAGGACTGCCACATTTTATCTAAAAGGATAATGGGTATTTCAAATTTAATAATAATTTCTTATTATTATATTATACTATCTCCTATTTTGACCTAATAATTTCATTATGGGCCATTAGTTAAGCCCATTGTCCATATTTAATTTTATTGGATTTTTAATTTAACCCATTTAATCCTTAGAATTTAATTAATTATTAATTAATTATTATTTAATAAATTTGGTTGCTACATAGATAATCTAGAAACACCATGAACTTAATTACTCATCTAATTTCATTTCAAGATAATTGGAAAAGAACATAAACATGTAACAATTATGTAATAAAAATATAGTTAGGTGTTCAACTTGTGCATAGAAGTCTTACATCGAACTGTACATGGGTCAGTCCGACCCGTTTTATGTATGGTATGTATAACTAATGCTTATAGTAATATATTTATAATAATTTATATACAATATGTATAATTGTAGTACTAATTCTTAAACTTCTGATAGGATATATATGGTTCGTTCAACAAGGACGACGTGGAACAAGTTTCGGAAGATGTTGTTCCCTTGCAAGAAGACGCTCAGGTTGGTGGCACCGACATCGTAGATGATGGTTTCCTCAACAGTGGCACCGACTCATGAGTCAATCTCCGGCCAACTTATATTAACTATGGACTCGGATTGTCTGGACGTCAATGCCCACATAATATAGCATGTAAGCGGGATCCACTTGTTCTGAAAACACAATCCACTAGGATCTCATTCATTTTGGAAACAGAATTGACATGTATGTGGGAATCAATGTCGAAATAATCGAGTCTATAGCCAACATAAGATTTACTAGAGATTTGACCCATGAATTAGCGGAATTGTCGATGCAGCCATCTCCTACAATGCTGACACCACCAACCTGAGCGTCTTATTGCAAGGGACCGACACTTTTAAAAACTTGTTCCATGTCGTCGACCTGAGTAAGGTACTATTCAACAAACCATATATATCTTATCTTAAGTACAAAAATTAGTACTACTACAATTATACATATTGTACATCAATTATTATAAGTATTAAAAAATATGACTAGGTCAGTTCGTCCTAATCATATTTTTTTAAAATAGTATTATAAATATTAAAAATAACTATATACATAAATTCAACTATAATATATATGTTTTTAATTTTATTATTATTTTAAATATACAAATATTAATAAAATCATTCATATTAAATTAATATAAAATTTTAGTTAAAATCAATCCAAAGCGAATAATTTTGATTCGAGTTGGGGAAGAGTTCTACTTGATTCCGTTTACACGAAAATTGAAAAAAAAATCGAGCCGAATTGCCTTGCATAGAAGATTGATGTAAGGCTTTTATACATAAATTGAACACATTAATATATTTTTATTACCTACCTTCCCCGGCCCCATGCCAATGAACAGGCTGGGCGTCCACAGCTACGCCGGCGACAATTAACGTGGCCTCGGCCCTGCCTTTTGCCGCTCGGCACATACGCCGGATGACAGCGAGAAGACGGCCTTTCTGTACTTGTCTGTCAAGTACTGCTGGACACTGCGAAGCAGCCATGGCCAGCACTGCCAGCAGCCGTTCGTGAACACGTCTTCTCTGAATGACCATTCCTTTCCATCTCCCTGGCATCGCTTTCTGGAGCAACCCGGCGGGCACTACGTGCAGAGGTCCTACCATATTAGACCTGCAGCATGCGTGAAGGTACGTCTCTCTTCGCGGGCCGGGGCAAGGCTATGCGGTACGTGGAGAGTTTGCATGCACGGACCGGGGAGGAGGAGCCGAAAACTGTAAAGGTATGTGTGATATTCTGGCAGATGACGGAAGAGTTCCGCCATCGTATTGATAGCAGTGGAGTTCTCAGGTAGGGAAGCTAATTTGGCGTATCATGGTATTAATTGGCTGGGAGAAGAGTATTCTATATATATGCTATAGCTAGTGATTTCCCTTCCCAGTTTAATTTGATGCATGCTTAATTTTCTAGTTGCACTTAATTAACTAAAGCAAAATTGATGGGGGTCTAAAGATACTACAAAATACACGTGTCCTATCTATAAATGTAGCTTGGCGTTTCAAATGGAGTTAAAGACTGCATGCTTTGCCTCAGAAGGTCATAATATACTGTCTCTGCGACTGTTTGTGTGTTCGTTAATTGTGAGATATACACAAATGTTCACATGGAGATGGATATAAGCGGTGCTAATTACACACGAAGACCCGTAGCCGTATGGAATTAATAATTGCTCTATGTTTATGGACAAGTGGAAAGTTGGAATATATATTGATACTAACGTAGACCTCTGTCCTTCTTGATTCTATTTATCAAATTCCGACAATTTCGTCCAGATCTCTTCTTTATTTGTCAGAAGAAAATCCAACGATCTCTTTAATTATAGTACACGGAAGAGAACTCTAAAGTGCCTATATATCTTGACCTCGAATGATGAGTCATTTCGCTTGACGCATAGTGGTTAGTAAAGTCCTATATATGATACGTTGTGTACACATACGTCTTTTATAGCAAGTGATACATAGGACTGATCAACGAATACTGTACGCAGATTGATCTAGATAAGGTATGTTCACCCTGATTGGAGATAAGTTACCTCCTTGGACATTAGTCATGCATGATTGGTTTACTAATGGAATTCTGGCCCCACTACTCTTTTATGCATAAAGCAATCTAGCGCGCCGGATATATATAGTTACACAGACAGATCGAATCCTCCTCTAAGATATATTTTAGGAGATGGGACTTTTAACTTCCAACATCTTTATTTGTGCTTCTGTGGAGAATGTCTCCAAACCCACCATAATTAACCTGTAGAAAGAACTGAAAAGAGAAGACGAGGACGGTGGATAATTTGCCTGAGTCGTCGCGTCCGTCCGTCCTGTGAAAAGAAATCCGATCGAGATATGATTTTCTTAGCTTCAAAAAGAGATCACATGAGGGAAGAAATTTAGGAAAACTAGCCTTTTTGTATACAAATTGTAAGAAAATCCAAAATAAGGATGTATGAAATAGACAGATGATGTGTTTACAAGATCCGACAACCACTCGTGCGAGGCCCCCTGGGTTGGGGATTTGCACCCCCTGCGCGCGATAATCGCGTAAGTCATGTCCGTTTAAATGGTTTCTGACTCAAACCCCCCTCGAAACCACCTGATTTGGATTTGACTCGCACGTGCGCGTAAGTCTCCTTAACATATCTAAATATGCAAGGCGGTACCTCATATTTAAGGCCTTCCAACTTTTTTAAATATCCAATATGATAAAACTTTACACACACAATCAAACAAGAAGAAATACTTGAATTCATAATAGAAAACCAACACAAATAGACTTCAATTCCAAGCTGTAGCAATTAACAAATAAAAAAGAATATATATACGTACTTGTAAAGAAGTGCCCGCTACCCATCCCACGGGCGCGATTAGCAATTAACTACTTTATCAAACAAGTAAGCTGTTATTCTGTTCATTAATGAATTGCCACTCTCATTTTTCCATCCAATTATATACAAATTAAGACCCGATCGACAGGCGCCGAGACATAATTAGGAGTACCGATCTCAAAATTAAGTTTAGTAAGTTTGCGCTCTGTACTTATGATCGTCCAAAGAGACCATCTCAGTAGACGAAAACATATATATGATAGATAGATATACAGACATGAATGATTCGAATATAGATCCGTAAGAAGCCATGGAAAGGATAAGTGATCATCGGAATGCTGGGAAAAATTAAATTATGGGGTTCGACTGCACATGCACAACGTTAAGTTTCACTCGACCCACCACCCATCAATTCCTCAACTTAATTGGCCACCGAACCCTCTGCTTAAGTGATGGTTTTGCCATTTGTGAGCGCGCGGTGAGTCAAAAGCACAGCGTGCCCGCAGAATCCAAAAGAGTGAAAAACAGTACAGTACGTAGGAAACAAACGCATTTATCTTCTTCTTTTAGGTCTTGTCCGGGGATGCCGGCCGGTGACGCAAAACGTGGGCCACGAGGGGAGTCCAACACGTCGTGGCGTAGCTGTCGACGCCGTGGACGGCAACGGTGAGGAGGGGAAGTGGCGAACAGCAATGGAGCCTCCAACGTCCACTCCACACGGTGGTGCATCGAGGCAAAGGCAAAGTGGAGTACCACCACGCACCTCACCTGTTACATACGTATATATAATATGGGGCCGGGTATCATGGATGCCAAGGCATGCGTCAGTTTGCCCCGCATGCATGGTGACGCGTCGGCATTCAGGACCAGTACCTCTCGGACTCTCCCCATAAACTTTCCAAGGTTGTGTATATCACTTTTGCTTTTTCAATTATCACATATGAAAGATGATCAGATCAGTACGTAGGAGTTAGTTCAGAAATGTTAATTTGATGTCATTCTTCTTTATCAAGTCACCTGTCACACTCGTTTCTTCAGAACACTAAACTTTAACTTAATAATTTGGCATGGTGAAACTAGCTAATTATCTCAACCATCAGATCTTGCCATTGATTCGCTAATTAGATGAACGTGACAAATAAGATGGAAACAAAAGTGGCAGTATGATGTTCTTTTGACTATTTGGATACATGATTATAAAAGTTAAATCCTTCTTTTTCTTTTTGATACTCATGAAGATACAATTCGAAAACTTTATAAATTGCACGCTAAAATAACACCAAAGTACTATTCCAGTACTGTAGCACAGTATTCTTATTGCACCTCAAAGGGTGACATATTATATGTATGAGAAGAGCAATATATACTTAGCTTGTTGCTTAATTGTTGGGGTAGCAATATTTTGCCATCCTCTATTCCTCTTCCCTCTGATGAATATTGCTCCATATATACGAATAGTAATGTGGGGGAAAAAGATATAAAATAAATTAAAAGAATAAGAAGTAGATATATGGTGCTCCACCTAACTTCGATCGCACGAGAAAATAAACTAGAAGATGGCCGAACCCATGAAAATCTTTCTAGCTAGGCCAGACCCATCGAATACCAAAATAACGCTAAATAGTTGTTACCCGCCCCACAAAAAGAGTTATTTTGTGGACAATAATATGCCACCCGCATAACTTTAGATTCTCCTCGACCTGGGTGATAGGTAATGTCAATATAGAAATAACAAAAAGTTTAGCGAAGATTAACAGTACTCAACATGGTTGGGCATTATGCTGCGTGAAGAGCACTAAATAGACGAGGCCGGATCAAGAATTATTGGGCCCATTGAAGCCCATCATGAACTGTTTCCAACATCAGATCCCCTGAGCAGGCTTTGCTGCCGGAATCTGCTTGCTGGCTCTACCGACGAAACGAGGCCCAATTTTGCTCACAAACGTTGGCTTAACCTATAGCTAGCTAGAGGACTCTACCGTCAACGATTATATGTATTCTTAATTACCACACCTTTGGTCGAGGACAGTAATGAGTGTTGTTACCCACGTACGTGCGTTGTTCAACTAGCGATTGCCATAGACGGAGCTAAGAGTACTCTATAATTAGTTTGCTCGACAAAAGCAGTCATGCATGTGGTCCACATATATATACGTACGTACGTATAGAAGATGTGCTCCTTTGAAGGATAACTGTGAAGAATTTGGATCCAATGATGTGGATGCAGAAAGATTAATGGAGCACTCGATGATTAAAAACCCTTTAACGCTCTTGGGCAACCTGCATATTTTCCATTCAACTACTCGAACTGAAAAATCTCTTACTAGATAAATGGATCTGCCCAAATCCATAGTTACCTTTTAGACCCCCAATCAGTCGTCCGGTAACTGGTCCAGCCCGTTTTGATGGCCGGCCCAGTAAAAAGCAAATCAGCAAACCTTTCCCTTGTGCGACCGATACTATAGGGCGTAGCATTCGCACCCAGTACCATTTGTTTACATAGACATTGGATTTGTCACCCCAATTCCGAGAACCATATCCCTCCATGGGAATCCATACTCGTCATATTACATACAAGGCAAACTCGTTCACTAAATTTGCCATCAATATATGATCATCAGGCAACGGAAAGATCGATCGAGATGTACGTTAATTAAACCGGCGTCGTCAAAATGTGTCCGGCTAGCTTGTGTATTAATTCATCATTTTCCCAGCTGCGTACGTACTCATCTTTCTGCATGCTTGACGTACGTAAAACTTGGATGCAACTTAATTAAAAAAGATGTTACTGGACCTGATGCATCTGCAGCAGCCAAAATCCTTCAAGTTCTTCAAGTCCTCACAAAAAGGGAAGAAAGTTAACAGAATAGACGCACCTACCTCTCCCTATCTAGATAGCTAATCAGTGTTTACATGCATTTTTACATACGCAGCATATATTATTACATATGATCTACGTACAAGTAACAAAAATAGGTAGGTTTGGTGAGGGAGGAGCTCTCGATCTCAACAGGGGAAGAAATGCTGGAGGTAACGGAGCCCATCGTCCACACGCACGTATCTCCAACTCGCCATGCTCATTAGCCCCACCTTCACCCCCATCACCCTCCTCCTTGCCTTCCCCTCCTCCCCACCTGCACGGGCGCCCTCACACGGCCCCAACCGCATCCCCAGCTCCGCCACCAGCTGCCCCTTCGCTGCGGCCCCTGAGCAGCACGCCGGGGGCGGCAGCTCCTCCGAGAACCATACCTCGCTCCCCGCCCCCATCACCCTCCCCTTACCCCTGCAGTCCACCAGCACCGCTGCGGCCCCCTCCACCACCACCCCCCACACCGCCCTCAGCTTGGCAGCCTCTGGCTCCACCTCCAGTACCTCCCTTGCGCCCTTTCCCATGTCGAACCGGAATATCAGGTTTTCTGACCCGGCATGCTTCAGGGCGCAGCCCCGCTTGACGACGGAGAGGACCGGCGTCTCGCCGTGGAACACGTCCACGGAGAAGGTCAGCTGGGAGAGGGCGAGCCTTGGCAGGGGAGGGTCCCGGCGCCGGCGAGGGGACGCGCTGCGGAGGAAACAGAAGAGGAAGCGGTAGGGCGATCGGGAGGTGAAGCTGGCGGAGGAGTGGAGGAGAAGGGAGGAGAGAGAAGGGAAGTGGGAGTGGCAGATGGGGCGCCAAAGGTCGTCCGAGGACATGACGGCGCTCCAGGAGCGGGAGACGCATGAGGCCAGGGCGAGGGTCTTGGGGTCGAGGCGGTGGGACAGGAGGACCACCACCTCCCGTGGCGGCGGCGACGGCGGCATTTCCGCTTTCGCTTGGCAGATGGAGGGAGCCATCCGGCTAAAACGGGTGTCTCGGGGACACGCGTCCACGGGAGAGGAGGGGAGGTTTGCATGGTTGAAGACCACGTGTAGAGACAGCGTTGCGACATACACAGAGAATTCTCATTAATTATCGGGAGGCTTCCCCTATTTCTTTTTGAGTAATGGCTTAGCTGGAGGGGCCGCGCACAAATTGTAAAAAAAAAAAAAAACCAGCATTAAATACTGGGGGGCCGCGCCCTCCACGCGGCGTGCGCGGAGGGGCGCACAGCCCCTCCAGCTAAGTTATGCTCCCGGCACAGCCGGGAGCATATCATTACTCTTCTTTTTAGAGTAATGCTATGCTCCCGGCACTGCCGGGAGCATAGCCCCGCTGGAGGGGCCGCACGCCCTCCTGCACGCGCCGCGTGGAAGGCGCGGGCCCCTCCAGCATTTAATGCTCTTTTTTTTGTGCACACAAATGATGTATTTGTGCACACAAATACATCATTTGTGTGCACAAATAGTTCACAAAAACTAAAAAAAAAAACACATTTAATGCTGGGGGGCCGCGCCCTCCACGCGGCGCGCGCAGGAGGGCGCGCGGCCCCTCCAGCAGGGCTATGCTCCCAGCAGTGCCGGGAGCATAGCATTACTCTTCTTTTTATACTTCCGAACAACCATTCTAATCCATGTGCGAATCAAGAGAGTTGCCGCCTGTACGACGGACCGGCAGTCGATCGGCTGAGGCAAGGCCAGAGAGCATTTTTCTTGAATCAAAATATCCCCTCTGGTTATACATTTATTTGGTAAATATAGCACAATGTTCTTAAATCCCACTATTTTTTAGGAAAAACATCCAAAAAAAATGGTAAACAAATGAATGTGCAAGTATATAGTCTTTTAATAAAAGTATACATTAGAGGTCTTCTTTTTCTAAAATTCCTAACAATGTTTGGCTATGTGGTGGATTTTTCTCCGTTGTTCGATAATGAACCAAGCAGGTTCCCACGTGAGAGTTGAGAGCAAACAGTCACTGGTACAGACGGGAGCCTGTAAGACTAGAAAGCGTCAGGAGAATCCGGTTGAAGAACTGGGTGAACCCTCCGATACTAAAGTTAAGGATGACTCTCATAGGACTTAGAAAGGAAGGTTCTTTTTGTGTGTGGTTTCGCGCGTGGGCAATTGTGATGGGACTATTGCTCGTACCTTTGCATGAAGGTTACATGTTCCTTATATAGGCAGGGTACCTGAAGGGTCCGGACGCGTCCTTTAAAGATGATACTAAATAGGGTGCGACCGTTGAGTTCTCAAGATAGGAAATGTCTGTCTGAGATGTCCCTTGGGACTCCGCACCGAGACCGCTCCAATTTGTAGGGAGGCGTGCCGCGCCATCCCATTGAATGTTGTTGAGAGGCCAAGGGCCAGCATGGCAACCTGTGAAGGCACAGATCATAGAAGCTCAGATGCTTGTTCGGTGAGGCTCTGGGCCTTCTACCGAGCAGCTGGTGTTCGATGACTTGAAGGCAGCTGGTGTTCAATGACTTTATCTTGTCTAGATATGTTCGAAAGCTAGGTTCTGTGATGCCCTTAGATGCGTGGCAATTAAGACGTGCACGGGGACTTCGGATGTCTCCGAAGACACGTGGTTGAGGAGCCGTCTCGCTACTTCCTTACTGGGTTACGATAAGCCTATGGGCCTAGGAGGCTAGAAATAGCTTCCACACTTGCCCCCCACCCTCTCAAGCCTACTCGGATGGGACTGTGAGCACTTGAGAGGGGAGATGATTGTTCGGCGTCACCCTCTTCGCATTAAATATGACGTTAGTCGTGACAGTACGTACGGTACCTGGTGATGCGTTGGGGCTTCCTTAGGGTTCCCGTTTCATGATGGCGAAGGAGGTATGACGTGACTAGGGAACTCAAACGAGACCTTCGAGCAAGTTGTTCGAGCAGGCAATCCACTGTTTTAGGCTTTTGAATTCTGCGCCTCTTCTTCCTTAAGGAGGGGAAGAGGTGGGAATGCCTCACGCTTGATGATCAGTCTGTCTCCATGTAATTTTAATGTATTTTAGTGATTAACAAAACTAAACTAGTTTTTATAAATAATATCTAATGAATATTTCATAAGTCTTAAAGTACAGAAAAAATACCAAGGTCAATCAAGCCAATAAAGGTATGCATTACTTCTCTGAAGTTTTAATCTTTTCAACATGATATTTCTCCAAGTCCAAATCGATTTCTATTGAAATTCATAACGATTTCCTTATAAGACCGAAAAGTCATATTGTTTCAATCAAGTCGATGTCATAACGACTCTATAAGTTATCGCAACGATTTCTTTAGAAAGCGCAACGACTTGCCTGTCATAACGACTCTATAAGTTATCGCAACGATTTCTTTAGAAAGCGCAACGACTTGCCTATCATAACGACTCTATAAGTTATCGTAACAATTTCTTTAGAACTCGCAACGACTTGCCTGTCGTAACGACTGCTTGTCGTAACGACTTCATAAGTTACCGTAACGATTTCTTTAGAACTCGCAACGACTTGCCTGTCGTAACGACTTCATAAGTTACCGTAAAGATTTCTTTAAGCACTCACAACGATTTGCTTTACACAAAGATTTCTTTAAGCACTCATAACGATTTGCTTTACACAAAGATTTCTTTAAGCGCTCATAATGATTTGCTTTGCGCAACGATTTCTTTAGTATTCATAACGACTTGATCAGTGTTCATAACGATTTACTCTCTATAATGACTTGTTAGTATTCATAACGACTTGATAAGTGTTCATAACGATTTGCTCTCTATAATGACTTGTTAGTATTCATAACGACTTGATAAGTGTTCATAACGATTTGCTCTCTATAATGACTTGTTAGTATTCATAACGATTTCATAAGTCATATAGACATCAACTTTACAGTTTATATCAACTTGATTTTTAATCTATCTCTTGAAGCATTGACTAGTCAAAGTCACGCATATATCTATCTGTCACTCCTGCATTTATGAGTTCTGAACGTATCTCTGCATGCATGCAGACAATATCGTCCATTATTGTGCTTACTCTGTATACATCCTTTAAAACAAGCTATTTGGGATTGCTACTCTAGTGAATACTCACATCAACGTATACTGACAACAAGAGACAGTTTGAGTTGTCTACTGTCTAGCATTTAATGTGTGCAGGATCCTGAAGACTTTCTATCACACAACGTTGGACCTATAGACATCAGAAGACATTATCTCTTTGCGTGCTCAAATGGATAAAAGATAGTTGAAGCTTCCAAAATGTCAACCAGTCTAACGTCTATCAATCCAAGAGACAACGGATACTTCAACGGCTGTATTTCAAAGTGAGGAGATATAAACTCAAAGATAGAAGAAAAAGAACTAAGGAAGTAGAGAACAAGATCTCGTGTTCAAACGTTCAAATTCTTCTGCAAGGATTCCAGAGCCAAGAATCACTTTCCTCATCACCTTCAGCTCTTTTGCTCTATGTGTTGTAATAGATTTTCTAAGAGAGCCCGTGTAGTTCTGAGAGTGTGCCTTGTTTAGATTCTTGCTCTCAGTGCTAGTTGCTTCAGATCTTGGCTTGTTAAAAGCTTGATCTAGGGGCTTGAATTTCATTCAATTCTCTTTGAGGTGTTGTTCCCTTCGGGTGTGAAGGAAGACCTAGTGGTATCCAGGGTGTAGTTCCCTTCGGTTGTGAAGGAAGACCTGGTGAGGTATCCAGGGTGTTGTTGCGTCCTTAGGGGGACTGTACCCTAGTTAGTGAAATCCTGAGTTGTTGCTCAGGGACTGGACGTAGGACTCCTAAGGAGAGGAAGTCCGAACCAAGATAATTATTGTGTTGTGTGATTGTCTTCTTTGTGTGTTTGATATATATTTAAACTAACAGTCACTAACCTCCTTCGAAGAAAGTTTGTGTGAATATTTTTAGTTACAGGTATCTTGCAGATTATTTTAAAAGACCCATTCACCCCCCCCCCCCCCATCTGGGCTCGTCAACTAGGCAACAAGTGGTATCAGAGCAAGTCTCTTCGACAAAGAAAGGATCTAACGATCTGAAGAGTAAAGATCCATGGCAGCCCAAGGTAACATTGAAGGTCAGTCTGTCAACCGACCCCCTCTCTTTGATGGTGAAGATTATCCTTACTGGAAGACCAGAATGAAATACTTTCTACAAGGCCACAACTATCAAATTTGGTCCATAGTAGAAGAAGGTGATCTGGTAGTCACAAATGAGAAAGCTCAATAGACAGATGATGACAGAAAGAAGATCTCCTTGAATTGCAAAGCAAAGAGCATCTTATGCTGTGCTCTAAGTAAGAAGGAGTTCAACAGAGTTTCTGCCTGCAAATCCTCAACGGAAATGAGGGAAAAGCTCAGGATCACATATGAAGGCACAAACAAGGTAAAGGAAACAAGAATCGACACTCTTGTCACTCAGTATGAGAGATTTCATATGCAATCAGGTGAATCCATAACTCAAATGTTCAGCCGGTTCACTAACATCACAAATGGACTAGCTAGTATGGGGAAAACTTATGAGATTGGAGACATGGTGAGAAAAATACTTAGATCCTTACCGTCCTCGTGGATCTCAAAGGTCACAGCAATAGAAGAAGCTAATGACCTGAAGAGAATGTCAGTAGAAAAGCTCATTGGGTCCCTCATGACCCTTGAGATCAACATGGAAAGGCTGGGAGAGTCATCTAGCAGAAAGAAGCACTACAACGCCTTAAAAGCTGAAGAAGATTCACCAGAAGCAAGTTCAGCTGAGAGTGAAAGTAATGCAAACAGCGAGAATGAGGAAGCATGCTATCTAAAAGATTGCAGTGGATTTTGGCTAAGAAGAAGAAGTTCCAATCAGGTAGAAGGCACTTCAAAAGGAATAAGGACTTCAAGAAGCCAGATGGAAAAGAGATGAAGAAAGCAGAACCCATCTGCTATGAGTGTAAGAAGCCTGGACACATAAAGCTGAGTGTCCAAAATTTAAGAAGCCAGAGTTTAGGAAGAAAGACAGCTCCAAGAAGTTCAGAAAGTACAAAAAGAGGGCGATGGCAGTAGCATGGGAAAACAGTAGCGACTCAGACAGTGAGTCAAGCTCCTGCAGCGATGAAGAAGAAGCCAACTTGGCCTTCATGGCTAATACTGAAGAAAAGGTAACCTCTGACTCTTCTTTTGATTCATGCAATGGTTCACATTCTGATAGTTTAGAAGAGGCTTTCAACGAACTATATGAAAAATATAAAGAAGTAACCAAACTATTAAAAGTAAGCAAGAAAAACATAGTTTGTATAGAAAATACAAACTCAGATCTAAAATCAGAAAATTATCAATTAGAAAGTCAAATAACTGAACTTAAAAGAAGAAATGAACTGTTATGTGAAGACTTAAAAGCTAAGAATGAACAAATAATTAAACTTGAAAAACAGGAAATATAGATGAACTAAGAACTGAAATCAAAACACAACAGAAGAAAATATACAGTTATCTAGCACATTAGAAAAATTCACCAATGGTAAAAACTCCCTCATATTAAAAGTGCTAGAAGATCAGGTAAGAAGAAAAATGGATTAGGATATACACCCCCAGATAATGAGGAAACCATAGTTTATCCTAAAATATTTCCAACACCAAAATTTATACCTGAACAAGATATAGCATACAAAGATGATTTCAAATATGTAGAAAAAGTAACCAAATTATCCTGCTGTAGTCACTGCAACAAGTTAGGACATATCATAACGACATGCCCAACAAGACATAAGAAATGGATAATAAAAAGTAAAATAAATGACACTAACCCATCAGGACCCAAAAGAATTTGGGTACCTAAAACTTGATATTTTTATTTCAGGTTATCCCTCGAGCATCTAAATGGTATTTGGATAGTGGGTGCTCAAGGCACATGTCAGGAAACCAGAAGTTATTCTCTCATCTCCAAGCTGAAGAAGGAACAGTCACTTATGGAGATAATGGGAAAGGAACAGTGATAGGCAATGGCTCTGTGAATAACAAAGGAAAAACAGTCATAGAAGATGTGTTATTAGTCAAGGGATTGAAGCACAACTTATTAGTATCAGCCAGCTGTGACAGAGGCCATCAGATCAAGTTTCAAGAGTCAAAGTGCAGCATACTGAAGGATGGAGCAGTCATCTTTGAAGCTAATAGAGAAAAGAATTTTTATGTGCTCTATCTTGAGGAACTCAAGGAACAAGACGTCTGTCTGGCAGCAAATAAGGATAAATCTACTGAATTATGGCACAAACGACTAGGTCATTGCAGTATAGATGGCATGAGAAAATTGCTGAAGAAGAATCTTGTGGAAGGTCTACCTAAGGTCAGTGCAAAAATAGATGGTGTGTAGACCTTGTGCTAGGGAAAGCACACCAAGAGCTCCTTCAAGTCAAAGACGGTGGTGACCACCTCAAAACCCTTAGAACTCCTTCATATGGATCTATTTGGGCCAATGAGGACTACCAGTCTTGGAGGAAAGAACTTTGGATTTGTCATAGTCGATGACTATCAAGATTCACATGGGTATCATTCCTAGAGCATAAAGATGACACTTTCGAAAATTTTGTCAGTTTTAGCAAGAAAGTCCAGAAAGATCAGAAGTTCAGCATTGTGTCTATCTGATCAGATCATGGTGGTGAATTTCAGAATGAAAAGTTTGCTAGATTCTGTGATGATCAGGGAATTGAGCATAATTTCTCAGCACCAAGAACACCACAGCAAAACGGTATCGTTGAGAGAAAGAATAGAACCCTATTGGATATGGTAAGAACTATGCTCTCAGAATATGATCTGCCAAGATACTTCTGGGCTGAAGCAATCAACACAGCAAGCTATATTATTAACCGAGTAATGATTAGGTCAATCCTGAAGAAGACTGCATATGAACTGTTCAAGGGGAAGAAGCCAAAGATCAGCCACTTCAGGACTTTTGGATGTCCTTGTTTCATCCACAACAATGGAAAAAAGGGACATTGGTAAGCTGGATGGCAAATCAGATGAAGGCATCTTCATGGGGTACACCTCTAAACCCAAAGGCTATAGAGTATTTAACAAATGCACTTTATTAATTGAACAGTCTGTACATATTATTTTTGATGAAACTAACCCTTCCTTGAGAAAGGAAGAAGATAGTGAAAATGATGATACAGATGAGCTATCCAAGAAACTAAAGAATTCATCTATTGAGGACAAGGATGATCCACCTCTGGAAGACATGCAACAAAAGGAAATTTCACATGAAAATCTTCCAAAGGAATGGAGACACAAGAAAGATCACCCACTCGAAAATATTATTGGTGATCCATCTGTAGGGGTAAGAACAAGAGGTAATGTAATTCCCTGTGATTACCTAGCATTTGTTTCTCAATAGAGCCGAGGACAGTCAATGAAGCTCTTTGTGATGAATCTTAGATATTAGCCATGCAAGATGAATTAATCAATTCAAGAGAAACCAAGTATGGTCACTTGTTCTTAGACCATCAGACCATCCAGTCATTGGCACCAAATGGGTGTTCAGAAATAAACTGAATGAAACTGGTGTGATTCTAAGAAACAAGGCCAGATTGGTAGTTCATGGCTATTCACAAGAAGAAGGTATAGATTTCGATGAAACCTATGCACCTGTAGCTAGACTTGAGGCTATTAGAATTTTGCTTGCATATGCATCCGCATTAGATTTGAAATTATTTCAAATGGATGTTAAGTCTGCATTCTTGAATGGTTTTATTAAGGAGGAAGTCTATGTAGAACAACCTCCAGGTTTTGATGATACTGATTTTTCGGATCACGTTTTCAAATTACACAAAGCATTATATGGTTTAAAGCAAGCACCTAGAGCCTGGTATGAAAGGTTTAGTTCTTTTCTTTTAAACCATGGTTTCAGTAGAGGTCAAGTAGATAGTACTCTTTTCATAAAGTTAAAGGTCAAACACATTCTACTAGTTCAAATTTATGTAGATGATATTATTTTTGGTTCTACTGATGGATCCCTTTGCAAGTACTTTGAAAAGTTGATGCAGGGAGAATTTGAAATGAGCATGATGGGAGAACTTAATTATTTTCTTGAATTACAAATCAAACAAGGAAGGAAGGAACTCACATCTGTCAAGCAAAGTACACAAAAGAACTCTTAAAGAAATTTGGATTCAAAATACCAAGCCACTGTCAACACCAATGAGTACATCAACAAGGATGGACAGTGATAAAGATGGTAAGAAAGTAGATCAAAAGATCTACAGAGGTATGATTGGATCATTACTTTACTAACAGCTAGTAGACCCGATATTCTATTTAGTGTTGCATGTGTGCTAGGTATCAGGCCGATCCTAGAGAATCACATTTAATTTCTGTGAAAAGAATATTTAGATATTTAGCAAGAACTCATGACTTAGGTCTGTGGTATCCAAAATGTGTGAAATTACTTAGTAGGTTATTCTGATGCTGACTATGCTGGATGCAAATTAGATAGAAAAAGCACCAGTGGTTGTTGTCAATTTCTTGCAGGATGTTTGATATCTTGGTCTTCAAAGAAACAAAATTAGTGGCATTATCTCAGCTGAAGTTGAATACGTAGCTACTAGAAGTTACTGTACACAACTCTTATGGATAAAGCAACAACTTGAAGATTTCGGATTAAACATCAAATCCATCCCACTGTTGTGTGACAACACCAGTGCCATTAATCTCACCAAGAATCTAGTCAATATTCAAGGACCAAGCATATTGAGGTTAGATATCATTTTATTCGTGATCATGTAGCAAATGATAATATTGAAATATCTTTTATTGATACAAATGGTCAGTTAGCAGACATTTTCACAAAAGCCTTACCCAAGGAGAGATTCACATCTCTTAGAAGGGAATTAGGTATGTGCAATTTGTGAAAAAAGGTTCTGTTTAAAACCGACACATTAAATTCAGAATTAAGCAGTTTTTTTTTCTCCATGGCTTTAAGCAAAAGAAATTCAAGTATCCTTTGTAACCGCTCTCTCATTGAAGTTGGTTTGAATAGTCAAACTCTTTTGTCTTCTTTTGCCGCCTTTTGGCGCCTCACTTTCCCCAGTGCATTTATTTATTCATAAAATCAATGACAAAACGATTCGTATCTCATCGTCTACCTTTTCCCCCTTTCATCCTGTCGCATGAGCCGATGCCCTAACAACTCATACCTCAACCCTTTGCAAATTTGAACCTTCCTCCTCCTTCCCGCAAAATTTCTTGAGGGTTCCTTCCGTTTCAACCCTCCAGAGACTTTCCCACCTGAATCCATGGCCGCACCAGTCATCGCCGGCAGTTTGGGTGGCTACAGCGCCGAGTTTCTCACTCCTGAGCAGCAGGAGAGGTTTACCTTTGTGAAGACGAAGCTCTGTGGCAATAAAGAAGCCGATGTTGCTAATCTGAGGAAAAATGGAATGAGCAGCGTGGTAGAATTGATCAATCAGATGCAGTGGACGGGAGTTACCACCTTTTCGGAGGTCAGTTATCCGGACTTGGTAAAAGCATTCTTCGTTTGTTTGAGAACAGAGGAAGATGGGTCCCTAGTTTCTTCAGTAAAGGGAACCCTGATTAGAATAGACCCTGAGTTGCTGAAGATGTTGTTTGATGTGAAGACTTTCGGGTTTAGTGGGGTTCACACTATGGACACCCAAGTGAAAGGTTTGGGAATTGTAGGGCCGGGCTTCAAGCTAAGGGATGGCAAGCTGGATATAAATCAACTAACTGCTTTCAACCGCCTCCTTCATTTTATTGTATGTCAAATCTTAGTTCCCAGAAGTGCAACATTTCATCTTGCACAAAGGCCGACTCTGACATGATGTACTGGGCCATTCAAAATAAGGAGATAAATATGGCCGCAGTGATGATGGAAAGAATGAAATTTGCCAGAGATCAGATTTGGGACACCAAGAGCAAGTTAAATAGTCCCTGCCCTATGCCCACCTACTTACCAAGATCTTCAAGCACTTCGGTGTTGATCTTTTGGGGCAGTTGTAGAGAAAATGGGCCAAGCAATCAGTCCAGGAACCTGAAGAAGAGTGGCTTCTCTGTGGAAAATGGTGTCTGGTCCAAGGCTTCACTTGCTGAAGGCGAAGCCATCATTGACGACGCCTCAGTTGTTCATCAGAAATGGGATCAGCGGCTATGATTCCAGAATTGCCAGTGGAGTCAGTTTCAGATCCAGCAGTTGGAGCAGCAGAATCATCTGGCCCCTCTATAGCAGAAGTTCAGCCTGAATTGCAGTAGAAGAAGAAAGAGTCAGTAGCAGCTTCAGAATTTCAGAAGAATTAGCTCTAAATTTTGCAGAAGGAGAATTGAGGATATTCTCCCAGAGGATATTATTCAAGTTGAGGACCCACTACCCTCAACTGTCGTTGCATCTATTCTCTCAGATATTATTGATTCGATTCCTTCCACCACTAGTGCTCCAAAAAATAGTGGCAGAGTTGCTGAAGAGGCAGTGGCATCAGGCCACATTGATGTACCAATGGAAGATATTCCAGTAGAGCTAGAGCACCCAGCTGCTCAGGGTGACTCTGTGATGGCATGCTCCCATTCAGGGGGAGCAAGTATCAAATGAAGAAGATGCTCCTATTGAGGGGGAGCTATCAAAAGAAGGTTCAGTAGAAGCAACTCCTATTGTTGATGATCAGGAGGAAAGGCATAAAGATTCTCCAATTTGGATGACAGAGAAGGGGAGACTGCAAGCTCTTCGAGCTCAAATGATCAACCTCCTCCAGCAAAAGAAGGCAAGAAGAAATGAAAAGAAGTTGCCTCTGAAGTTCCTCTCCTGGCTAATACACTTTTGAGAGGCAGGTCAAATAGAAAATTGTTATAAATTTAAAGCCTGTGATTGAGAGGCTTGATGCTCAAGGCACAATCCTGTGCTCTCCAATCAGATGTTAGTTCAATCTTCATGAGCCAAGCTTCAACTTCAAAGGATATCTCAACATAAGAAATGCCATGAAGTGGTTTAACCAGGAAATGGGGTCTATGAAAAGTTTGCTGGGAGAAATTCTCAAAGTGGTTGGAGCTCAAGTTTCTCCTCCTCCACCTCCTGCAGCCCAGGTTCCACATTCAGGGCCATCAACTCCAGAAGCAGGGCCAACAGGGCCAGAAGCAGCAGCAGCACCAGCAGGCAGGCAGCAGTGAATATTGAAGGGCCATCTGGGCCGGATGATCAGGTTAAAGGGCCTCCAGGGCCAGCTGAGCAAGGGTCAGGGCCATTAGGGCCATTGGAGAGTGAGTCTGTGCAGAAAGAGGCAGAAGAATCCTTGGCACCCAGCCCCCAGCTCCCTCTTCTCCCTCTCACACACCTATCCCTCCAACTCCACCCTCAGCTCCTACAGCTCCTCCAGCTCCACAAACATTCAAGAAGCCACAATCCAGACCAATCTCTTCTCCTACTCCATTTCCTCCTCAGTCCACCTCATCTCCTACCTCCTCTACTACAATTCCTTCTCCTTCTCCTATACTTGAGGCCCCTCCAGCATCCTCAGTTGGAGCCTCCTCCTCCTCCTCTGGTCCCTCCTTGGACCAGTTGATGATTTCCTAACTACTTCCCCTCTTTTCTTCATCCTACTCCTCCACCCTCTTTCATCACTATCATACCTGAAAGAGCCCAACTTAACTCTCCTTTATGGAAAAGATAAAGGATGAGTTAGAGAAAGGCATTCTCAGGTCTATGCTGAAGGTTGGGGAGCACATTCACAGGGCAGACCCTTCTAGTCCTGCCCCAAGAAGAGGAAACTCACTTCTACTTCCTCCCTATCCTCTGAACCAAATACCCACCTTTGTGGTTTTCTCTCACAGTGGACAACAAACATACCCACTGTATAGGGAATACCTTTCCAAAGTTGTTCTTGCCACCATCATTAACCTTCCTTTTCAAAATCTTTCAGATCGTTTGAACACCATTCTACCCTACACTTCTCTTTCAAATTCCGAAAAGTCCAAAATCTTCTCTCTTGCCCACTCTAAAACTGAAGATCAATGGGGCAAAGGTCACAAGGATCTCCTAAAGAAATTCATTCTTGCTAAATCTACCAGATTTCCTCCAGGGACCACTCCCTGACCTTGTCTGAGTGGTTCAGGATGTATCACCAAGAACTTTGGGCCCTTCATTCAAAAGGAAATTAAGATGTCAGCACTATGTGTTGTTCAACAACTACAGATATGTCCATCGACTTCCTGAAGTTCAGCTCAGCCAATTCAGAAAGGCCATTTCAGCTCTATCTCCAGATATCTCTCAAACTTCAGATGTTCAGGTAGATTTTGCTACCC
This sequence comes from Colocasia esculenta, assembly GCA_014218235.1. NCBI lineage: Eukaryota > Viridiplantae > Streptophyta > Magnoliopsida > Alismatales > Araceae > Colocasia > Colocasia esculenta. Next base: position 64,088,638 of record CM024763.1, on the reverse strand, counting down.
TCCAAGTACCTGAAGAGATAGCCCTTCCTCAAATCCATTTCCTTGTCATGGAATCCTCTGTAGGATCCATCATTTTTGAGCGTTTTTCCAGAGTAATGGGTAGAATTAAAGTATAGAAAGGCTGCCTGGTTGCTTTTCCTAGATTCCTATTTAGGGAATATCACCAGGGGCATGTAAGTGCTGAAGTTCTAGCCCCCATTCTGTCTGAATGTGAAAGGCTGACATCCTCAGAATGGTCCAAGTTCTACCCCTTGTCAGCTCAGCAGTTTTTTGAAATCAATGAAGCTCAGGCCAGGGAAGGCAAACCAGCCATTTCTCCAGCTACTTTCTTGGATATGAATTCTATACATCTTGTTGATGACCCTTTCAAAGTCTGGGAGGAAAGATACAAAGTTATGTAGCCCTGCACAAGGCTCTCAGAGACAACCACAATCACTATCCTGTGACCATGGACCAATTCCTCACCTGTGCCAGCTTTGGGACTCGTCGTTTCCTCAAGATGAGCATGGACAAGAATGCATATGCTGATCTTCTCTATTAGCACCTAGATCATCATCTCAAAAGGATGGCTTCCTTCATGGGACCATCCTACTCTTTGTCTTTTGGAGTTTTTAAAACTCATTTTGAAGAGCAGGAAGCACAGGCATGGGAAACCATTTCCCATTTTACTCTTTTGTCTCCTGCCTTCTAGTTACCTGTTCCACCTCAAAGTTAATGAAAATTCCCTTGGTCATCTGCCTCTATTTTTTCTCTTCTTTCTTTGTCTCAGATTGTCTTTTTGCTCAATGACAAAAAAGGGGGAGAAAATTAGCATGTCTGAAGTACATTCCAATAATTTTTAAAGAAGAAAATTAGCATGTCTTATCTTCAGATTGATTTCAGATATTTTTCATCCATGCTTATTGTTCAGTTTTATCATCACCAAAAACGGGGAGATTGATGATCAGTCTGTCCCCATGTATTTTAATGTATTTTGGTGATTAACAAAACTAAACTAGTTTTTATAAATAATATCTAATGAATATTTCATAAGTCTTAAAGTACAGAAAAAATACCAAGGTCAATCAAGCCAATAAAGGTATGCATTACATCTCTGAAGCTTTAATCTTTTCAACATGATATTTCGCCAAGTCCAAATCGATTTCTATTGAAATTCATAACGATTTCCTTATAAGACCGAAAAGTCATATTGTTTCAATCAAGTCGATGTCATAACGACTCTATAAGTTATCGCAACGATTTCTTTAGAAAGTGCAACGACTTGCCTGTCATAACGACTCTATAAGTTATCGCAACAATTTCTTTAGAAAGCGCAACGACTTGCCTGTCATAACGACACTATAAGTTATCGTAAAGATTTCTTTAGAACTCGCAACGACTTGCCTGTCGTAACGACTTCATAAGTTACCGTAATGATTTCTTTAGAACTCGCAACGACTTGCCTGTCGTAACGACTTCATAAGTTACCGTAACAATTTCATTAGAACTCGCAATGACTTGCTGTCGTAACGACTTCATAAGTTACCGTAATGACTTCTTTAGAACTCGCAACGACTTGCCTGTCGTAACGACTTCATAAGTTACCATAAAGATTTCTTTAAGCACTCATAACGATTTTCTTTACACAAAGATTTCTTTAAGCACTCATAACGATTGCTTTACACAAAGATTTCTTTAAGTGCTCATAACGATTTACTTTGCGCAACAATTTCTTTAGAAAGCGCAACGACTTGCCTGTCATAACGACACTATAAGTTATCGTAAAGATTTCTTTAGAACTCGCAACGACTTGCCTGTCGTAACGACTTCATAAGTTACTGTAACGATTTCTTTAGAACTCGCAACGACTTGCCTGTCGTAACGACTTCATAAGTTACCGTAACAATTTCATTAGAACTCGCAATGACTTGCCTGTCGTAACGACTTCATAAGTTACCGTAATGACTTCTTTAGAACTCGCACGACTTGCCTGTCGTAACGACTTCATAAGTTACCATAAAGATTTCTTTAAGCACTCATAACGATTTCTTTACACAAAGATTTCTTTAAGCACTCATAACGATTTGCTTTACACAAAGATTTCTTTAAGTGCTCATAACGATTTACTTTGCGCAACAATTTCTTTAGTATTCATAACGACTTGATAAGTGTTCATAACGATTTGCTCTCTATAATGACTTGTTAGTATTCATAATGACTTGATAAGTGTTCATAACGATTTGCTCTCTATAATGACTTGTTAGTATTCATAACGATTTCATATGTCATATAGACATCAACTTTACAGTTTATATCAACTTGATTTTTAATCTTATCTCTTGAAGAATTGACTAGTCAAAGTCACGCATATATCTATCTGTCACTCCTGCATTTATGAGTTCTGAACGTATCTCTGCATGCATGCAGACAATATCGTCCATTATTGTGCTTACTCTGTATACATCCTTTAAAACAAGATATTTGGGATTGCTACTCTAGTGAATACTCACATCAACATATACTGACAACAAGAGACAGTTTGAGTTGTCTACTGTCTAGCATTTAATGTGTGCAGGATCCTGAAGACTTTCTATCACACAACGTTGGACCTATAGACGTCAGAAGACATTATCTCTTTGCGTGCTCAAATGGATAAAAGATAGTTGAAGCTTCCAAAATGTCAACCAGTCTAACGTCTATTATTCCAAGAGACAACGAATACTTCAACGGCTGTATTTCAAAGTGAGGAGATATAAACTCAAAGACAGAAGAAAAAGAACTAAGGAAGTAGAGAACAAGATCTCGTGTTCAAACGTTCAAATTCTTCTGCAAGGAGTCCAGAGCCAAGAATCACTTTCCTCATCACCTTCAGCTCTTTTGTTCTCTGTGCTGTAATAGATTTTCTAAGAGAGCCTGTGTAGTTCTAAGAGTGTGCCTTGTTTAGATTCTTGCTCTCAGTGCTAGTTGCTTCAGATCTTGGCTTGTTAAAAGCTTGATCTAGGGGCTTGAATTTCATTCAATTCTCTTTGAGGTGTTGTTCCCTTCGGGTGTGAAGGAAGACCTGGTGGTATCCAGGGTGTAGTTCCCTTCGGTTGTGAAGGAAGACCTGGTGAGGTATCCAGGGTGTTGTTGTTCCCTTCGGGTGTGAAGGAAGACCATCTAAGCTGGGTGTTGTTGCGTCCTTAGGGGGACTATACCCTAGTTAGTGAAATCCTGAGTTGTTGCTCAGGGACTGGACGTAGGACTCCTAAGGAGAGGAAGTCCGAATCAGGATAATTCTTGTGTTGTGTGATTGTCTTCTTTGTGTGTTTGATATTTAAACTAACAGTCACTAACCTCCTTCGAAGAAAGTTTGTGTGAATATTTTTGGTTACAGGTATCTTGCAGATTATTTTAAAAGACCCATTCACCCCCCCCTGGGGCTCGTCAACTGGGCAACAACGCTTCCCTACTTCGAACCTTGTCTTTCCACTTTTTCTACTAGTCTTCGCTCTCTTAGTCTTCTCGCTCTCTTCGTCTTCTCCTCCGTTTGCTTCCTTTGTCTTCGATTTCTCCATCGATGGCACAGAGAGAGGAAAAGCTGCCGCTGTTGTAGAGCCGAGCAGACGGTCTCCGGCAAAGATGAAGGCCGCAAAATATCAGTGCTTTGAAGGCCTCTTGGAGCAGTTTCGTATCGGCAAGGATTACGATATCGTCCTGATGCACGAAGATCAAATGTACCTGACGGACAAGTCCGACTGCTTCGTGCTCTCCCTAGACCTCCTGGAAGCAGGGTTCCGGCTCCTAGTGCAGGAGATTGCCAAGGATCTCTTGAATGCCTGGAAGGTCGCTCCTATCCAGCTAACGCCGAATTCGTGGAGGACGATTGTAAGGCCCTCTAATTTTCGTCGTATTATTTGTAATTATGTGTGTATGTTTATGCTTGTGTATGTATGTACATATTTACGTACGTATTAATTAGTGTAATTACGTGTACATGTGTTTATATTAAACATAAATAATGTATGTATTGCATGATGATAGTATGGATACAATACCATAGGTATATTGCATGTATATATGCTTGATATGCATGGTTTTCTGCATAATTTAAAGTTCTGGCCGAAGGCCACCTTGGCGTCAACCCTAGGCCGTTTATCTGGTGTCAGCGTCCAGACCTGGACGCCAACACTAACTCCGGCGTCCAGCGATATGGACGCCAACTTCTCTGACCTGCATGCGTTGCAGAGCCAGAAAATCCGGGAGCAAGGCATGGCCTCCATTGGGGGGATGTCCCCCAACGGCTCTCAGCTGTCAAATCGGTATGGTGAGTGGGTGAGGGCTCTCTTAGGTCTGAACCCGAATTTGGCCTCTCCCACTTCTCACTTCACCTTGCAAGAGGAGAAATAGAGGAGAGAAAAACCCTAGTGAGCTGTGAGAAAAACCCATTTTAGAACCCTCAAATCCGACCCCTGGACCTTGATCCGGCGTCCCCCTGCTGCAAGGAGGTTGCTGGACCAACGAGGAAGGCTTCCCCGACATCCCTTGGCGTGGAGATCACCCAGGAACCCGGAGGAAGGCGATCTAGAGGGAGGTTCTGCAACTTCTTGGGACTGCCCAAGGAGGTCTTCACCAAGCTTTTAATCCCTTAGAAGATTTTTGAAAGGCAAGTGACCTATCCTGGATGTCCCCTTATGAGTCTAGGATGGTTTTGTGATTTTTAAGGATTTTTCTCAAGTCCTAGACCCTCCAATTCACCCAAGATTCAGAGCTCGGGTCTGTGTTTCTGCACAGACCTGGTTAGACGGCAAGGTCCCTGGACGTCCAGATCATCCTTGGCGTCCATCGATCATGCCGCTGACTCTGAGTCAGCGGCCAGAGACTGCCGCCAAGTTCTTCTGAACAAAACAGTGAGCTGTTCTGTCCCTCTTATATATTAATTTCGGTATGTTTTACGTGATGAGGATATATGGTAGACCTTATACTCTATATATATTGTGTTTGTGGTGTGTGGATGAATGGTGTGTGTTGGTGGATGTGGGAAATGGTGTTCCTTAAACTGTGAGCATGAAGTGTTGATTTTACAAATTTAGTTTTCCTTATTAGAATGTGTATGAATGCCATGGTTTTAGCCTAATCATGAAGATCAGTGGGTTAGCATATGTGTTTGCAATTTTGGTAATTTATCCATGCTTGTGTAATTTGCGAATATATTTGGTTCGGTAAAATAAAAGCATGCAAGAATGATTTGTAGGGCTCAATCCATAGATGTATGAATTAGGGAAATTTTATATTCTCAGTTCATGCATATGTGTTTAGCTTATGTATAAACAGCAAGTGGTCAATTTGCAAAATGTGTTAGACCCATGTTAATTTAAGTTGTTCATAGTATGCTAATTAGGCGTTTTATTTTATGTAAATTCTAATTAGCTCATAAAAATCTGAAAAATTGAGGGTATCATCTAGAACCCGAAAACAGCATGTGGTTAAAATTCGGATCATTTGGATCAGTAAAATAAAAAGTTATGTGTTTTCATGTGAAATGTGATAATTCGTGCATATGATCTTAATGTGATTAGATTTTGTTTAAACCCAGCATGATTAGTGTGTTTACTGAACGTTAAACCTTGAAATTCTTTAGTTCCATGTTAGGAAAAACAGAGTTATTCATGTGAGTGAGAAAGTGAATGAGATGAAGTGTTATGTGTAATAACCAAGTGTAAAACGGTAAATATGTAAATGTGTAACTGTGCCAATGTGACACTGCTTCCGTAGAGGGCAGTGGAGCTGTATCAGGGAAAAGTCCCCCTAAGAAGTTCATGTGTTAAGTGACCCTAAGGGCATTAGGGGGAAATCCTCTGGTTAGGGTGGAGACTTGTTCTCCCGGTCTGCGTAGTCCAGAGTCGCCATTGGAATGCCTAGATGGCGTCTATGTGTAATGTGATGTGTATATGTCCTTCTTTGTGGTTTGGACTATGTGTCACGGCACCTAAAAAAATGTGTAAAGTGTAATGTGAATGTGTATGTGACCATGTGTAAATGTGTAAGTGACAATGTGAATGTGTATGTGTAAAGTGTAACCATGTGAAAAGAGGAACTAGTGTAAAGAAAATGTGAAATTCTAGATGTGTAAATGTGTTATTGAAACCCATGTGAGACTAAATCTGAAACCATGTGAATTCAGAAAATGCATGTTATTATTCTTATGCTTATGTGTGCAAAAATGTTTAGAGTCCATGTTAGGGACAATAATGAATATGTGTGCAAATAGCATGATAGATTGTTCATATGGTATTTTTAAGCAACATTGTAGCCCTCATGTGTAGATTATAGCCATTGAATCATGTGAAATCAGCAACCTAAAGCATGTAAAAAGGTTCATGTATGTGTTTAAAACTGTGTAAACCCATGCTAGTTGCGTTACCTTTCATGCATGTAAATTGTTCATGTTGATAGCTCTTATGTTTGATTCTTTAAAAGGTTAAAGTTCATGAGTAAATTGAATAGAGACCATGTGATAGGTGAAGTTTATTTTAGAAAACTGAAAGCATGAGTTATGTATGAAATTGTAGAATGTTCATGATAGGTTGAAAACTTGAAATGACTAGCATGCTATGTGTTGATAATTGTAATGTGCATGTAGAAACCATTAGGACTTCTAAGTGTACATCATGAGTAGTGTTTTGCTGAGTCCTTGGACTCAATTCTTGCTTCGGCGTACAGGTATAGTTGTGACACAGTACCTTTGGAGGAGGCAGCAGAGACGGACTCCGAGCGCGGAGACTAGCTAATTGTTGGAGCTTCTTTGTGATTTGTGTACTTCATAGTATGTATTTGGAACATTGTATTAGAATTATCATGAAAATGAATTATGTGGACATTTTGTAATTCTATTTCAGCAATTTAAATTATGTGAGCTCTTAGTTCCTCATTGTTAATGTGAAAATTTATGTATGGTTAATGTGGATGATGAATGAATGGAGATAGTTCTCTTTTACTTCTGCTGCTACTCTGTTGTATATTCGCGTGTATCTCAGTTGTATGTATCGTTTGGGTAAATGTCCACTGTGACAGCACTTGTTATACCGACGTGGGTTGGTATAACCGTACCGGTATAATGAGGGCCGTCACAGAGATTGGTATCAGAGAGACCGGTTGAGATTGCACATGAATACACCTAAGTCATCATCCCCATTGCATGCTAAGTATGTCCAGTGTAGAAAACATTAATAGGAAGTGAAAGATAGATAAGAATGGTTAGAAATTTAGTAACCTAGCTCTAATAGTGGCTGAAATTTTATTACAGCCATGGCTTCCTGTGGACGACGTGGAGGTGTGCCAGCTCGCGACGACGAGCAGAGGCGTGAGGAGCGGGCGGAGCAGCAGGCCCGGCCCCACAGGGTCCTGTGCTTCCCCCACCACCGCCAGTGGACTATGGAGTAGTCATGCAAGGTCTGGTGCAAGCCATGCAGACGCAGGCCCACACCCAGGCAGCACTCCAGGCCCAGTTGGAGGCCCAGGTAGAATAATAAAACAACCTAGTAGTTTGCTATTTAAATTGCATGATATTGTGTTTATTGTATATTGTTATTGTTTAATGTAGCAGGCTCAGGCCCCAGCTCAGGACCATGGTGGACCTTCCATCATGGAGCGATTCAAGAGGATGGCCCCACCCTCTTTTAAGGGGGAGAGTGATCCGCTATTAGCAGAAAGCTGCATGAGGGAGACCGAGAAAATCTTCCGAGCTATCAGGTGTCCTGATGAGGACAAGGTGACCTTAGCCACCTACATGCTACAAGTATGTTTTGGTTTATGCTTGTATGTTGTTTGTCAAATTAGAAATTGTTGGTTAGTGCTTATGGAAGTGTATTGTAGAAGAGAGCTGATGTATGGTGGTCCTCCCTACTGCGTATGCGCTTCGAGGACGGAGCAGTAGATGTGGCATAGGACGCGTTCGTGAGGCTCTTCCGAGCCAAGTTCGTCCCAGAGCATATCCAGGACAAGATGGAGCAAGAATTCCTTTCCCTGACGCAAGGATCAATGACCATCCTGGAATACGAGGCAAGGTTTTCTGAACTTTCTAAATATGCACCGCATATAGTAGAGGATGAGCGCAGGAAGACCAAGAAGTTTGTGATGGGTCTCAAACCATCACTGAGGACGAGGCTCGTGGCGTTCGACCACCGCACGCTAGACGAGGCCCTCAGCGTAGCCTGCAGACAGGAGGGAGAAATGGAACAATATCTGGAGGAGAATAAGGCGTCGCAGAAGAGGCCGGCAGCGACTTTCCAGCGGCAAGATAAGAAGAAGACGGTGTACCAGACACCGCAGAAACAAATGGCAGTCAGCAACTCTCAGGTACCCTCTGTACGTTCCCCCGGTGCGAAGAGAGAGTGTCCCCATTGTGGGAAAACCCATAGAGGTTCTGAGTGCTGGTTAGTAGCGGGTAGATGCTTAAAGTGTGGGAGCAGCGACCACAAGATCAAGGACTGCCCAAGACTTCAGTAGGAAGCTCAGCGAGGAGCGCCAGTACCAGCAGTAGCGGCAGCCGCGCCAGCTACAGGACGACCAGGAAGGCCTCGAGCCCCAGCTCGAGTGTTTGCGTTAGCTCGTGAGGACGCGAGCAGGCGGAGCATGTCACCGAAGGTACAGTTTTACTTTTCGGTGTGCACGCTCGGGTTTTGTTTGATACGGGTACTACTCACTCGTTCATTTCCGAGCGGTTCGCTAGGCAGTTAGCCCTAGAGTCAGGCATAGAGTCTGAGGAGTTAGAGGTCCCTTTGTCTGTGCACACCCCTGCGGGTACGGTATCGACTAGGAAGTGCATTCCGTCGTTACCTGTGTGCATTGAGGATAGATTCCTAGATGGATGTTTCTTCTTGCTAAAGATGAAGGATTATGATTGTATCCTTGGTCTGGATTGGCTAGAGGAGCATTACGCGTTAGTGGATTGTCGTAGGAAGAAGATTGTTTTCCGCATTCTTGGTGAGGATGAGTTCTCTCATCCCTTGCCAAAGAACTTAGCGGGAAAGTTAGTTATCTCTGCCATGAAGGCGATGCACATGGTGAACAAGGGTTGTGACGCATTTCTTGCGCAGCGTTATGCTAGTACCCGATGCTGGTTCGTCACTGACTCTTGCAGAGATCGATGTGGTGCAGTACTTTCCAGATGTCTTTCCCGATGACTTGTCTAGATTGCCACCGGATAGGGAGATAGAGTTCACTATAGAGTTGCTTCCAGGCACCTCTCCTATCTCGAAGGCCCCATATCGGATGGCCCCTGTAGAATTAGCCGAGTTGAGGAAGCAATTGCAAGAATTGCTCGATAAGGGATTTATTCGCCCTAGCGTTTCCCCTTGGGGCGCACCTGTATTATTCGTCAAGAAGAAAGACGGGTCACTTCGGTTGTGCATTGATTATAGGAAGCTAAACCAGGTGACTGTGAAGAACAGGTATCCCTTACCTCGGATTGATGATCTGTTTGACCAGTTGCGAGAGGCATCAGTCTTTTCCAAGATTGACTTGCGATCTGGTTATCATCAGTTGAGGATTAGGAGTGAGGATGTGTCCAAGACGGCATTTAGAACCCGTTATGGACATTATGAGTTTTTTTTCTTCCTTTCGGATTGACCAACGCCCCTGCAGCGTTCATGGATCTCATGAACCGGGTGTTTAGTCCGTATCTAGATAGCTTTGTTGTTGTGTTTATTGATGACGTGTTGGTTCTATTCTCCGGATGAGGCCACACATCGTTAGCATTTGAGGTTAGTCTTAGAGGTTCTCCGTGAGCACAAGCTGTATGCGAAGTTCAGCAAGTGCGAGTTCTGGTTGCGCGAGGTTCATTTTCTCGGGCATGTTATCTCCGGCACTGGTGTTGCAGTTGATCCAGCAAAAGTCCAGACAGTTATGGATTGGGAGATTCCCAGGACCCCTTCGGAGATTCGTAGTTTTATTGGGTTAGCTGGTTATTATCGGCGATTCATTGAGGGTTTCTCATCATCGCCGCCCCTTTGACAAAGCTGACCCGAAAGGTGAGAAGTTCGTATGGTCTGAGGCTGTGAGACATCTTTCAGCTATTGAAGGCTAAGCTTACTTCTGCTCCGGTATTGGTATTGCCTAGTGGTCTAGAAGGTTTTGCCATTTATACGGATGCATCTCAGATTGGTTTAGGCTGTGTGCTCATGCAGCAAGAGAGGGTAGTGGCTTATGCTTCTCGTCAGTTGAAGGAGCATGAGAGGAACTATCCGACTCATGATTTAGAGCTCGTAGCTGTGGTTCATGCACTAAAGATCTGGAGGCACTATCTTTATGGTGTCAGATTTGAGGTGTTTACCGACCACAAGAGCTTGAAGTATCTTTTCTCCCAAAAGGAATTAAACCTGAGGCAGAGGAGATGGATTGAGTTCTTGAAGGACTATGACTTCGACCTTCAGTATCATCCTGGAAAGGCGAACGTCGTAGCGGATGCTCTTAGTAGAAAGTGGTCTTCGCTCCAGCAGGATTGGAAGATGTTGGAGGATGCGGTGTGCTCTATGTCCGAGTTAGAGCCATCTATGTGTCAGGCTTTTGTAGCTCAGCTATCCCTTAGATCCTCAGTCTTGGATGAGGTGATTGAGCAACAGAAAGCCGATCCTAGATTGTTAGAGTTAGTGGGTAAGGCGGGCATTGCTCGTGATGAGGAGGTGTGATTAGATTTCAGCACCGTGTTTGTGTCCCTGATGTGGTAGATGTCCGTGAGCATGTGTTAGCGGAGGCTCATAGATCGCGATTCTCTATTCATCTGGTAACACTAAGATGTATCAAGACCTGAAGAGATCATTTTGGTGGTCCGGCATGAAGAAGGATGTTGCGGATTATGTGTCTAGATGTCTAGTATGTCAGTAGGTGAAAGCCGAGCGGCAGCGACCATCCGGCCTTATGCAGAGGATGGATATTCCCGTGTGGAAGTGGAAGCTATCACTATGGATTTCGTATCGGGTTTGCCTCGATCTAGAAGGGGCAATGACTCGATTTGGGTAGTTGTAGATAGATTCTCGAAGACTGCTCATTTCTTGCTTATGAAGAAGAAGCAGTCAGTAGAGAGTTTAGCTAGATTGTATGTTAGCGGTATCGTTAGATTGCATGGTGTGCCGAAGTCGATCATTTCGGATCGAGATCCGAGATTTACTTCGAGGTTGTGGAAAGGTCTTCAGGATGCGTTAGGTTCGGAGCTTAAGCTCAGTTCGGTGTTTCATCCCCAGACCGATGGACAGTCCGAGAGGACTATCCAGACGCTCGAGGATATGTTGAGAGCATGTGTTTTGGATTGGAAGGATGATTGGGAGCGTCATTTACCTCTTGTGGAGTTTGCATACAACAACAACTTTCATGCTAGTATTGGTATGGCTCCATTCGAGGCGTTGTATGGTAGGCCCTGCAGATCTCCTTTATGTTGGGAGGAGACTAGTGATAGGCAGTTGATCGGACCAGAGTTGGTTCAGGAAACTTCGGATAAGATTCAGCTTATCAGGAAAAGGCTTGTTGCGGCACAGGATAGGCAGAAGAGTTATGTCGACAACAGGAGAAAGGATTTGGAGTTCGAGGTTGGCGATCATGTCTTCTTGAAGATATTGCCTACTCGAGGTGTTGTCAGATTTGGCAGGCATAGCAAGCTAAGCCCTAGGTTCATGGCCCATATGAGATTCTCAGACGTTTGGGCAACGTGGCGTACGAGCTAGCTTTACCCCCAGCTTTGGCTAGCGTTCACCCTGTATTCCACGTATCTATGCTCAGGAAGTATGTTCGAGATCCGTCTCATGTGATTAGTCATGTGCCCGTGGAGATCCAGCCAGATCTTTCGTATGTCGAGCAACCAGTAGCCATTCTTGACCAGAAGGTTCAGCATCTCCGGAACAAGAGTATCGCGTCGGTGAAAGTTCTATGGCGGAACTTCTCACGTGAGGAGGCTACGTGGGAGCTTGAGGATGCGATGAAGAGAAATATCCCCTTTGTTTGAGTAGTGTCGTTCTAACTTCGAGGACGAAGTTTCTTTAAGGGGGGGACGGTGTAAGGCCCTCTAATTTTTGTCGTATTATTTGTAATGGTGTGTAGTTTATGCTTGTGTATGTATGTACATATTTACGTACGTATTAATTAGTGTATTATGTGTACACGGTGTTTATATTAAACATAAATAATGTATGTATTGCATGATGATAGTATGGATACATACCATAGGTATATTGCATGTATATATGCTTGATATGCATGGTTTTCTGCATAATTTAAGTTCTGGCCGAAGCCACCTTGGCATCAACCCTAGGCGTTTATCTGGTGTCAGCGTCCAGACCTGGACGCCAACACTAACTCGGTGTCCAGCGATATGGACGCTAACTTCTCTGACCTGCATGCGTTGCAGAGCCAGAAAATCCGGGAGCAAGGCATGGCCTCCATTGGGGGGATGTCCCCCAACGACTCTCAGCTTGTCAAATCGGTATGGTGAGTGAGTGAGGGGCTCTCATTAGGTCTGAACCCGAATTTGGCCTCTCCCACTTCTCACTTCACCTTGCAAGAGGAGAAATAGAGGAGAGAAAAACCTAGGTGAGCTGTGAGAAAAACCCATTTTAGAACCCTCAAAATCCGACCCCTGGACCTTGATCCGGCGTCCCCTGCTGCAAGGAGTTTGCTGGACCAACAAGGAAGGCTTCCCCTGTAACGGACCGGGGTATTTATGCCCATTAAGGCTCCATATCCAGATCCGCCTCCCGCGAACGCACCGAAGTGTCGCAAGGGATATCTCACACACGAGTCCAGTAAGAGTACAAAAAAAACAAACCACAAGAATATAAGACACAAGAAAGTACATGTGCTCATATCTGTTCACAAATTTGTACAACTGTCCCATTATATTAATACATGTCCAATTAAAAAGAGTACAACTACCTGGAAAGGTTGGTACACAATGTACCATCACAAAACTACAAAGTAACCCACGAAGGGAACAAGTACCTGCTACTCTGAGGTACCACAACACAAACACCCGAACAAGGGTACAAGTAGATGATAAACACCATACTGAACTATAATTATATTATACATTTAGTTAGACACAATTTACAGGTAAAACCTTAATCGACAAGTTACACAAACCACAACTCAGTCACAACTGTGCCAACACCAAGGCACACCTCGAACTGGTCAAACCTCGACCACGAGTCACAACTCACAAACTAACAAGTAGCAAAGCACGAGTCAAGCTACAACTAGCGTAAGCAAAGCACGAGTCAGAAAGAACAGCGCCACCACACGGGAACAGACTATTGGCTGATCAGGCTAATATCCAACCCGGACAACACAACACAAGAACTACCTCTCAGTCTCGCAGTCACGGACGAAAGGTCCAACTGCCGCTCCACTAAGAAGAAGTCAAACAACTGTGGAGACCAACCACACCAACCTGCAGACACACAACTGCAGGCCCATGCCTGCACCTCTAGAGTCTCTGGCCGGAGCACTCTAAAGTGAGGCACTGGAAAACAGGACTAGCTGGGGACCAGTGTCGACTACTGGTGTCCGTACCCCAACTACGAGCGCGCTACAAGCGACTACACACCCACAACACAAGCCGCTGCCCTACTGCCGTCTTTCCCTCAGCCGGACGTACAACTCAAGCACAAGAGTGAGGGTGTCCAGGAAGACGACACAGACCTCAACGGTACCACACTGTACCGGGACAAAACCCCGAGCACAACAAACACACGTGCCTGGCTCACAAAGAACCTGGGGTACCCGACTAGAGAGGCATTCCGGAATAGGCGCCGGACCACCACACTCGGCTAGCACAAACCACGATATATTACATATATAGCATTTATTTATAATTCACAATATACAAGTGTTAGGATTAGCTTAACATCGGTCACCGTGTGACCCCAAGCTATCCACACCAACACATAACTGAACCACAAACTTGCCTATCATTGGTCACGAAATGACCTTCGTGGCAACACCCATTTAACACATAAATCAATATAACACTATCCGAAAGACAACAACAAACCAGGGCTAGGTCAATGTGGACCTTCACTGCCCAAACACCACAAAGTCATGGCTAGGCTCACACAAGAACCTTACTGCCCAGTTACTACGATAAATCACCAGAATTGTACTACCACAAAGTGTGTAGCACACACACACTCAAACCACGTAGACAATACGTGTATATTACACCCTGGATGGTGTACCACACGTCTACCACATAACCACATGTCCAATATATAGACAACACACTCCAGAGTGCCACAGGTGCTAACGCACCACACATATCACGTAAAGCAATTACGTATATCACATATCATTTACGTAAAACATGCCCATTATATGAGCAGTATGCTCCAAGAGCATAACAAGTGCATTGGCTCACGCCGGTCATCGCCATGCACACACAATCACACAATATTCATAAGAAAACTACGTAAACAACACTGCATGAACACATGCACAGGTTGGCGGCAACATCGACTGCCGCTTGAAGGAAGTAAACGGCAAGCGATCTAGCCGTCTATCTCTTGGCTGATGAACCTGGCGTCAATCGATGTTGACGCCAAGATCTTCAACCCCAGACCCTGCAGAAACCCTAATCGATCCCACATGCATTCTGACCCGAAATCATTAAGAAAATAAGAGGAAACAGTTCCTCTAACTCCCATGCATTATAATTAAACTAAAACAACATGCTTTACTACATAAAATCATCAAACCACCCATTAACCCCACATGGTGCAACTTAATCCGAAATACAATAAAAATGCTGGTTCAAGTGATTAAGTCGTGTTTTAATGTTTCTAACAAGCTAACAGGGCTCGACCCCTACCTCAGAAACGCAATTAAACTCCCGAGGAACCTCGAATCACGCCGAAACCTGAGAAACATCCCACGAACACCACGCTTCAATCCGCCATTCCCCGCCCGATCTGCCGCTACCACGCGCACCACGGCCTTCCCACGAGCTCCCGCCAACCGTCAGAACTCGCGAAGAAGCTCAAGGGTGAAGGTGGGGGAAGAGGAAGGGAGAAGGAGGAGAAAGAACAGAGCTCGGGTCTGCCATAAAAACACAGGCATGTCAGGTTAACGTCAACCCTTTGCCGTTCAACCAGACCGCCACAACTAGACGTCCACAAAGCCTGACGCCAAGTTCAACAGTCGACGTCCTCATCTATGGACGTTAACACCATGTTAACGGCACACCACTGCCGCCAACACACAGTCGACGTCACCCACCTGGACGCCAACACACTGTGTCCAGCAAGCTGAACACCAACACGGACCCAAACCAAACCCGGTAAGGATCTAGTAAGAAACACACAACACTAATGGGCCTCACATTGGCCACCAAACCGCCAAACCTGGATCCACGGGGATCCGAAAAACGCGCGACGTTACATTATTATCACCTAAAAACAAATGTCGTCCTCGACATATAAAACAATCACAATAAACCAAATTATCACCTAAAAACAAATAAAGCCGAACACAGAACAAGTAGGATACTCTTTCTCTGCTTCAGCCTTTCAATTCATCTCACACTTACTCTATTCTGTTAATTCCATTGCTTTTCTTTAGCTTTCAACCGTAGGTGATCCTACCTTGCCAATAGCGCTTTATCTCCTTGGACTGAACCTGCTTCCACAATTTCTGGGCTGTGTTTGCAACATTTCTTTCGAGACTACTTTACCTTTCTCAAATATCTTACACTGTAATATTCTTTCATGCCACCATTTTTCCTTTCCATTTATCACTGTCTGCCTTTATCTTGCCTCATCTGCATTTATTCACAACTGACATTTTTCTCAAAGAAAACCAATCACCATCTTTGAATTTTCTACTCTTTCATATTATTCTGTTCATACCGCTTAAAGTCGATCTCTGATTAAAACCATAATAAATTCTGTTCCTTTATTCCGCTGCGCAAAACTTTACACTTCTTTTTATCTCAGCAAAGCTTGAACGATTTATGAATATTAAATCTTTCTTGCTTCTGCTTCCGCTGCGCTACTCTGATCACACTGAACACTTTTGCAAAATATTCCACAATTCTGTTCACAATATTACTTTCAATGCTTTCTTCTGACTTCAATTGCTTCTCAAATCATCCCATTCAATTAATTCATACTGAAGAAATTACTGCAATTTCTGATTTGCCAAACCATTATTGACATATTGCGCTTTTCATATATCTTTTCTGCTTTACTGACATTCTCTGGCTAATCTCATAGCTTTGTTGCATAAACTTTCCAAATACTCTTTAATTAATTTATTCTTGCTTCTGCACGAAACTCTGGATAACAATTCCTTTCTGCTCAATTAAATCATCTCTTTACACCAATATGCAAACTCTAATTGACATTTCCTGACCCATCTGATCTTATTCACTTCATCATTTGCTAAATTCTTCTTTTCTCTAATCCATGTCTTTTCTTTATCTAAACTACCAATCATCAACTAAATATTCCTCTTGTGCAAATTTCACAATTCTTTATTGCACATTAATCCTTCTTTTCTCTCTTTCTTTATTCAATTAATCCCTTCAATATATATATATACAAATCTTCATATCACACTTCCTGCTATTATCATTATTCATAACAACACTTTTCTCAAATTTCTGATCTCATAAATTACTGCTCTTTTATGTACTAATACTTCTTTTAAAGCTGGTCTGCCTTTCTTGATCATATCAAACTCTTCATGACTCTAATCACATTTTCATCCACACTGTTTCTTAATATCCACTGACTCAAATCTCTAATGCCACAGCTTAACTGCAATTTATCACACACACACTGACCTGATCCTTATCACCTTGTTACCACGCACCTGTCTCTGCCAACTTTCTATCTCATTATAACTTACTGAATTCCATATCCAAACTTGCTAATCTTTTCAATTCCTTTAACTGCAAATCTTTAACAACAAAACTGATCTATCACAGAAATACTCTATACTTGTCTCTGCTAACTCTGCACTTTATTAACATACAACAAGCATATCCTTCTCAAGGCATTACTTTACATTTCTCTTCTAATCTCTGCAACTGAAAACTTTAAAATACTGTACTTTAACTGCTTTAACTGCACTAGTGCCAGGATACAACCACACAACTTATGCCACTATCCACATTATGGCACAACAGCTGCTCATAACTGCCAAACTAACAAACAGAAACATACGGTTTATGTGCCAAAAGCTCACGTAAAAACTACTTTATATCACACAAAACCACAGACTTACTACCAACAGTGGACATTAATCCATGTATTGGGACATTGTACTTCCAGTGTCTTTTCATATTCTAACTGGACATTGCTCTGATACCAACTTGTAACGGACCGGGGTATTTATGCCCATTAAGGCTCCATATCCAGATTCGCCTCCCGCGAACGCACCGAAGTGTCGCAAGGGATATCTCACACACGAGTCCAGTAAGAGTACAAAAAAGACAAACCACAAGAATATAAGACACAAGAAAGTACATGTGCTCATATCTGTTCACAAATTGTACAACTGTCCCATTATATTAATACATGTCCAATTAAAAAGAGTACAACTACCTAGAAAGGTTGGTACACAATGTACCATCACAAAACTACAAAGTAACCCACGAAGGGAACAAGTACCTGCTACTCTGAGGTACCACAACACAAACACCCGAACAAGGGTACAAGTAGATGATAAACACCATACTGAACTATAATTATATTATACATTTAGTTAGACACAATATTACAGGTAAAACCTTAATCGACAAGTTACACAAACCACAACTCAGTCACAACTATGCCAACACCAAGGCACACCTCGAACTGGTCAAACCTCGACCACGAGTCACAAACTCACAAACTACGACAAGTAGCAAAGCACGAGTCAAGCTACAACTAGCGTAAGCAAAGCACGAGTCAGAAAGAACAGCGCCACCACACGGGAACAGACTATTGGCTGATCAGGCTAATATCCAACCCGGACAACACAACACAAGAACTACCTCTCAGTCTCGCAGTCACGGACGAAAGGTCCAACTGCCGCTCCACTAGGAAGAAGTCAAACAACTGTGGAGACCAACCAACACCACACCTGCAGACACACAACTGCAGGCCCATGCCTGGCACCTCTAGAGTCTCTGGCCGGAGCACTCTAAAGTGAGGCACTGGAAAACAGGACTAGCTGGGGACCAGTGTCGACTACTGGTGTCCGTACCCCCAACTACGAGCGCGCTACAAGCGACTACACACCCACAACACAAGCCGCTGCCCTACTGCCGTCTTTCCCTCAGCCGGACGTACAACTCAAGCACAAGAGTGAGGGTGTCCAGGAAGACGACACAGACCTCAACGGTACCACACTGTACCGGGACAAAACCCCGAGCACAACAAACACACGTGCCTGGCTCACAAAGAACCTGGGGTACCCGACTAGAGAGGCATTCCGGAATAGGCGCCGGACCACCACACTCGGCTAGCACAAACTACGATATTTACATATATAGCATTTATTTATAATTCACAATATACAAGTGTTAGGATTAGCTTAACATCGGTCACCGTGTGACCCCAAAGCTATCCCACACCAACACATAACTGAACCACAAACTTGCCTATCATTGGTCACGAAATAACCTTCGTGGCAACACAGACCATTTAACACATAAATCAATATAACACTATCCGAAAGACAACAACAAACCAGGGCTAGGTCAATGTGGACCTTCACTGCCCAAACACCACAAAGTCATGGCTAGGCTCACACAAGAACCTTACTGCCCAGTTACCACGATAAATCACCAGAATTGTACTACCACAAAGTGTGTAGCACACACACACTCAAACCACGTAGACAATACGTGTATATTACACCCTGGATGGTGTACCACACGTCTACCACATAAACCACATTTCCAATATATAGACAACACACTCCAAGAGTGCCACAGGTGCTAACGCACCACACATATCACGTAAAGCAATTACGTATATCACATATCATTTACGTAAAACATGCCCATTATATGAGCAGTATGCTCCAAGAGCATAACAAGTGCATTGGCTCACGCCGGTCATCGCCATGCACACACAATCACACAATATTCATAAGAAAACTACGTAAACAACACTGCATGAACACATGCACAGGTTGACGGCAACATCGACTGCCGCTTGAAGGAAGTAAACGGCAAGCGATCTAGCCGTCTATCTCTTGGCTGATGAACCTGGCGTCAATCGATGTTGACGCCAAGATCTTCAACCCCAGACCCTGCAGAAACCCTAATCGATCCCACATGCATTCCTGACCCCGAAATCATTAAGAAAATAAGAGGAAACAGTTCCTCTAACTCCATGCATTATAATTAAACTAAAACAACATGCTTTACTACATAAAATCATCAAACCACCCATTAACCCCACATGGTGCAACTTAATCCGAAAATACAATAAAAATGCTGGTTCAAGTGATTAAGTCGTGTTTTAATGTTTCTAACAAGCTAACAGGGCTCGACCCCTACCTCAGAAACGCAATTAAACTCCCGAGGAACCTCGAATCACGCCAAAACCTGAGAAACATCCCACGAACACCACGCTTCAATCTGCCATTCCCCGCCCGATCTGCCGCTACCACACGCACCACGGCCTTCCCACGAGCTCCCGCCAACCGTCAGAACTCGCGAAGAAGCTCAAGGGTGAAGGTGGGGGAAGAGGAAGGGAGAAGGAGGAGAAAGAACAGAGCTCGGGTCTGCCATAAAAACACAGGCATGTCAGGTTAACGTCAACCCTTTGGCCGTTCAACCAGACCGCCACAACTAGACGTCCACAAAGCCTGACGCCAAGTTCAACAGTCGACGTCCTCATCTATGGACGTTAACACCATGTTAACGGCACACCACTGCCGCCAACACACAGTCGACGTCACCCACCTGGACACCAACACACTGTGTCCAGCAAGCTGAACACCAACACGGACCCAAACCAAACCCGGTAAGGATCTAGTAAGAAACACACAACACTAATGGGCCTCACATTGGCCACCAAACCCGCCAAACCTGGATCCACGGGGATCCGAAAAACGCGCGACGTTACATCCCCGACATCCCCTCGGCATGGAGATCACCCAGGAACCCGGAGGAAGGCGATCTAGAGGGAGGTTCTGCAACTTCTTGGGACTGCCCAAGGAGGTCTTCACCAAGCTTTTAAATCCCTTAGAAGAATTTTTGAAAGGCAAGTGACCTATCCTGGATGTCCCCTTATGAGTCTAGGATGGTTTTGTGATTTTTAAGGATTTTTCCTCGAGTCCTAGACCCTCCAATTCACCCAAGATTCAGAGCTCGGGTCTGTGTTTCTGCACAGACCTGGTTAGACGGCAAGGTCCCTGGACGTCCAGATCATCCTTGGCGTCCATCGATCATGCCACTGACTCTGAGTCAGCGGCCAGAGACCGCCGCCAAGTTCTTCTGAACAGAATAGTGAGCTGTTCTGTCCCTCTTATACATTAATTTTGGTATGTTTTACGTGATGAGGATATATGGTAGACCTTATACTCTATATATATTGTGTTTTTGGTGTGTGGATGAATGGTGTGTGTTGGTGGATGTGGGAATGGTGTTCCTTAAACTTGTGAGCATGAAGTGTTGATTTTATAAATTTAGTTTTCCTGATTAGAATGTGTATGAATGCCATGGATTTAGCCTAATCATGAAGATCAGTGGGTTAGCATATGTGTTTGCAAATTTTGGTAATTTATCCATGCTTGTGCAATTTGCGAATATATTTGGTTCGGTAAAATAAAAGCATGCAAGAATGATTTGTAGGGCTCAATCCATAGATGTATGAATTAGGGAAATTTTATATTCTCAGTTCATGCATATGTGTTTAGCTTATGTACAAACAGCAAGTGGTCAATTTGCAAAATGTGTTAGACCCATGTTAATTTAAGTTGTTCATAGTATGCTAATTAGGCGTTTTATTTTCTGTAAATTCTAATTAGCTCAGAAAAATCTGAAAAATTGAGGGTATCATCTAAAACCCGAAAACAGCATGTGGTTAAAATTTCGGATCCTTTGGATCAGTAAATAAAAAGTTATGTGTTTTCATGTGAAATGTGATAATTCGTGCATATGATCTTAATGTGATTAGATTTTGTTTAAACCCAGCATGATTAGTGTGTTTACTGAACGTTAAACCTTGAAATTCTTTAGTTCCATGTTAGGAAAAACAGAGGTATTCATGTGAGTGAGAAAGTGAATGAGATGAAGTGTTATGTGTAATACCAAGTGTAAAACGGTAAATATGTAAATGTGTAACTGTGCCAATGTGACACTGCTTCTGTAGAGGGCAGTGGAGCTGTATCAGGGAAAAGTCCCCCTGAGAAAGTTCATTGTGTTAAGTGACCCTAAGGGCATTAGGGGGAAATCCTGGAGGTGGACAAGTACCACTGGTTAGGGTGGAGACTTGTTCTCCCGGTCTGCGCAGTCCAAGAGTCGCCATTGGAATGCCTAGATGGCGTCTATGTGTAATGTGATGTGTATATGTCCTTCTTTGGTGGTTTGGACTATGTGTCACGGCACCTAAAAAAATGTGTAACGTGTAATGTGAAATGTGTATGTGACCATGTGTAAATGTGTAAGTGACAATGTGAATGTGTATGTGTAAAGTGTAACCATGTGAAAAGAGGAAACTAGTGTAAAGAAAAATGTGAAATTCTAGATGTGTAAATGTGTTATTGAAACCCATGTGAGACTAAATCTGAAACCATGTGAATTCAGAAAATACATGTTAATATTCTTATGCTTATGTGTGCAAAAATGTTTAGAGTCCATGTTAGGGACAACTAATGAATATGTGTGCAAATAGCATGATAGATTGTTCATATGGTATGTTTTAAGCAACATTGTAGCCCTCATGTGTAGATTTATAGCCATTGAATCATGTGAAATCAGCAACCTAAAGCATGTAAAAAGGTTCATGTATGTGTTTAAAAATGTGTAAAACCCATGCTAGTTGCGTTACCTTTCATGCATGTAAATTGTTCATGTTGATAGCTCTTATGTTTGATTCTTTAAAAGGTTAAAGTTTATGAGTAAATTGAATAGAGACCATGTGATAGGTGAAGTTTATTTTAGAAAACTGAAAGCATGAGTTATGTATGAAATTGTAGAATGTTCATGATAGGTTGAAAACTTGAAATGACTAGCATGCTATGTGTTGTTAATTGTAATGTGCATGTAGAAACCATTAGGACTTCTAAGTGTACATCATGAGTAGTGTTGCTTGCTGAGTCCTTGGACTCACTCCTTGCTTCGGCGTACAGGTATAGTTGGTGACACAGTACCTTTGGAGGAGGCAGCAGAGACGGACTCCGAGCGCGGAGACTAGCTAGTTGTTGGAGCTTCTTTGTGATTTGTGTACTTCATAGTATGTATTTGGAACATTGTATTAGAATTATCATGAAAGGAATGTATTATGTGGACATTTTGTAATCCTATTTCAGCAATTAAATTATGTGAGCTCTTAGTTCCTCATTGTTAATTGTGAAAATTTATGTATGGTTAATGTGGATGATGAATGAATGGAGATAGTTCTCTTTTACTTCCGCTACTCTGTTGTATATTCACGTGTATCTCAGCTGTATGTATCGTTTGGGTAAATGTCCCACTGTGGCAGCACTTATTATACCGACGTGGGTTGGTATAACCATACCGGTATAATGAGGGCTGTCACAACGATATTCATCTTCTATATCATGTGCCAGAAGCAAGGATTTCAAGCTTTGGTAGACCTCTTCCGGAACCACTACATCCTTGCATCGTCGTTGCAATCCGGGTATGGTATCATGTATACCAAGCACCGCCCGAACAGGATGCAGATTAACCTCTCTCCCCGCTTGTCGAACAAAAAGGGGTGGACCGGACGCCTCTTTTTTGTTGGTCGAAAGAAGGGGACTGGAGCTCCAGAGTGGGGGTTCCCCGTTCGGGTGAATGAGCTGCTCAAGAAGGTAGACATTGTGCTCTTCTTGATCCAAGATGCGTTCAAGGCCTTCATGGAGTTGTCAAAGGTGCTCGTGGACAAGGCCGAGCTATCAAAGGTGTTGAGCAACTATCCCCTAAGAAAATTATTTAAGATTTTAAATTATTTTAAATGGTGATTTTGCTATGACAAAACTTTTTAAAAAGACTTTCTAAAAATTAAATATACTCATATATATACCACAGAAAATATTTTGAACACTAACTCGAAAATTTTTCTAAGTCCACATACTACTCTATGTATCACACTGAATCCGACTGTGGACTCCGACTTTGGAAAATCGAAGTGGACTTGGAAAATCGTATGGACTCTATTTGTTGAGAAATCGAATCCTAGACTTGAACTTTGAAAAGTCGAAGTAGGATATCATATTCGAAGTTCCCTCTCCGACTTCCAAAAGTCAAAGTCTACTCTTCTACTCCATGAAGTCAAATGAGTTCACTCCAACTTATGAAGTCGAATTCCTTCTGAGAATTCTATAGAGCCGAATGCTAATCTATTTATGTTATCTTAGACTCTGACATCAGAAAGTCGAATTGCATTTCTTTTGTCTCCTACTTCTCTGACAACTTCTGTACTTCAACTTTTTTTATGTAATACTAATTTTATAGTCTCATAAAATGTTGATTGTTTTGTATCACATTTGCTTATAATACCTTCTATAGAACACATAGCATATGTATATCATTCAAAAATTTATATCCTATCATGATATTATTATTTAAAATATTTTCTGACATATAGGATATATTGTACTCAAAACAACCACATAAAATTATCTACAAAAATGACTGAAACATTATTCAATTTGGTCTCTTGCTTTATGTCAAAAGTTCAGGCTTTCTTTTCGTTTAGAAGATGTCTTGCAAATTAATGCCTTCAAGCGCATGGTGTATCTGACAGACGCTCACCTACCATTGTCAGAACTTCACCTTACCTTCTGTTGCAACTGTATGTCTGTATTTATTTTACTCTGAACTTGTATCTGTCCGAGGTTTCTATACTTTTATATATATCTCTGACTCACCTACCTCAGAAAGTATAGAGGTATCATTCTTTCTTTTGTCTTATCCTTGTTGCAGATCATTTGATATGCACGTTTTTAGTATGGAACTTTCACAGAACATTAATTAAGCATTGACCTCTAAGCTGAGAAGCTACAAGCATGGTCTGAAGCCGTTGGAAAGCTAAAAAGGCTGAAGGACTAATGGATAAGAACTTCAACCACCATCCATGGATCAAAGGTCTTCCTCCAACGGCCAGATCTCTAACAAACACTTTCAAACGATTACTTTCTTCTGAAGCATATATAGAAGCCAAAGTTTGAATGAGAAAAAAAATACTGAGAGTGTGAAAACCTGCTAGCAACTATTTCAACTCTCTTCTGCCTTCTGTTAGCAAGAGCTTCTACAAGCCTTCTCCTGAGCTGCAAGATTGAGAGCCCCTTTATTTAGAAAAATCTTCAAGCTCTCCTTTTCACTGAAGTCTTGTTGTTTGGGTGGAATTTGTAATTTGATATCCTTTAGTGCACCGTTTCTGATTCAGAAAGGATCACAACTATAGTTCTTATTTTCTTACTCCTTTCTGAATCTCCTTGTTTGCTCACTCTTTGGAGCAAGCACACAAGTGTTTTTACAATTTTGTCTGTGTAAACCTGTAGGAGGTTTGTTTCCTTCTATACCCCTCTTATGTAGGGAAGACCTTTTGAAAGGTTGCATTGTACCCCTGTTGAGGGAAGACTTGTTTGGGAGCAAGTGGGCTTGTAATTCCTCTCAAGGATGAGAGAAGGCCAAATTTCTTGGCAGTTAGTGAAATCTCAAGTCGTTTGCTTGAGGACTGGACATAGGACTTCCATGTGGGAAGAGCTGAACCAAGATAAAATTCCTTGTGCATTTGTGTGATTATTTCTGCCAATTTACACTTGAATCACACACTACACTAAATTCTAACAGTTCTATTGAGTGTTGTCTAATTTCAGATAAAAATTTAAAACGTCAAGAAGTCCTATTCACTCCCCTCTAGGACATTATTAGTGCTATCTCGATCCAACAAGTGGTATCAGAGCAAGGTCTTCTTAGAAGAATCAAAAGATTTGAGAAGAGATAGCAGTTGAAAGTCACAACTATGAAGGCCAGTCTGTTACAAGGCTACCATTCTTTGATGGTGAAGATTATCAGCACTGGAAGATGCGGATGGAGTGTTTTATCAGAGGCACAAATTTTGATCTGTGGCAGGTAATAGAACAAGGTGATTTTGAAATTCTTAGTGAATCCACCTCTGGTCTTTCCATAGCTGATAAAAGGAACATGCTTTTAAATTATAAGGCTAAAAATTATCTATGTTGTGTCCTATCTAAAAGAGAATTCAATAGACTATCTGCTTGTAGAACTGCTAAAGAAATGTGGGATAAACTACAAGTCACATATGAAGGAACCGATAGAGTAAAACAAACTAGGATAGATATTCTTATTTCTCAATATGAACAATTTAACATGCTTCCTAATGAAAACATTACTTAGATGTACAATCGTTTTTCAAACATAATAGTAGGACTGAGTTCTCTAGGAAAACTTCTTACAAATGAAGAAACTATAAGAAAAATCCTAAGATCATTAATAAATGTTTGGACCCCTAAGGTTACTGTCATTGAGGAAGCACATGATTTAACTCAACTTTCCATTGATAAGTTAATTGGATCCCTAATGGCTCATGAAATTAACATGGAAATATTTTTTGAAAGTTCATCGAAAAAGAAAATACCAAATGCTTTAAAGGTTGCAGATTCCTCTTCCTCTAAAGATTCAAAGGAGAAATCAGATGATAGTAATGATGAAGCCATGTTGTCAAGGAAACTACATTAAAGGATCCTTGCCAAGAAGAAGAAATTGTCTCTAAAAGATTCTTCAAGAAGGACAAGAAGAAGGAACCAACCTGCTACGAATGTAATCAACCAGGACATTACAAATATGAATGTCCCAAGCTGAAGAAGAAGGATCAAGCAGAAAGATCTGAAAAGAAGAAAGGTAAAGAAAAGAAATTCAGAAGATACAAGAAAAACACAATGGCAGTAGCATGGGATAATGAAGAAGCCACCAGTTCAGACTCTTCAAGCTCAGAATCTGAAGAAGAAGAAAAGACAAATCTAGCCCTCATGGTAGGACTGGATCAGGTAAATTCTGAAACCTCCTTCACGTCATGTTCTGAATCTGATTCTGATAGCCTTGAAGATGCCATCAATGAATTATATGAAAAATATAAAACAATAGTTAAGCAAATGAAAGTAGTTAAGCTAAATTTGCTAAATCAAGAAATACTGTGTGAAGACTTAAAGAATAAAAACAGTAAAATCATGGAAATAGAATCAAATTTAAAAGAACTTAAAGATGAAGAAAAATTAATAGAAGAAAAGAACTATCTAAGAGCTACCACAGAGAAAATATCAAACTGTAAAACATCTTTGTTTGTCAGACTAAAAGGTTCTAGGATAGGTAAAAAGAAATATGGAGTAGGATATACACCTCCACATAATGTAGAAGATATTATGTATCTTGAAAAATATCCAACTCCACAATTTGTAAAAGAAAAAGGAATTAAAAATCCTAAAAAGGTTAACCAAAATACTTAGAAACAAAAACAGAAATTTAACAACACTACACACATGAAGAATGCTTTTGATTTATGCTGTAGTCATTGTAACCAGCTAGGACACACTTTCAGCACATGCATAACTAAACATTTGCGCTGGATCCCTAAGACTAACCATCAAGGACCCAAGAAAATTTGGGTACCAAAAGTTACAACTTAAGTTTGTTTGCAGGGTCGCCTGAGAGCATCCAAATGGTATTTGGATAGTGGGTGCTCAAAGCATATGACAGGTGACAGGAAGTTATTTACAAGTTTTAGAGATGAAAGTGGTCAGGTCACTTATGGAGATAATGAAAAAGGAAATGTCTTAGGATGTGGAACTGTAGGAACCAAAGAAAAGAATTTGATAGAAGATGTGATGTATGTAGAAGAATTGAAGCACAACCTCATTAGCATCAGTCAATTAAGTAAAATTTCAGAATGACAAGTATATTATTCAAAAGGATGGAAGAACAGTGTTTGATGCTCAAAGGGTAAAAAAATTGTACACCTTACAGTTAGCAGAGCTAAAAGAAATAAATTTATGTCTTGCAACCACCAAGAGTGAAGAATCTGATTGTGGCACAGAAGATTAGGACATACAAGCACTTCAGTAATCAAGAAATTGATTAAGCATGATCTAGTTGAAGGTCTTCCAAAGATGAAATTGAAGAAGTCTGGAATTTGTACAACCTGTGCAAACGGAAAGCAAACCAAGACATCATTTCAGTCTAAAACAGTGGTCACAACTTCCAAGCATTTGGAGCTCATTGACTTATTTGGACCTATAAGAACAGTCAGTCTTGGAGGAAAAGTGTATGGATATGTAATAGTAGATGATTACTCAAGGTATACTTGGGTATCCTTCTTGAAAGCCAGATCAGAAACTTTTTCAGCTTTTCTGAAGTTCAGCAAATTAGTACAAAAGAACCAGAAGTATCAGATCTGATCATGGTGGGGAATTCAAGAATGAAGATTTTGTGTTGTTCTGTGAAGAAAATGGAATAGAACACAATTTCTCTGCACCAAGAACACCTCAACAAAATGAAGTAGCAGAAAGGAAGAACAAGAACCATTTCAGCAAGGGCAAGTACCTGCCCCATCTCCTGAGCACAATGCATGTGAAGAGACCATCAATCAAGTGCTCAGAGACTTGAGGGGTAAGGGAGTAGTTCAAGAAGAAGAAGTGCTAAGATCCACTCCAGTTATGCAAGAATTTGAAGAAGTAGGGCATCACTCCTCCCCTCCTCATTTTGAGACCCGACCAAGGACTTAGGGGGAGAGTAGCAGTAGTACCAGCATGATGATGGACATTTTGATGCAATAGCAAGAAGGTCTGTCAGTTCTTCAGATGCAGGTCCAGCAAGTGGATGTTAAGTTTGATTTCTTGCTGAGGAGGTTCGGCAGATGAAAGATCTTTTGCTTCAGTTAGTGTGCCAACAGGGCACTAGTCAGCCATCTGCATCTCCCTCTACTCTTCAAGAACAACCCCAACAACAGCAACATAAGGAACATGAAGAATCTGTTCAGCATCATGAACAGTAGCCTGAGCAGTAGCAAGAAGAGCAGCAGCTAGAGCCAGAGCAGTCTTCAGCAGTAGTTGAGGAAGAGCAGGAAAAGCAAGACCATCAGCAACAGTCTTCAGTGGCAGTTGAGCCTGAGCAGCAGCAGCAAGAGTCCCCTCAAGAATCTAGGCCTAAGCTACCTCTAGAGTCTCGGGATTTGGAGGTAGATGCCAGATCTAAGGTCAAAACATTAAGAGGAAGATTAGAAGGAAGCTCCATAGGAATGGTCAGCCTGTCTTTCCTTCTTCACCTTTGACCACTTCCTCTCCTCCCACTATGTCACGCCCCGACGCGGAATATCGGAGCGCGAAGGCAGTTGCAAGAAAAAGGTATAGAGTAAATACTAGACATCAAACCATTGCACATTAAATATTACTAAAAAAAATCTTTCTCATTAATAACTTTTCCAATGTCTAGTTACAACCACTAATATCAGAGCCATTCTATAGGGCCCAATTACATTGCAATAAATGGAAATAACTAACTACACTCTAAGATAACATAATGACTCGAGGGTACTCCTGGCTTCACTCTTGGTCATTCCCTTCCTCGTGAGTGTATGTGTCATCCTCGGTCTCACCTGAGAACACAACATCAAATAATGTAGGGTGAGCGATAACGCCCAGTAGGACTTAAATCTCAGGCTCAAGCAGGCTTTAAATAATTAACACATTTAATGGCAGAGTATCTAAAGATAGCAGGTACAAGAGAGTCAAAATATAGCAAGAGATAGCACAATAGCATGAGATCGAGTATAGTTTCCAAAAATAGCACAGGTATCGAGTATAGCACGAATAGCAGGATGGCCATAGCACAACTAGCACAAGTATGGTAATAGCAAGACGAGTATAACCGTTGTTTGTCATTCTAGACATCGAGAGAGTATAGCACGTTTTGTGTTTTGATTGTCATATAGATAGTCGAGATAGATAGCACTTGAGTGTAATGCCAAACACTCTGATCATTTAACTCCCATGGGCACTAGCACTTTTGGGCGCACATCCCAGGACCAGATCGGGCCCTTTATATATTGCCAGGCATTGGTTGTATTGTTCATCTTTAGACAATCAGTCAATGGCCAATATAGAGTACCAAGAAGTAGATGAGAGCACTAGATGAATAGACAAGATAGTAGAGTGAATGTGAATAGACGAGCGAGTAGAGTACAGATGAGAGCTAGTGGACATTGCACGTAATGCGACGAGTAAACATGCGATAGTAATAGTTGCACAACACGCGCACTTGGTGTTGGCAGTCAGGTGGGACTCACGATCTTCCCGCTGGCCATGTTATGCACAGGTCCAGAGGTCCGACGTGATTCAAGGTAAGAGCGAACTTCTAATAGCTGTTTGGATCATATCGATCCCTAAAGGTGTAATGGGTGTTAGGGTACAACCGGCTCGTCGACCATGTGGGAATCCATGATCAGAGGAGACTTACGGAGGCCTTGTGCAAGGGTTCACTAGTCCGGCGAAAGGAATATCCGACGGAGAGTTCACCACAAGCCAAGTAAAGTGTGTATATAAAACAGGTACTCGACGTTCCAGAGGAATTCTAGAATAGTGGAGCGTCGATATCGGTATATAAACAACGCAAGAAACGAATACAAGTCCTTTAAAATAGGGCAATTAATATGCTTTATTGCAATAAATTACCAGATACATTATGAGATACTTTATGCCAGATTTCAGTCATATATGGATGGTTCATGTGTGTGCAAGTGTAAGAGATTTCATAGATAGAAATAAGTCGTGAATATGTATTTTAAATCATTCAATGTAGCTCCATTTTTAAAACAAGTTTTTATTGGGGGTATAACTGTAAAAAGGCGTAAGAATTATTTAGAAAGCGATAGAAATAATTTTCTTTGGGTTTCTATCAAAAACCTGTGAAGGCAACATAGGGTTGTAAGGATCGCGACAGGTACCAGGCAGAACGCGATAGGATCATGTAAGGGTCGCGACATGGCTTGCAGATCAGGTATTGGGAACGCGACGGCTTACCTGTCGCCTTCTTGGTCGCAACGGGTAGGCTGTCACAATCAGACCCCAGAAGGCGACATATCGGGCAGTCGCGATCTGGTGGTCTGCGCCTGACTCTGACAGAAGTCAGACCAGACATTGGATTGCGGACCAGAACATTCAAATTTGGATACAAGGTCGTTTAGAAAATCATAACTAATTATATACATGATGAAAAATCACGAAATCAGTGGCAAATGAAACTAGACATGCGAGAGTACTTCCAGTAAATAGGAATTCGAGAGAGAGCATGGTTTGAATATGGTTTGAGAACGAACAAGAACGAGTAACACAGAACATGATATAGAGAGCAAGATTGATTTAATTCGAGCAACATGCTTAATAAAAATTAGGGCTTTGAGGGGCAAAACTTCCTAATGATCATCAGTATCTCCCATAAAAATTTCAAGGCATGGGATTTAGTAATCATGGAGAACAAGAATTATGAAGAGGGTTCGGGGTCAAGAGAGTTGCAGAACTTCAAAATTCAAGAAGAAAATATTGGCTCGATGGAAAATTATGAAACTTAAGGGTTTCGTTCCTGATAGATGAGACATTCTATAGAAAAAGTTTCATGGTTTATGCTTGTGAGAATGCCTACCTTTGACTCAATTTATCTTCTAGGGCTTAGAACTCCAAGAACGAGGAAGAAGCTTCAAGAACTCCTTCTCCCCACGAGATCCTCTCCTCCTTGGCCTCTTCTCCACGTCCAACAACCTTTGGAAATGAGCTAGGGTTGGCCAAGAGGATTTAAGAGGTGTATTATATAAACACAAATTCCTATTCCTACTACTACTCAAATTCCTCTAAATTCCGAGATTTCCTAACTCCACCTTTCCTCTCTTGCTTTCCAATCCCTAATTGGGTTAGGATAGTATCTAAATTCGTGCTAAACCATATGGGGTAGGTTTAGGAATCCAATTCCAACTCTAATTGTCACTTCTATTGCTTTAATAACCCCTTTCCAATTATGATATAATTAAACTCCGAATTTAGGGTATTTTCTTATTATTCTCCCTTTGTAAATTCATATTTTGACCCAATAAATTCTAGAGGGTCCATTAAGCAAAGTCCATTACTCTTTTCCATTTAATGGGTTTTATTAATGCTCTTTTCATTTAATATCCATTTAGCTAGGTTTAATTCTTTATTTAAATTTTTATTTTCCTTAAAATTTTAGGTTGCTACACACTAGACCAACACCTCCTGCTCCTATACTTCCACTGATCCTGCCCCTACTAAGTTGGAACCACCTACATCCACATCTCATCCTACTGCCCCCACTACTCCTACACCTCCAGCTCCCTCTACTAATGAGCAACAACAACCACCTCCACCTCCTCCTTTTGCCTCATCTGATCCTCCTCCCTCTGCCTGTTTACCAAAGGATCAGCCCCTTGCCTTTGACAAAGTAAATTTTACCATATATCCTTTGAAATATTATTTCAAACCCTCCAAGGCAAGCATACCCACTCTCCAAACTTCAGTTCCTCACTTCTTTTCTTGTCTTCCTATAGTCTCCACTCCATTGGCTGGTAGATCCACTCTTTCCCTCCAAGAGATTGTACCTAGTGTGGTACTTTCATCTTCCAATGACTGCCAATTAAAAGAAAATTAAGCCAAACTCCTCTCTCCTTTTTGGTATGCTTTTGTCTACCATTCTCAACATCATATGAACCTGTTCAGGGAATTCCTGTCTATCAAGGCATTCCTTGAAGTCCATGAAATGCCAGATTTCACCTTTGAGGATTGACTTCCCTCTCTCCTCCATACATCTCAAGTCCAGCTGGCAGATCTGAATTTAATTACTCAGAAAATCCGCAGTCTCTCTCCCAAAGCTTTTCTTGAACTCTATCCTGGTGAAGCCACCAAATTCCAATAGACTTTGGCTAGAAACCAATTTATGGACATTACCCTTCACCTGAATCTTAGATTTTATGACCTATTTGCTACCCTCCTTAGAGAGTCGCAGGCCAAGTACACAAGAATGAAGGACTTCAATGCAGTTAGGTTCAGATTGGGGTTGCCTGATGTCAACAAGGGCCAATGGGAAAATATTATCAGAGGTCAGAGGCAGATTTCCCCTTCCATGTCCATTGGACTATCTTCTGGATTATATCCAAGCCTGGTTAGTACCATTTCTGTTAGAATATTTTGCTCAGCTTATGTTTAATAGGCACATCTGCTTAGCCACCAGGTTCAGAATCAAGTACAACTTGAATTTATCATTCCATAGATTTTCCCTCATGCAAGCTCCTGAGAACTCCCAGCACATGATAGATTTTCATATCTATTTTGCTGAGTCTGAGAGGTTCTCTGAAGATCAATGGGCAGCTACATACCCCGAAGATCATACAGACTGTGAGAAGTTGAAGATCTCTGTTAGTGACTATCTCTGTAAAGGATATGAGGATCATTGGAAGTCTATTGCTCATAAGTGGAAGCAGAGGTACCTAGTCTACTACCAAGCCAAGGAAGCTGCATTTCATCAGGGTCTGCACTGGAACATCACTGTTCATGACTTTCTCCATCTACAGCCACTAAGAAGTTTGTTCCTCTTAAGATCCTTCTGCGCCCTAGTAATTTTCAGAAGAAACTTACCTGGTTTCAGAAGAGACATGTAAAGTCCTATAGGAAAATCCCCTCCATAGGTCCTACCTATAGGATAGACTTTGGTATGTTTTTGAACTTCTTTCCTGATAATGAGAAGAAGCTTTGGGCTCTTCTCCAGCCTTTCCTTGCTCAGATCCCACCTTCTGTGTATTTACCCAGCTCATTATCAGCTTCATAAACTTGTTTTGTACTTAAACATTTCAGTTATATGCATGATAGTTTTGTTCCTCATGTTTATCTCTCTCTCTCTCTCTCTCTCTCTCTCTCTTACTATCTTACCTTTTCTGTTAATGCCACAAAGGGGGAGGAAAAAAGAAAGAAAGTATGAAATCTTAAAATTTGTCTTTTTCACTGTCTATTTAAAAGTTTTTGTCATTAACAAAAAGGTGGAGAATTGTTGAGCAATTATCCCCTAAGAAAATTATTTAAGATTTTAATTATTTTAAATGATGATTTTGCTATGACAAAACCTTTTAAAAAGACTTTCTACAAATTAATATACTCATATATATACCACATAAAATATTTTGAACAAACACTACCTCGAAAATTTTTCTAAGTCCACAGACTACTCTATGTATCACACTGAATCTGACTGTGGACTTCGACTCTGGAAAATCAAAGTGGACGTGGAAAATTGTATGGACTCTATTTGTTGAGAAATCGAATCCTAGACTCCGACTTTGAAAAGTCGAAGTAGGATATCATATTCGAAGTTCCCTCTCCGACTTCCAAAAGTCAAAGTCTACTCTTCTACTCCATGAAGTCAAATGAGTTCACTCCAACTTTATGAAGTCGAATTCCTTCTGAGAATTCTGTAGAGCCGAATGCTAATATATTTATGTTATCTTAGACTCCGACTTCAGAAAGTCGAATTGCATTTCTTTTGTCTCCTACTTCTCTGACTACTTCTGTACTTCAACTTTTTTTATGTAAATACTAATTTTATAGTCTCATAAAATGTTGATTGTTTTGTATCACATTTGCTTATAATACCTTCTATAGAACACATAGCATATGTATATCATTCAAAAATTTATATCCTGTCATGATATTATTATTTAAAATATTTTCTGACATATAGGAAATATTGTACTCAAAACAACCACAGAAAATTATCTACAAAAATGACTGAAACATTTATTCAATTTGGTCTCTTGCTTTATGTCAAAAGTTCAGGCTTTCTTTTCGTTCAGCAGATGTCTTGCAAATTAATGCCTTCAAGCGCATGGTGTATCTGACAGAGGCTCACCTACCATTGTCAGAACTTCACCTTACCTTCTGTTGCAACTATATGTTTATATTTATTTTACTTTGAACTTGTATCTGTCCGAGGTTTCTATACTTTTATATATATCTCTAACTCACCTACCTCAGAAAGTATAGAGGTATCATCCTTTCTTTTGTCTTATCCTTGTTGCAGATCATTTATTTTACACATTTTTAGTACGGAACTTTCACAGAACATTAATTAAGGATTGACCTCTAAGCTGAGAAGCTACATTTTAGGATCGGATTTTCGGTAATGGCAAATCTAGAAGGGGGGGTTGAATAGATTTGCAGAGGAAACTTAAGCAATTTAAAAATTACTTCGAAATAATGAATCTACTCAATTACAAACCCCACTGATCTGATGTGACTAAGTGCACAAAGTGTGTGAGATAATTGAACAATCATATTATGTGAACTAGTGTGTCAATGTTAAGAGTTTAATCGAATCCCTATGCATGCATCTAACGATGAGACAATATCAAACCATTGCACAGAGATTTTTAGGTGGTTCAGAAATCACACCACGTGACTCCTACGTCCTCCCCTCACACTGTGAGGCACACACTACTCAAGAACTGAGTACAACACACACACGAGCACTCAGGCTTAGACACACACACACGCTAGATCAAGTTCACAGAAGATCAGATCCTCTAGCCTCGATCTGATCTACACACCACACACACAGATTTGATCTATACACAAGCTAGCATAGATCATAAAGCACACACGATCACAAACTCCATGTACTGATCCCCAATCAGTACACACACACGGATACATGAATTGAGTTGAGAGAAGGTGTGAGTGAGGAAAGACATATCCCTTCAAATATTGATCTGATCACCACGATCATAGATCCACAATGTTTCTTCCTCAATTCTGCTACTACTCCTCTTCTTCTTCTTTTCCTTCTTCTTCTTCTTCTTCTTGATCCGTACTGCTCTGCTTCAGTAGCTTCTGGATTGCGATTTCTTCTTCTTCTTCTGCTACTGCACTTCTTCCAGATCTACTCCTTCTTGAGCACACCACTTCTTTCTCTAGAGCTTGACCTTGATTCCCACATCCTCTATGTTGAAAGGCTAGTCTGCAACTTCTAGAGATTGAGCAAGGCACTGGAGAAGCCCCTTTTTTGCCGCCAAAAACCTTTTCTAGGAGTTGTATGGGATGGCTTCCCTTTGGAGTACGGGGATCATGGGTATTTATTGTCCCATGTGTCCATGTGGACTCTTGGCGTGCGTGGGCACAAATATCAAGGTCAATTCCCTTGATTCCTAAGTAGCCACGTGTCCAGAAAAATTTAGATTTGAAAAAATATCGGAGGTGTGTCGACACACTTTGCATTTGTGTCGACACACTATCCACTGGTTGCAGAATAAGCTTCATGGAGGGACAGTGTGTGTCGACACACAAGCATCCTGTGTCGACACCATTGGCTACTGGCTTCAGAACATGCTTCTGGGAGGGATAGTGAGTGTCAACACACAAGCATCGTGTGTCGACACCACTGACTCTATTATGCTCTGACTGCTTGCTAGATACATGGGATGTGTCGATACCACTGAACTTGTGTCGACACAGCAAGCTTACTTTCATGTTTATTTCTTCTGGAATTGAGTTATGTGTTGACACATTATCTGAATAGTGTTGACACCACTGTCATCATGAGAATATTTTTGTGAGCTACACATGGAAAATGGTGTTAGATATAATTGAAACATGATTTCCATATTTTTATGAATCATAGTTAAACATCATTAAAACAAGAGATCCAACAATCTCCCCCTTTTTGATGATGGCAACTATGATTCATTAAACAATTTTTGTTTACGCAATCATGAGATCTTAATGTAGTCATTCACATCATTCCATGGCATACAAAAATGACAATAACATTCTAGATTCACATCACATCAAAAACAAACAAATCATTCAATTTCCAATTCCCAAAATGAGGAAGCATAAAATTCAATGTGTAACCCAACAACCAGAATTGTTTAAGCAAAAAATAGAGTATCACCCATTACAAACCATTACATCCTTCTCCCCCTTTGACATCATCAAAACACAAATGTCATCATCAAAATACAAATATGTTGAAGTTGTGTGCTTAACATGATTGACCAGAATTATTTCATCATCAAAAATAGATTAAAGCAATGATCAAGTCAGTGAGTATGGTTATTTAGATAACCATAACTCAACATTCTCCCCCTTTTTGATGATGACAAAATATACATTCATATTTCTCCCCCTTTTTGACAACATCAAAAAGATGAAGAGAAACATATAAATGTCAAGAAAGCACAATGGTTATGTACAACATTTGTTGAGATGAATAATCATGAAGTTTGTTGTCACGTCCTAGTAAAAAGTCTATTTATTGGAGATGACAAATATTAAGTACGAGAATTAAGACAAAGGTTTACTCATTCACAACTAGTTAGCAGAAGCTTTATTACACAATACTCCTCATTACAGTCCAAACGAGCCGCAGATAGAAGTAAACTTTGAAATTATTACATTCCACATTGTCTATACGAAAGATAAAAGGATGATGGGTTGCTTGACGTTGAACGATCCACTTAGCACACAATTCCCCTTTAGACTTCACCCCCATCTTGACCACCTGAAAAGGGTAGGATGAGTGAGCTAACTAGCCCAGTAGAATTCAATTCCTTTAATCAAAGAACTAAGATATATAATCTCAATGTAAGAACTTGACTATTGCTAATACTAAATATCAAAATGAATGAACGATCGTGTCAATTATATAACACATGAGGAACAAGAGCAATAACTTATGGAAACATGATTTAGATTTCAAGATGACACTCAAGTTCTGATTCAAATTCACATTAGCACACAAATAAATGACATGATGACTAATCAAGCACATAATATTGTAATGCCAAACATCCACTTGTCCTTTATCGTTCGCGCGCGGCCACTAACAAATTTAGGTGCTCCTCCCAAGACTGGACCAGCCCTATTTGCACAGGCATATTTTTCAAATGGGTCCAAAGACCCACAAATTGTCATCATAACACACTCTCATAAAAGTTTGATTTGGGGTATGCAAATGCTCAACACATCTTACATAATCATGAATTGATAGGCTACCACCACTGATCACAGATGGTGATAACTTCATGGAGGTCAATTGCACTAGGGAATTCTTAAAGGTAACTCAAAATAAATATGGAAGGCAATTGAATAGTTCTATCAAGTGTTCAAGTAGTAGATACACAAGAGAATGAATAGGCACATTGCTAACTAATAGCATAGTGAAACAACGGGAGATTG
This sequence comes from Colocasia esculenta, assembly GCA_014218235.1. NCBI lineage: Eukaryota > Viridiplantae > Streptophyta > Magnoliopsida > Alismatales > Araceae > Colocasia > Colocasia esculenta. The sequence goes on along the minus strand of CM024763.1, from coordinate 64,051,231 downwards.
CACAAGAAATGGTACTGGAAAACTGAAGAAAATAGTATGTATCGACAGCAAGGAAGTGGTTGTCGATAGGTGCAGGCTTCCAGAACAGATTTCTGAAGCCTGTACAGTATCTGTCGGCAGGTATGGTCTGCCTGTAGACAGGACAGAGCCATCTATCGACAGATGAAAGCTATCTGTCGACAGCTACTGCTTTTCCAGAAACTTTGGTTCTGGGAACATGGTTCCAGTCCACAGGTAAGGTTACGGTTGTCGACAGGTACTTTGTAAACTTCTAGAAAAGGTCCAAAACAACCATGGAATGTTTTACTAAGTACTCCAACCATTCCTAACATGACTACCACATTACATGAATACAATCTAATCCTCAAAACACCAAGTCCATGAACAAAAGGAAATGAGAAAAGGAAATTCAACATGGTACACAAAGATGACAAGAGCTCAAGGAAGAAGATTACTGGAAGAGTAATTCTTCTAAGAATCTCGTCTCTACCTCTACCAATCATTTTATCAAGACATACTTGAGGTTGACATGATCTCAACTTGACAAACTTATCAAAGATAAAGAAGAACTATCATGAAACTATCCCCAAAGGTCTGAACAAAGGTATAAACACGATGATAAGCTCAACTTCAAGCCAAGAAGCCAAGAATAAGATACAAGAAGAAGAGTTTATGGAATGAATCCTACATAGCTTGAAGAAGATGGAGTCTTCCCTTCGAAGGGTTCACAGTCAACAAGAAGAAGTTGACACTGGGGTGCAATCGTTGCAATTCACAGACAGCTACAGCTTGTAGCTCCTCACGTACTACCAATGGAAACAGTAGCTCACGCAGCAGCAGCTTCCTCACAGCAACAGCAGCAATAGGCACAACACAAACAGGAATGGGTGCAAGAACAGAAGTGGAAAGGTGAGTATGATGGCCACTGGGGTGTTTTTATAACCCTCTACACATGCCATGCAAGTTGACACGCCAAACCCCTACATGTTGCTGTAAAAACCCTTTAGTTTTTACAGCTTACACGTTTACCATGCAGCCTCATAGCCTAACACAGAAGGTAATAACGTGTTACCATCATCCCCTTGTGTGGTGTCCTTCCCAACGCCTCACACGTAGGCACTATAAACTCCCACAAAAATCCCCACTATAATTGGATCATAAATCAGTTGGCCCATTAAACCTTATGTAAACATGTTCAAATGGTGTCCATTTGTGTTGAAATTTCAGCCACATGTTAATGCAATAGTTTTACAAATTATGGTGATTTTAGTTTAATTTTTAGAATTTATTTTCCACTGGGTGAAAAATCGCCCGGAAAATAGTCACGTCAGCTTAATCTCGAAACCTGTACGTCAACTAATCTGGATATTTACATTTCTGATATCACCACATTTTTCTAGAAATTATGGTGTTTTCATATTTTATTTTTGTTACAGTTTTCCGGTGTCGCCCTGTCGAAGTGCGCACTTCTGTGTACGACACTGGGATAACATTTGTTAACACTAATTAATCCCAGATATTAGTTATTTTAATCTCATAATATTAATCAGGTCTAATAATCATATTATTCATGTTTTCCTAACAAATAAAATTTTCGAGGTGTTACATTTGCAATCATGGACAACAAGGATAGCATGGATTGTTTTCATTCAAAAATTGCAATCATTATAGGAGCTTTCCGTTGCAATCATATTGTTCTCCTCAAATTCTCCCCTTTTTTTTTAACAACAAAAAGACTCTCTCTCCCCCTTAATCAACAACAAGTATAGTCACCCCCTTTGGTATAACACTCTCCCCCTATGATGATGTCAATGAAATAATAGGAAAAAGTGATACCAAAGAACATCAATGGATGGAGATCAAAGTATGACTGATATGTAAGCAAGGGGTGGAATTGGGAGATGAATGATCTGAAATAATCAGAATCAATAAGATCTTTGATATTAAAATATGAGAGAGAAAATTTATTGTGTCTTTGGATTGTGCAACAAAGTTTAATAAGAAAGACACATTCAATCACAACATATGCAAAGTTTTAACAACCTGAATGATACCAATTTTTAGGATCGTATTTTCAGTAATGGCAAATCTAGAAAGGGGGTTGAATAGATTTATAGTGGAAACTTAAGCAATTTAAAAATTACTTTGAAATAATGAATCTACTCAATTAAAAACCCCACTAATCTGATGTAATTAAGTGTACAAAGTGTGTGAGATAAATGAACAATCAGATTATGTGAACTAGTGTGTGGATGTTAAGAGTTTAATCGAATCCCTATGCATGCATCTAACGATAAGACGATATCAAACCATTGCACATAGATTTTTAGGTGGTTCGGAAATCACACCACGTGACTCCTATGTCCACCCCTCACACTGTAAGGCACATACTACTCAAGAACTGAGTACAACACACACACGAGCACTCAGGCTCAGGCACACACACACGTCAGATCAAGTTCAAAGAAGATCAAATCCTCTAGCCTCGATATGATCTACACACCACACAGAGAGATTTGATCTATACACAAGGTAGCATAGATCACAAAGCACACACGATCACAAACTCCACATACTGATCCCCAATCAGCACACACACAC
>CM024763.1:63981123-64048530 GCA_014218235.1 Colocasia esculenta | reverse complement strand
TATGCTAGCTTTTACATGGTTCGCGAGTACTAAAAGAGCTTCGAGACTTGCAGCAGGTTAAACTTAATAATTACCCTCCCATGTAGATCTTTTCGGCGAGGATAAAAGAACCCATGATGGCCACTATGATCATCATCAGAGGGCTGAAGGCTGAGGCAAACACAGGTCCTCTCTCGTTGATCACCAGCCCTTGCACGTAATAGGCGATGCTCGATGTGACAATCCCCTGTACGACGTAATATATCCCGTTTATAATTAAATTAGCTCCCACTTTATAATTACATATGTACGTGCATGCACAAACGTGGAGAGAGGCTCACGGCGTAGGCAGCAGCAAGGAGGTTCATGTCAAAGCCAATGGTCCAAACGGAAGGCTTGTGCTCCATGACGAAAGTGACGGCAATAGCTTGCAGGGTGCCCACAAAGCATATTAGTGTTGTGAGAGACAGCTGAGCCGTGTACCTCTTCAGAGTAAAAGCCTGATGTGGATGAAAAGCGAATTAGTATAGTACAGATATTTGATGATGAAACTCTTCTATTGCAGCCTTTATATATACCTGTATGATAAAGAGAGCTGCCCAAGCCACAGTAGCTATGATGAGGAAGATGGAACCCTTGACCCAGTCCTTGTCGGCCGCCGACTGGTCGGCGGCACTGGGCGCGGCAGCAGAATGGTTCTCTTTGTTCTTAGACCAGACCATCTCCATGATGGGTCCCTTGTAGAGGGTCATCAGCATAGCTCCGGCGACGGTCACCAGCGTGCCAATCACCTTCGCTTGGCATCTCACCTTCTTGATGTCCACCTTCTCCATCCTTCAGTTTTTTTCCCCCATAAATGTCTCAAGTCAGCACAACAAACGTCTACATGCATCTTGGAGAGAGATAGAAGACTTGGTTAATTACAGAAAGCAGTGCTGATCCTTCCTACCTGCAAACCACCGCCATGACGAAGGTCATCGCTGGCAAGATGTTGCTCATGGCGCAGGAGAAGGTCGGGGATGTGAACTTCAACCCAGCGTAGTAGAAGTTCTGGTCTATCACCGGGCTGTAACAAAACAGCATTAATTTAACACTCGTTATAATCTCCAATCAACTCCTAATCAACCATGCATGCATGCACATCTCAGAGCAGCAGACTAACCCGAGCGCTGCGAGGACGAAGATCTGCAGGAAGATGGGGAACGTCATCTTGGCCGCACCTTCCTGCAACGAGAACACGATCGAGCATGTCATTACTGAGATTAAAAACTCATGGTGGGGTGCTGTCCATGAGTGGAGGGGCGCCGGGGAGCTACAGGGTGGTGGTATACCTCTCAAGGATGAGAGCAAAGGGGGCGATGGAGAGGGTGGCGAAGGCATGGCGGTAGACAACGAGGACGTAATGGCTCATGCCGCGGTTGAGAGAGACCTTGGTAATGATGTTCATGCCAGCGTAGCCGAACTGGAGGCAGGTCATGGCCATGTAGGGCTTAGTCTTCTTGACGAAATCGCCGAAGCATCCTTGGCTCTCCATGTTAGCTTCCCCAGAGAGAAAGAGGGAGAGAGCAGCTGGCAAGCTACAGAGGACCTGACTGAACTGTCTCACAGGACTCGTGAGGGACGAAGAGAAAGTGAGGAGGAAACACAAACAGTACAAGAGGCTGGTGTTTTTCCTGAGGAGCAGATGGCCTGCCATGTCGAGTATTTATGGGCATCGGAGGTGGAGGCCCATCCCCACTGTCGAGGAGAAAGATAGGCTTTGCAAGCGTCAGTGGAGATATATGTGTGTGTCCATGGCTTCCCAATTAAGCTCTCTTCTCCATGCGTGTGAGGGGCCTCTTTAATTTGTTTGAGGAGGAGGGGGGGAGTCTCCCCATTGGGTATCCATTTGAATCTTCCTCTCCCCTTGCCCAATTCTGAAGCTTGGGTTTGGCCAAAGTGTAGAGAAAGAGAGCGCAAAGTTGGTTCCAACGTGTGAGCAATGGGTGGGCGTTAAAGTGGCAATTAGGGTATGTGGTGGGGAGCCGGGAGAGGAGCCCACAGCTCCGACGTAACGTCTCTGTTAGTGGCCGGCGATACGAGACGCACCGGCGGGAGAGGACGCGCACACACACACACACACAGTCACAGGGGGCCGGGGTGGGTGTGTTGGTGCGCAGTGATGCCATTAGAAAACGCCGCCCTCCACCAATGGGGTGCTGCTTCTGGGGCATTCTGCTATAGCTGCTGGCTCCACGTACGCCCACACGGCGACGAGGACGGCCTTCGATCTCTCACCACGAAGACAGGGAGATGGGGACGCGGCGTCACGTCCCGCCGGTCGGGCGCACAGCTGCGGATGCCGGGCCTTGTCTACTCTAGCTGCATCATCATCATAAGAATTCTCCATTTCGACACGGCAGCTGGGAGGAGATGAAACAATGGTAGGCAGTGTTGCCTTGGATGGCGTATGCCCTCTACAATGGTGGGTTTCCACTCATCATGGGCAATCGGAGGTCCGTGTGACAAAGAATCGCGTCCGCTGGATGCAGAGCAGTTCCTTTTCACTCATATTCTTAAGTTAGAAAATCCAATATAATATTAAATCTAACATGCTGCACTTTTAAGCTCTAAATATAATATCAAATTTATAAAATAATTATGTTCTTGAATCATCGAACCACCTTACACACTTGTCAGTGTTAATACGTGCTAACCGATTTAGATTTCAAGTGATCGGAAGTTTATAATTAAGATTCATAGAGATGTAATTAGCTCAAGGAAATTAGAGGGGCCATTCTTTCTTTGCCCAATTTCAATTTCTATTACCCCTGGCCAGCAATGGAGCCGTGCGTAGTCTAGTGCGGAGTATAGAAGGAAGTGATCAGCTTCTTTTAAAGTCCTTTTTCATTACTGCTCTAAAGCACCTTTACTTACAGAATCCACGTGTGTTTTCAAGGTCTTTTCCCATTACTGCTCTAAAGCCCAAGTTTTATACAGTAAGCAATCATATTTTCGTTCATACAATCATTTACGTGTGCAATCAGAATCGACTCTCTCTCTCTCCACACACACACACACACAAAACCTATTACATAGGTAAATAATTCATGTGAAATAAATATTTGGGAGTCCAATTATAACACTAATCAAAAAGTATTAAATTTTTGTTCAGTAATCAGATCACATTTACAACATCAATCAGAAGGTGGTTGTACATTTGTTCAGTAATCAAAATGATTATAATATCAATTCAAAAGTTGTTAAATCTTTTCAGTAATCAGATTATTTCTGGACCTAGGGTGGTGAAGGAGGAGGTCGAGGTTGAGGGGATGGGGTCGTCGAGTGAGTTCTCAGTGGTTGTGTGGTGCCATCCGGGGGTGTACAAGGGGGAGAAGAACTGGAGAAGAGTCACTCAATCCCTGAGATGATGAGGTGAGGCCGAGGGGGGAGGCGAGGTCCTCGACTGCATGGAGTGGGGAAGCCAGGCAGGTGTGATGCTGGCAATCTTCTGTTGCCACTGCGACGATATCTTATTGGAGCTGGCATCTATGATGATGGGCTTTGTTCAGGTGCAACCGCCATGGAGGCAGCAACAGAAGCAGGAAGAAGAGGCAGGAGCGGCAGCAATGGTAGAGTCGAGGGAGGAGGGATAGAGGGATCAAATACTACTAGTAGAGAGGGCCGTTGTTGCCATGGGATGTCGTTGCAGCGGAGGCAGCAAGCTCTGTCGGCTGATTGCAGACGATGGCGATGCACGGGTTAAAGGAGATGGCTTGCTCAGTCGTTTGGGCGAAATATACGGGCATTTTGGTCCTACAAAAACTAATGGCCCAAGTATCCAGATATTCTCTCGAGATAGTTTTTGACCTGCAACTATAAGGGTCCATTTGTTACATGTAAAATAATTTAAGAGGAAAATAATTTTTCACGGAATAATTTTTAGGTGAAATTGAAAACGTAATTATCTATTTAGTTGTTAGAAAAATATAAAATATATGGAGAGATATGAGATCTTATGATCAACGCAAATGAGAGAGAATCATATACTCATTGTGTATAACACTATCATCAATTTTTTTTATTATTTTATTTTTAATATTTTTAAAAATAAAAAAAATAATAAAATGAAAAATAAGTAACTTTGACAAAGACAATATAAAGTAGGAGAAATAAAATAAAAACATAATTTGAATGAATAGTGTTCTATAGATTTTAATAAAAAATAAAAAATAAATAACTAATAAAAAATAATTAAATTTAAAAAAGGCTACTTAAATGAGTGGAAATAAAATAAAAATGTAACTAAATGAATAGTGTCTCAACAAACTCACTGTAGATGTCCAGGAAAATGGCATCCGCGTGAAAACGGCGGATGCCAAAATCTGGGATTTCGACGATACAATTTTCCAGATTTTGATTTTCAAAGGTACCAAATGGTCAAAAAAAATATTTTCTTAAAAACGGTTTTCTCGTGCGAGTTTTCTGTTCAAACAAATGGACCCGAACTCCACGATGTTTTCTAAGAAAAATGGGAGATTAATACAGGGGAGTTGTATGGATTATGGAGATTTTAGAGGGTTTTGAAATATTAAAAAAAGATTATAGGAGGGTTTTGTTTTTCTAAAAAGCCCTGAAAAAATTATCAACTTAGATTCAAACTTATTTCCATATCAAATGAAGTGACTATTCTTAAATTGAAGATATATGGGCTCTGGTTTTTCAAACAAATAAAATCATAAAAACACTATTTTATTTTGTTTGAAGGCTTGATTCGAAAGTGGTCGATCGATAGCCTATTTTAACGGTCACCTTCAAGGAATAATAACCTTCTTCTCCTCTAATTTCTTTCAGTTGATGAGAGAGTAATGGAGAATTAAATATACGCCACAAATATTGGAGAGAATCCCATGATCTCAAAATCGTACGTTGTCAAACGTACGTGGCTTTGGGAACGTACAGTGCTACTGTGTGAATAACATAATTGAGCATAATTGGATGAAAAAAACTTTCATCCACACAAGTCACAAGGTGGGTGATTGTCCACAGATCTAGTTTCATCTATTACAAATCTATCCGTTTATATCTGAGATTTCTCAGACGGTATCCACTCGTGCCGCACAATATATATGTAAAAAGTCCCTTCTTACTCGATATATATAATTATAACAACATGCACTGTGGAAACACCGGAGATTACACAACTTGACGTATGATGTCAACATTCTTATGAAACACCCCGTCTCCAGATATACATGCATATATACGCAAAAGGATGATGGAAAAAAAAATTAATATGTTCCTTGAAGATGCCAACGACGAAAGTTAAAGAGCGTGCTGTTAGTGTTAGGCTGACCTTTTAGTTAAAAGTTATTCTTTTTTCCCATTTTAATTAACATGAAAAATACCGAGTTAATTAAGAGAGTGTGCCCTGCATAGTACTGATCAAATGGTTGGGGATGTACTAGGATCGCTTCAAAATTCAATATGGATAAGAGGGGCAAACAGGAACCTAATTTACATTAGGAATTAAAACTATGCACCTTTGATCGGTAAAACAAGCAGTACCTTGTACATATGTAGTCATCAGAATATTTGCAATGGTGCCATGATCCCAATATTGTATATATATATATATAGAAAAAATTAATTAGGAGTCCTTGTCAGAGAGTGTTACTTTTTTCCTAGTCCCTACCAAAATATTGAAAGTCGTAGAGTCTTTACTGTTGCCCAGTTGACAAGCCCAGAGGGGGGGGGGGGGGGGGGTGAATGGTCTTTAAAAATTCTTGACTAGGTGATACCTGTACATAAAGATATACACAAAAACAATCTTCGATGGTGGTTAGTAACGATTAGTGTGAACAACAACCCACAAAGAATCAATCACACAACACAAAGAATTATCCTGATTCGGACCTCCTTTCCTTAGGAGTCCTACGTCCAGTCCCTGAGCAACACCTCAGGATTTCACTAACTAGGGTACAGTCCCCCTATGGACACTACACCCAGCTCAGCTGGTCTTCCTTCACCCCAAAAGGGAACAACAACACCCTGGATACCCCACTAGGTCCTCCTTCACATCCGAAGGGTAACAGCACCCTGGATCCCACCAGGTCTTCCTTCACACACGAAGGGAAACAACAAAGAGAATAGAAAGAATTCAAGCCCCTAGATCAAGCTTTTGCAAGCCAAGATCTGAAGCAACAAGCACTGAGAGCAAGAGATCTAAACAAGGCACACTCTCAGAACTACACGGGCTCTCTTAGAAATTCTATTACAACTCAGAGAGCGAAGAGCTAAAGATGATGAAGAATGAGGTTCTTGGCTCAAGACTTTTTGTAGAAGAATTTGAATGCTTGTATGTGTTCTAGTCTGGTTCTTCTGACCTTCTGACTTGAATTATATCTCTTTTTGAAATACTACCGTTGAAGTAACCGTTATCTCTTAGATTGGTGAACGTTAGACTGTTTGACAATTTGGAAGCTTTCAACAATCTTTTATCTGGTTGAGCACGCAAAGAGATAAGGTCTTCTGGCGTCTATATAGTCCAACGTTGTATGACAGAATATCTTTTAGGACCCTGCACAAATTAAATGCTTGAACAGTAGACAGCTAGGCTGTCTCTTGTTGTCAGTAAACGTTGATATGAGTATACACCAGAATAGCAATGTCAAATAGCTTGTTCTAAAAAAATGTTGGCAGAGTATGCACAATAACAAAAGGATATCATCTGCATGCATGCAGAGATATGACCTGTCTTCATTGAATGCACAGCAGTCAGACAGATAAGTAAGTCTTTCTTTGACTTCAACACCTTTAAGAGATAAGATAAATATCAAGTCGATGTGAACTATAAAGTCGTTGTCTATATGACTTATGAAATCGTTATGAATACCAACAAGTCATTATAGAGAGCAAATCGTTGTATATAATGAGGAAATCATTATAGTCACTTAACAAGTCGTTATCAAAAGCAAGTCGATGTTTAACGAAGAAATTGATGTGAACACTTAACAAATCGTTATGAGCTTTAAATAAATCGTTGCGCGAAGCAAATCCTATGAGCTCTAAAGAAATCGTTGCGCGAAGCAAATCGTTATGAGCTCTAAAGAAATCGTTGTGAGAAGCAAATCGTTATGAGCTCTGAAGAAATCGTTGCGCGAAGCAAATCGTTATGAGCTGTAAAGAAATCGTTGCGATGAGCAAATCGTTACAATGGGCAAATCGTTATGACGACTTAAGAAATCGTTGCGATGAGCAAATCGTTACGATGGGCAAATCGTTATGACGACTTAAGAAATCGTTGCGATGAGCAAATCGTTACGATGGGCAAATCGTTATGATGACTTAAGAAATCGTTGCGATGAGCAAATCGTTACGATGGGCAAATCGTTATGATGACTTAAAAAATCGTTGCGATGATCAAATCGTTACAATGGGCAAATCGTTATGATGACTTAAGAAATCGTTGCGATGAGCAAATCGTTACGATGGGCAAATCGTTATGACGACTTAAGAAATCGTTGCGATGAGCAAATCATTATGATGACTTAAGAAATTATTGCGATGTCAAATCGTTATAGCTCTTATTGAAATCGTTACACACAAGGAAATCGTTATGGCTTTCAACAGAAATCGGTGTGGACTTAGAGAAATATGATCTTGAAAGAATTAAAGCTTCAGAAAGGTGATACTTACCAATATTGGCTTGTTTGACCTTAGTATATCCTGTACTTAAGACTTATAAAATATGTGTTAGAAATTTTTGATAGGGTTTTGTTTGGTTTTGTTAATCACCAAAATATAATAAAAATAAATAGGTAATTAAAATTACATGGAGACAGACTGCTCATCAATCTCCCCCTTTTTGGTGATGACAAAATTTAACAATAAGCATTGATAAAAATATCTGAATATTTGCAGAATTATTCAAACATGTGTATTTTTCCCCCTTTTTGTCAGTAAGCAAAAGGATACTCGGAGACAAAGAAAGAAGAGAAAAGATGGAAGGGCAGACAACCAACATATATTGATCAGTTTTTAGGATTTATAGATAAGTAATAAGCCGGGGATAACAGGGAGCCAAAACGCTTGATTACAGGGATTGTCTGGCGTTCCTGCTATTCAAAGAAGGCTTGAAAGGCTCCAATTTCAATTTGATAGGAGGGTCCCATGGTGGGAGCCATCCTTTTGATATGAAGCTGCCTTTGATCTGAAATGAAATCCCCATACTAATACGGCCAAGGGCTAACTTGTAAGTTAAGAAGGACCCAAAGCTGGCAAACCGAAGGAAAGCTTCAATCTTGAGGGGATAGTCAATCTTAAGCGACCTAAGCTCTTGCTTTAAGGCAAAGAACACTTTGTATCTTTCGACCCAGGTCAGATAGGAATCCCAGATGAGGTGAAGAGAGTTTGCATCCAAAAAGTCACCAGGGACAGGAGAGGTTGATTGAGCTGGCCTGAGAGGCATTTAGATCGTCTAGCTGCTGAGCAGACAGCAGATAGAGTTGTGTCCACTCTTCAGGAGACAGCCGCTCACATTCAGAGAGAATGGGGGCCAGAACATCTGCCTTGATATGCCCCTAAAGATATTGCCTGAAGACGAATCTAGGAAAGGATAAGTTACGATCATCTTGTAAAATAATCTAGCCATTACCCTAGCAGTTCGCTCAAAGATAAGTGTTCCCATGGAAGAGTCCATAATCAAAGCATGGAGAGGGGGAAGGAACACTACATCAGGAATAACCAGAGTGGCAAAATCAACCTGAAGGGACTCAGCATGAGCTGTGCTTGAACTGAGGGCCCTGATTGCTGCACAAAACTGACCCAACTGAGATTCTAGGAGGCGATTACAAAGCAGTAGTGCTATACATCTGATACTACCGGATAAATTTGATCTCTTTCTGAATGAATGGGCCAAGAGATGTTTGTGATGGATCTGGAACCATTCAGAAAGGGGAAGAGGAGCTTCCCTAGGTGGATATCTGGCAACTTGAACTCGGCGGAATTGACTGTACAGTTCTTTGTTGCTTCGAGCCCACTGCTCTTCAGTTTTGGCTTCAGTCATGGAGAAGATTTTTGACTGTTGAGCCTTAGAGAGATGGGTATAAGGAAAGATAGTGGTGAGATGTTCAGAAAGATTTTGAAAAGGAAGGCCAAAAATATGGGCAAAAACTACCTTTTGAAGATATTCTTCATAGATAGGTTTCTGCTTGTTGGAGATAGAGAGGGAAAATCAAAGGGGAGGATAGCAAGGTTCAGAAGAGACAGGATGAGAGGATGTGAGTCTCCTCTTCTTAGAAACAGGACTAGAAGAGTCTGTCCTGTGAGAATGGGTCCCAACAGCCAGGACTGAACGAAGTATTGCTACTTCAAATTCATCTTTGATGTCCTGGATTTCGATTTGAGTGAGTTGGGCACCTTCAGGGATAATGGTAATGAAAGAGGGAGGTGTAGGTGGATTGAAGATAGAATCAAGGGTGACTGTAGGAAGAACAAAAGTTTCTGAAGTAGGATGAGAGGATGGTGGAGGAGGAACAATGGTGGAAGAAGCAGGAGATGAGGCAAGTTGAGAAGAAAGAGGTTGAGGAGAGGAAACAGATCTTGAACGGGTCGTTTAAAGGTGGTTGGAGCTAGAGGTGCAGTGGAAGAAGATGGAGGAGAGGGAGCAGCTGGAGTGGTAAGAGAAGAAGAGGCAGGGGGCTCAGGAGCTATAGCCTGGTCTTCTTGTTCAGCTACCGGATCCACTGGATTGAGAGACTCCTTCTCCGATCCAGACTCCTGACACAAAATAGAATCTTCACTAGACACTTTTTAGAGGGCTGGACTTCAACACTTGGCCCTGATGGCCCTGCTAAAGCAACAACTGAAGGCCCTGATGGCCGCTCCACAAGATCCACACTAACCGGCCCTGATGGCTCTGCATTAACCTCACTTGGCCCTGAAGGCCCATGCTCTTGAGGAGTAGGATTTTTGGGCCCTACTGCCTTCAAAACCTCAGACAGCATCAACTTCATAGAGCTTAGCTCCTTAGTGAGCCACTTCAAAGCAACGTTTGATTGATAAAAGTCATTTGACAAAGATGCCTGGCGCTCAATGACAGTGTTTACAGCTGAATTTACTGAGTCCAGGACTGCACCTTGATCATCCAATCGCTTCAAGATGGGCTTTAAGTGCATCTTCTTTAAAAATTTCTTCTGCTTTTGTGAACAGATTTCTTACTGGGGCTTCCCTTGTCTACTTGCTCCTCGATCTCTATTGGAGCTTCAAACTGCTCTTCATTCACATGAGTATCTTCATCAAGTACATCTTGAGATGCTGCTTCCTTCTCAATATTTTGCTCCCCCTGAATAGGAGCATCCTCCACAGATCTTTCTTGCTCCCCCTGAATAGGAGCATCAACCAATGCAGAGACTTCAATGTGGCCAGATGCCACAACCTCTTCTACTGAAGTTCCACCAACCTCAGGAGTGACTGGGGTGGAATGAACAGAATCTAACACCTCTCGAAGAATTGAAGCAACAATAGAGGTGGGCAAAGGAGCTGCTGCACCCTCTACTGCTTCTCTTACTGGAGCTTTAGGAGGTTGTGATTCAATTGCTACTTCTGCTTGCTCTGCTGTTGCTGCCAACTCAAGGTGATGTTGCTGCCTCTTGAACTGCTGATGCTACAACTGCTGGTTCTGCTGATCCTTCTGGCACTTCTTCCTGAATAATTGGAATATCCCCAATAATGGCCTCTCCCTCTGCCACAGAGGTCTTATACCAAACTCCATCAACGATTGAAAAACCACTCTTTCTAAGATTCCTGAACCTAATAGCTTGGCCCATCTTCTCAACTATTGCCCCAGACAAATCAACACCAAAATGTTTGAAAATCTTGGTTAGCAAATGGGCATAGGGCAGAGAAACATTGAGCTTGCTCTTGTGTCCCAAATCTGATCACGAGCAAACTTCATCCTTTCTATCATTACTTCGGCCATGTTGATATCCTTGTTCTGAATGGCCCAAAACATCATATCCGAGTCTGCATTGGTGCCAGTTGAGAAAGTTGCACTTCTAGGAACCAAAATTTGACAAACTATGAAATGAAGGAGGCGATTGAGAGCACTTAACTGATTAATATCTAACTTCCATCTTTCAGTCTAAACCCTGGTCCTACAATACCAAGTCCTTTAGCTTGGGCGTCCACGGTGTGAACCCCACTGTGCCCGGAAGTCTTTACTCCAAACAATAAATTTAGCAGCTCATGATCTATCTTTATTTTAATTCCCTTGACTGATGATACCAGGGACCCGTCTGCCTCTATCTTTAAGCACATAAAAAGCCTTCACGAGGTCTGGATAGCTTACCTCAGAGAAGGTGGTGATTCCCATCCACTGCATCCTGCTCATTGCGGTCACTACACTGTGCATGTCGTTCTTCTCAAGATCAACTACATCCACTGCCTTATTTCCACAAACCTTGGTCTTCACGAACGTGAACCTCTCCTGCTGCTCAGGAGTAAGGAACTCAGCGCCGTAGCCCCCAAGACTGCCGAGATGACGGATGCGGCCACGGATTCAGGTGTACAGGATTTCGGAGGGTGAGGAGGGGAAGAGGAGAGTGAAACCCCTCAAGGAATTTTTCGCGGGAAGGAGTGAAGAGCTTCAAATTTGCAGAGAGTCGATGTCGAAGTCGTTAAGGCATCGGCTCAGGTAACCAGAAGGAAAAGGTGTAAAGGAGGGAGATGAATCATTTTCACATCGATTTTGGGGTTAAATAAAAAGTTTTACTGAAAAGCGAAGCGCCAAAGGTGGCAGAAAACGACAAAAAGTTTGACCAATCAAAGAAACTTTATTAAGAAGAGCGACGAGAAGGGAACAATTTTAAATTCTTTTGCTTAAAGCCAAGGAGAGAAAATTTACTTAATTCTGAACATTTATGTCCCAGCTTTAAACAGAAGTCTTTTCACAAATTACACATGCCCAATTCCCTTCTAAGAGAAGTGAATCTCTCTTCGGGTAAGGCTTTTGTAAAAATATCTGCTAACTGACCATTTGTGTTAATAAAGGATATTTCTATGTTACCATTTGCTACATGATCATGAATGAAATGATATCTAACCTCAATATGCTTGGTCCTTGAATGTTGGACTGGATTTTTGATGAGATTGATGGCACTGGTGTTGTCACACAATAGAGGAATCGATTTGATATTTAATCCAAAATCTTCAAGTTGTTGCTTTATCCATAGGAGTTGTGTACAGCAACTTCCAGCAGCCACGTACTCAGCTTCAACTGTAGACAGTGCCACTGAATTTTGTTTCTTTAATGACCTGGATATCAAACACCCTGCAAGAAATTGACAACAACCACTAGTGCTTTTTCTATCTACTTTGCATCCAGCATAGTCAGCATCAGAGTATCCTACTAAATTAATTTCACAAGATTTTGGATACCACAGACCTAAATCATGAGTTCTAGCTAAATATCTAAATATTCTTTTCACAGAGATTAAATATGATTCTCTAGGATCTGCTTGATACCTAGCACACATGCATACACTAAATAGAATGTCGGGTCTACTAGTTGTTAAATAAAGTAGTGAACCTATCATACCTCTGTAGACCTTTTGATCTACTTTCTTACCATCTTTGTCACTGTCCATCCTTGTTGATGTATTCATTGGTGTTGACAATGGCTTGGCATTATCGAATCCAAATTTCTTCAAGAGTTCTTTTGTGTACTTTGCTTGGCAGATGTGAGTTCCTTCTTTTCCTTGCTTGATTTGTAGTCCAAGGAAATAATTGAGCTCTCCCATCATGCTCATCTCAAATTCTCCCTGCATCAACTTTTCAAAATACTTGCAAAGGGATTCATCAGTAGATCCAAATATAATATCATCTACATAAATCTGTACAAGTAGTATGCTTTTAACTTTTGATTTTACAAATAAAGTGCTATCTACTTGACCTCTACTGAAACCATGGTTTAGAAGAAAAGAACTAAGCCTTTCATACCAGGCCCTAGGTGCTTGCTTTAATCTATATAAAGCTTTATGAAGTTTGAACACCTGATTAGGAAATTCTGTATCATCAAAACTCGGGGGTTGTTCCACATAAACTTCCTCTTTTATAAAACCATTTAAGAAAGCAGATTTGACATCCATTTGAAATAGTTTTAAATCTAATGCTGATGCATATGCAAGTAATATTCTAATAGCCTCAAGTCTAGCTACAGGTGCATAGGTTTCATCGAAATCTATGCCTTCCTCTTGGGAATAGCCTTGAGCTACCAGTCTGGCCTTGTTTCTTAAGATCACACCAGCCTCATTCAATTTGTTTCTAAACACCCATTTGGTGACAATAACTGGATGGTCTGATGGTCTAGGAACAAGTGACCATACTTGGTTCTCTTGAACTGATTTAGTTCATCTTGCATGGCCAAGATCCAAGATTCATCACCAAGAGCTTCATTGACTGTCCTTGGCTCTATTTGAGAAACAGATGCTAAATAATCACAAGGTATCATGTTACCTCTTGTTCTTACCCCTACAGATGGATCACCAATGATATTCTCAGGTGGATGATCTTTCTTGTATCTCCATTCCTTTGGAAGATTTTCATGTGTAATTTCCTTTTGTTGCATGTCTTCCAGAGGTGGATCATCCTTGTCCTCAATTGATGTATTCTTTAGTTTCTTGGACAGTTCATCTGTATCATCATTATCACTATCTTCTTCCTTTCTCAAGGAAGGGTTAGTTTCATCAAAAATAATATGAACAGACTGTTCAATTAATAAAGTGCGTTTATTAAATACCCTATAGTCTTTGGGTTTAGAGGTGTACCCCATGAAGATGCCTTCATCTGATTTGGCATCCATCTTACCGATGTCCCTTTTTCCATTGTTGTGGATGAAGCAAGGACATCCAAAAGTCCTGAAGTGGCTGATCTTTGGCTTCTTTCCTTTAAACAATTCGTATGCAGTATTCTTTAAGATTGGCCTGATCATTACTCTGTTGATAGTGTAGCTTGCTGTGTTGACTGCTTCAGCCCAAAAATACCTTGGCAGATCATATTCTGATAGCATTGTTCTTGCCATATCCAATAGAGTTCTATTCTTTCTCTCAGCAATTCCATTTTGCTGTGGTGTCCTTGGTGCTGAGAAATTATACTCAATCCCATGATCATCACAGTACTTAGCAAATTTTTCATTCTGAAATTCACCACCATGATCTGATCGGATAGAAACAATGCTGAATTTCTGATCCTTCTGGACTTTCTTGCTGAAGCTTACAAAGCTTTCAAATGTGTCATCTTTATGCTCTAGGAATGATACCCATGTGAATCTTGAGTAATCATCGACTATGACAAATCCAAAGTTCTTTCCTCCAAGACTGGTAGTCCTCATTGGCCCAAATAGATCCATATGAAGGAGCTCTAAGGGTTTGAGGTGGTTACCACCGTTTTTGACTTGAAGGAGCTCTTGGTGTGCTTTCCCTTAGCACAAGATCTACAGACACCTTCCATTTTTGCACTGACCTTTGGCAGACCTTCCACAAGATTTTTCTTCAGCAGTTTTCTCATACATTCTATACTGCAATGTCCCAATCTTCTATGCCACAGCTCAGTTGATTTATCCTTGTTTGCTGCCAGACAGACTTCTTGATCCTTTAGTTCTTCAAGATGAAGTGCATACATGTTCTTTTCTCTATTGGCTTCGAAAATTATTGCTCCATCCTTTAATATGCTACACTTTGACTCTTGAAACTGAATCTGATGACCTCTATCACAAAGCTGGCTGATGCTGATGAGATTGTGCTTCAGTCCTTTGACAAGCAATACATCTTCAATGACTATCTTTCCTTTGTTGCTCACAGAACCACTGCCAATCACTGTTCCTTTCCCATTGTCTCCATAGGTAACTGTTCCTTCTTCAGCTTGTAGATGAGTGAATAGCTTCTGATTCCCTGACATGTGCCTTGAGCACCAGTGTCCAAATACCATTTGGATGCTCGAGGGTTACCCTGAAATAAAATCATCAAGTTTTAGGTACCCAAATTCTTTTGGGTCCTGATTGGTTAGTATCATTGATTTTTCCTTTAATTATCCATTTCTTATGTCTTGTTGGGCATGTTGTTATGATATGTCCTAACTTGTTACAGTGACTGCAGCAAGACAATTTTGTTATTTTTCTATATATTTGAAATCTGCCTTGTATGCAATGTCTTGTTCAGGTACAAATTTAGGCGTTGGATATATTTTTGGATAGGCTACGGTTTCTTCATTATCTGGAGGTATATATCCTAATCCATGTTTTTTCTTTCCTGGTCTTCTAGCACCTTTTAGTATTAAGGGTTTTCGCCATTTGTAAATTTTTCCAATGTGCTAGATAATTAATGTTTTCTTCTGTTAGTGTCTTAATTTCGGTTTTCAGTTCATTGAGCTTGCTTGTTTTTATAGTTTAATTATTTGTTCATTTTTAGCTTTTAGATCTTCACACAACAGTTTATTTCTCCTTTTAAGTTCAGTTATTTGGCTTTCTAATTGTTCATTTTCTGATTTTAAGTCTGAATTTGTGTTTTCTAGACAGACATTATTTTTCTTGCTTACTTTTAATAGTTTGATTGCTTCTTTATATTTACTGTATAATTCGCTGAAGGCTTCTTCTAGACTATCGGAATCTGAACCATTACAAGAATCAAAGGATGAGTCAGAGGTTACCTTTTCTTTGGTATTTGCCATGAAGGCCAAGTTGGCTTCTTCCTCATCACCGGTTGAGCTTGACTCACTGTCTGAGTCGCTGTTGTTGCTCCATGCAGCTGCCATAGCCTTCTTCTTATATTTCCTAAATTCTTGGAGCTTTCTCTCTTCCTGAATTCAGGCTTCTTGAGCTTTGGACATTCAGCTTTGATATGTCCTGGCTTTTTGCACTCGTGGCATATGGGCTCACTCTTCTTTTGATCCTTTCCATCTGGTTCTTGAAGTCTTTATTTCTCTTGAAGTATCTTCTACCAAATTGAAACTTCTTCTTCTTTGCTAAAATGTGTTGCAACCTTTTTGACAGCATAGCTTCTTCATCTTCGCAACCACTTGAGTTCTCATCTTCAGCTGATGACTCATCTGATTTGTCTTCTTCTGCTTTTAGAGCATTTGAATGCTTCTTTCTGCTAGAGGATTCTCCTAGTCTTTCCATATTGATCTCATGAGCCATAAGGGACCCAATGAGCTTTTCCAAAGACATCTTTTTCAGATCATTAGCTTCTTCAATAGCTGTGACCTTTGGGGTCCATGAGGATGGTAAGGATCTAAGAATTTTCCTCACCACGTCTCCAATCTCATAGGTTTTCCCAAGTCCAGTCAGTCCATTTGTTATATCTGTAAATCGACTGAACATTTGAGTTATGGACTCACCTGATTGCATTTGAAACCTTTCATATTGTGTAACAAGAATATCAATTCTTGTCTCCTTCACCTTGTTCGTGCCTTCATAGGTAATTCTAAGCTTTTCCCACATTTCCATTGCGGATTTACAGGCTGAAACTCTATTGAATTCCTTTTTACTCAATGCACAGCATAGAATACTCTTAGCCTTACAGTTTAAGGAGATCTTTTTCCTGTGATCATCTGTCCACTGAGCTTTCTCATTTGTGACCAGAAGATCACCTTCTTCTACTATTGACCATATCTGATAGTCGTGACCTTGGAGAAAGTACTCCATTCTAGTCTTCCAATAAGCATAATCTTCACCATCAAAGAGAGGGGGTCGGTTGACAGACTGACCTTCAATGTTACCTTGGGTTGCCATGGATCTTTACTCTTCAGATTGTTGGATCTTCTTCTTTGTCGAAGATATTAGCTCTGATACCACTTGTTGCCCAGTTGACAAGCCCAGAGGGGGCGGGGGGTGAATGGGTCTTTAAAAATTCTTGACTAGGTGATACCTGTACGTAAAAATATACACAAAAACAATCTTCGATGTTGGTTAGTAACGATTAGTGTGAACAACAAACCCACAAAGAATCAATCACACAACACAAGGAATTATCATGGTTTGGACCTCCTTTCCTTATGAGTCCTACGTCCAGTCCTTGAGCAACACCTCAGGATTTCACTAACTAGGGTACAGTCCCCCTATGGACACTACAACACCCAGCTCAGCTGGTCTTCCTTCACCCCAGAAGGGAACAACAACACCCTGGATACCCCACTAGGTCCTCCTTCACATCCGAAGGGTAACAGCACCCTGGATCCCACCAGGTCTTCCTTCACACACGAAGGGAAACAACAAAGAGAATAGAAAGAATTCAAGCCCCTAGATCAAGTTTTTACAAGCCAAGATCTGAAGCAACAAGCACTGAGAGCAAGAGATCTAAACAAGGCACACTCTCAGAACTACACGGGCTCTCTTAGAAATTCTATTACAACTCAGAGAGCGAAGAGCTAAAGATGATGAGGAATGAGGTTCTTGGCTCAAGACTTTTTGCAGAAGAATTTGAATGCTTGTATGTGTTCTAGTCTGGTTCTTCTGACCTTCTGACTTGAATTTATATCTCTTTTTGAAATACTGCCATTGAAGTAACTGTTGTCTCTTAGATTGGTGAACGTTAGACTGTTTGACAATTTGGAAGCTTTCAACAATCTTTTATTCGGTTGAGCACACAAAGAGATAAGGTCTTCTGGCGTCTATATGGTCCAACGTTGTATGACCGAATGTCTTTTAGGACCTTGCACAAATTAAATGCTTGAATAGTAGACAGCTAGGCTGTCTCTTGTTGTCAGTAAACGTTGATATGAGTATACACCAGAATAGCAATGCCAAATAGCTTGTTCTAAAAAATGTTGGCAGAGTATGCACAATAACAAAAGGATATCATCTGCATGCATGCAGAGATATGACCTGTCTTCATTGAATGCACAGCAGTCAGACAGATAAGTAAGTCTTTGACTATTCAACGCCTTTAAGAGATAAGATAAATATCAAGTCAATGTGAACTATAAAGTCGTTGTCTATATGACTTATGAAATCGTTATGAATACCAACAAGTCATTATAGAGAGCAAATCGTTGTATATAATGAGGAAATCGTTATAGTCACTTAACAAGTCGTTATGAAAAGCAAGTCGATGTGTTTAACGAAAAAATTGATGTGAACACTTAACAAATCGTTATGAGCTTTAAATAAATCGTTGCGCGAAGCAAATCGTTATGAGCTCTAAAGAAATCGTTGCGTGAAGCAAATCGTTATGAGCTCTAAAGAAATCGTTGTGAGAAGCAAATCGTTATGAGCTCTAAAGAAATCGTTGCGCGAAGCAAATTTTTATGAGCTCTAAAAAATCGTTGCGATGAGCAAATCGTTACGATGGGCAAATCGTTATGACGACTTAAGAAATCGTTGCAATGAGCAAATCGTTACGATGGGCAAATCATTTTGATGACTTAAGAAATCGTTGCGATGAGCAAATCGTTACGATGGGCAAATCGTTATGATGACTTAAGAAATCATTGCGTTGAGCAAATCGTTACGATGGGCAAATCATTATGATGACTTAAGAAATCGTTGCGATGAGCAAATCGTTACGATGGGCAAATCGTTATGATGACTTAAGAAATCGTTGCGATGAGCAAATTGTTACGATGGGTAAATCGTTATGACGACTTAAGAAATCGTTGCGTTGAGCAAATCGTTATGATGACTTAAGAAATTGTTGTGATGTCAAATCATTATAGCTCTTATTGAAATGTTACACACAAGGAAATCGTTATGGCTTTCAACAGAAATCGGTGTGGACTTAGAGAAATATGATCTTGAAAGAATTAAGGCTTCAGAAAGGTAATACTTACCAATATTGGCTTGTTTGACCTTGGTATATTTCCTGTACTTAAGACTTATGAAATATGTGTTAGAAATTTTGATAGGGTTTTGTTTGGTTTTGTTAATCACCAAAATAATAATAATAATAAATAGGTAATTAAAATTACATGGAGATAGACTGCTCATCATTTACATTTTCACCTGATTTAATTTGGAGTCCCTACTTTTGAGAGCATTACGACTCTCAATTTACGAGATCCTTCTCTTTTATATCCGTCTCTTTTTTCTATTTCCGTCTTACCCTTCCATCCTTTCGAAGGCCTTTTTCTCATTTTCATCTTACCCTTCCGTCCTTTCAAAGGCCCGTAAACTGACATCGATAAAAGTTGCAATTACATAACATGTGTAGCACACTTACATAACGTGTGTAGCGCATTTACAACAATCATTGACATCACTTACACATTGTGACATGATGTGTATTCATTTAACCCTTATATTCTTCCCCGTGAACCGTTCTTCACAACTATAAGAGGAACACAAGTCCTCATACTTATCCTTCCCAAGCTTCTCTGAGTCTTCTTCTTCCTATCTTTCTTATTCATCTTCTTCCTCTTTATTTGCAGATGTCTTCATCTAATGGTGTTCCCTACAGGGATGGGAAGGAACCGACGACACCGGCACCTGTTGCTGAAGAAGGCTTCACCCCCGATTTCTGGAGGGAATTTTATAGTGGTTGGATGATAGCTTTACAGAAAGGCTTTTGACTGTACGACAAGGGCCTCACCAACATCCGCCCTGACATCGACCCTGAGGCAGAACCCATCTGCACCCTCCGTTCTCCCTCCCCTCCCTCTGCTCTTCGTTCCTCCTCCCCTCCCTCCTCCTCCGAGTCATCGGCTTAAGGAGTATAGGGACTTATTGTTGTGAGGCTTATTTTTGTAATATATTTTTATTTTATGCAGTCTTCTGTGGCCGCTATATAATCCATTGTATGTGCTCTCTATCATGCAAACTAAACATGCTAGAAATAAGTACATAATGTAACATGTTATTATGTATACTATAATCAAAATAAGTAAATATTGTAATAGGTTATTACGTATACTGTAATAGTGTAGTGCTTGTACTGCAAGTAGAACTGTAAGAGTGTAGTGATCGTACTGCATGTAGAACTATAAGAGTGTAGTGCTCGTATTGCAAGTTCTAATGTAATCAATTATTATGTATATTGTATTAAATTTTTATGTGTACTGTAATAGAAAATGTTAGTAGGACAGTGTCCTCACTATAATAAATTAACAAGTGTTTCCTCAAGTAAATGTACAATATAATGATATGTGAAGTAAGAAATTGTATGTGCGGCAACTATGATTCTTCACCTCGAATTATATACACTCTGAACGTTCTTGTGCATTGTAGTATGCTTTGATGAGATGGACGGCGAAGCTAGCTCGCATGCTTGGCATGTCATTCTGAAAGAAGGGTTTGCCATTTGGAGAAGATGGTTGATTATTGTGTGTGAGGTTGATTGATGGCATGGAGTACCTAAGTGAAGGGGAACTATGAGTGTCCCTACGTACGTGCCATACACTCCATGTATTTGCAAGTAAATATGGCGCAGTCGTCTCTCGATCCTTACTGTGGGCATGGGTCGGGGTAGCGAACCAATTTACTGTATCAAGGTCCCTGCCTTTCATGTATCTTCTTAGTATGTCCACTTGCATGAAAAAAGTAACAAAGAGTTTCAATTAGTTGATATGCATTTACTATAATAGATGTAACATATGTGTGCATGCTCTGTAACAAATGTAAGTCTTGTATGTAACACATGTTTCTCCTACTATAACACTGTAATTGAGTATGCAATTTGGTTGACACTTACGTATTCTGGAATGTTAGGACGATTTTTGTTTCTTAATGAATCCGTACACGTGGAACTCTTTTTCTTTAATATTGATGACCAGAAGATCCCAATGGTTCATCCCAACGTGCATGGGGGTGAAGAGGAGGTTTAATTCAATTGGGGCACGGTCTAGTCTTTAGAAAGCATAATCAAGATGTTGTTGTTTGCTCTTATCGTCTCTACATGATTGAACGTAACTTTTTAAAGTGGCTCTAGATATCCAAAAGTATTAAAAATACTTTGGTTCTCTTATTGGGGAGAAGCAAGTAAGTGTTGACATAGCAGTCAATTATGGTCGATTCGCTCTGCCCCCCAAACAATAGGTCCCAGATGTCTGTAAATGTGAGGAAATTATCATATCCTTGGAGAGTGCCACTGAACATCCAATCACTACATATAAGAAAGGTGTACATCTTTCGTAAGAATGGAGATGCCATACAGTAATAGACAAACAAGTATAATGTAACAGAAAAACCCCAAACTG
Organism: Colocasia esculenta; assembly: GCA_014218235.1. Taxonomy (NCBI): domain Eukaryota; kingdom Viridiplantae; phylum Streptophyta; class Magnoliopsida; order Alismatales; family Araceae; genus Colocasia; species Colocasia esculenta. Next base: position 64,027,389 of record CM024763.1, on the reverse strand, counting down.
TAAAAAGAAATACATGTACTGTAACACCTACTGAGTAATGATGCATTCATTCAGAAATCTTTCAATTCAAGACTTCTCGTCCACTCCTAATACTTCCCGGGTAACGTAATCTCGTCTCCCCTCTTTCTTGCCCGTTGGAAGTGTGTCCGTACTCTCTGGGAGCCAACAAGATCAGTTCGGAAGTGGACACATTGACTTTCTAAGCTTTGTAATACAGATAATCTTCTAGCTGCGACGGAATAAGAATGAAAAGAATGTTTTGTAAGGGGACTTTAATGTTACTATGATGGGGTCTTAATGTTACTGTAATGTATAACATTGAGGTTACTGTAACAGAACGTTAAGGTTATGTATCTTATGTTAACGTTATCGTACCATATATATCTCTGGTTGCCGCCTTTTCTCGTCCCAACTGACACTCGTCTGGACATGGAGGATGGGGAAGAGACACCTCTTCCTCTTCTTCTCCTCCTCGGCCTCTTTCCTCTTTTTCTCTTCCTCCTCCTTCCTCTTCTTCTCTTCCTCCTCGTATGTATAAACAAACTACTTCGTGTACTATAATAGACATGTGTATTGTATGTAACAGACTACTTCGTGTAGTGTAATAGACAGATGTATCATATGTAAGAGACTACTTCGTGTACTGTAACAGACTGGTGTATCGTATGTAATAGACTACTTCGTGTATTGTAACTGACAGGTGTATCGTATGTAACAGACTACTTCGTGTACTGTAATAGACAGGTATTATATGTATCGTGTACTGTAACAGACAGATGTATCGTATGTAACACACTACTTTGTGTACTGTAACAGACAGGTGTATCATATGTAACAGACTATTTCATGTACTATAACAGACAGGAGTATCGTATGTAACAGACTACTTTGTGTACTGTAACAGACATTTGTATTGTATGTAATACACTACTTCCTGAACTGTAAAACCTATAGACATGGATTGCAATGAGGACCTCAAAATACTGTAACAGACAGGTGTATCATATGTAACAGAGTACTTCATATACTGTAACAGACATGTGTATCGTATGTAATACACTACTTCTTGAACTGTAAACCTGTAGACATGGACTGCAATGAGGACCTCAAAATAATGTAATAAACAGGTGTATCATATGTAACAGACTACTTCGTCTACTGTAACAAAGCGGATAAAACTTACACCGAGAGCAGAAACGCAGCCGTTTAGGTAGATGGTTTTGGCAGACGGAGCTCCTCTAACGGCTGCCTTCACATGCTCGTAGCACTGCTGCATTGCCGACATTAGGTACTCGTCGATGGTAGCAACCCAATTGATGCTCCTTATCCCATAGAGGTCGTCCAGATATGGCAGAATGGACAGAAACCCCACCCTCCCACTTGTGGGGAAGAAGAAACAAGAACAGAGAAGCGCATATCAAAGCTTGACCGACGTTTCAACAGCTAGCTCACCCTGTTGTGGAACGTACTCTGTAAGCTTTCGCAAGACATTATGCCTATCCATCATTTTTTTGGATCTAAGGATGCGGCGCAAACTAGCTTTTGCCCCATCCGCCTTTAGATTGATAGGTGTAACATGTGTAACGACCCGACCTCTCGGACCCTCGCCAGGGGCCCCGAAGGCCGCGCCGCCACCCACGGATCCGAAGACCCAGAAGGGTTATAAGGAAATAGTCTAGTGAGATATATATGTATTGAATTTGAATAACTATATCAATCTGTACAATATACAAAAGTCTGTACAACGTGTCCTAAGCAAAAGCACAGGTACAAGAAGAAAGGTGCAGTCCTTAAGGGGCATACCTCGAGAACTTGCAAAATACAACTCTCAGGTCACTCGGCTACAAGAGCTCACAATGCTCGCTCTCACTGCTGCTGACAACACACGGTGCCACAACCGCCTCCGCAACTCGTCCGACACTGAGCTCCCGCGACGACGAGCCCTTAGCTGAAGGAAGTAGGGGGGTGAGCCTCGCGAACAAGGCCAGTAGGGATTACCAGTCCCTCACCGGCCAGAGCAGCAGGAACTCTGAAAACAAAAAATACACTAGAAAGTTGTAAAGCGAGTAACACCTACAACATGATACTACTAAGCAGGGAAAGAGAACAATGCAACGCCACGACCACCAACTAAGGTCAGGCCACAACACGACTCCTGCAGAAACCAACGGAGTCGGGCACAAAGCGGAGTAACCTTGGCACCTCTGCCGAGAACACGCAACAATCAGGTGAGAACGACGTCTCACCACAAGCACGGCCACCTCAGACCTCCACAGGGTCGAGGGCCCACAAGTAGAGCCACCCGGACCCCGATAGACCGCAAGGTCGGGAAGCCATACACGCCAGTGCCACTGCGGACTGGCACCCAAGAACGGAACTACGGTACCGAGAGGACACCGAGCGGAACTACCAGAACACGGGTCTGCACAAGGCCAGACCAACGACGCCATGAAAACTAAGCACAGCCAGGCTATAACTGTCGTGCAAGCTAGGGCAATGGATAACACTTGGAAACGTCGTGAGGAACGTCGTCACAACAACAGCAACCAAGCCACCGCCGCTAGCAGCCAAGAGGGGGGGGGGGACCTGCAGTCCGCACGCTCTGCTCGCTAGCCTAGCTTCTGCCTCCGCCCCCCCCCCCCCCCCCACAAGGGCGAGACAGAGCCGCCATAGAAACACACAACACACGCAACACCGCAGCCTGGCCAAGCTGCGGCCTCATGCCTAACACCACTACATGGCTCCGGAACCAACGCAAAGAGAGGCAGTGAGACAAAGGACTGGCTAGCCTGCACGGGTGGAACTATAGTCGTCCTCGGTGTCCCAGGCCTAACCAAGAGAGCTCTACAAATGACTCAGTGCCGCTGTCCAAACCACCGTTTTCTCCTTAACTTCAGAGTCCGCCATGTCGGCTGCCAACTCGAGTACGCTCGTCACCCCGATACCTCCCTCGAAGGTGCACGAGACAAGAAATGGTAACAACCTCTTAGACCGGAGACAAGCCCTCAAGTGCCTAGCACAGGGCGAACAGGCGGGGCAGCACACAAAAACCACGCCGAACCGCTGGCTTGTAACACACGACAAGCCCAGCGAGCATGAGGCACGCACAGACCCCCAGAAGGGCCGTCGGCCAACCAAACACGCACGGAAAATCCGGAGCCTCGGAACACTACCGGCAACATGGAAAACTCGTTGCTCTGTTAATAATCGATTGACTGTCGGTCAATCGATTATTACACAGACGCACCCTCCTGGCGCGCTGCCAGGACACGGCCATGAAGGTGTCACCTTCGGTCACTAAACGCAGGGGGCAACCAGCCGTGTTCCCGACCAGAAGGTCCTAAGGGCAAGGCCTGCCCTGGGGCACACGCCGACACACAACCGGGGCACAGAAAAAACACCGGAGGCAGCACAGGCACTGTCGCGGCCCTCAAGGCCATCGCGATGGGGAGAGGGGCACCGCTACAGCAACACTGTTGCGCCGGGGCAGAATGTCGTGACAGGAACCCTGTCGCGACAGGCATGAGCGCCGCGACAGCCCTGTCACGCCAAGGCAGCACGTCGCAACAGGAACCCTGTCGCGACAGGCAAACACGTCGGACAGCATGCCTTATCGCGACGGCCAAACGAGTCACGATAAGGTCGCGCCTGACCGGGACGATGCCTCCTCTGGTGTCGCTACGCGCCGAGCGGTCGCGACATCAGTAGAGAGGCAGACCGCCGGGATCCTCAATCCCGGGGTCGCCCACAAGCTACAAACATGCATACACGGGGGAGGGAGTATGGGGAAAGTTGGAAAGCTATTCTACAAACCACGAGGGCTCCAATCCACCCGGATTAGAGAGGGCACAAGAAATCCCTACCTCTCACGAAGAACGGAACCCTATAGGGGGCCTTCACGATGCACGGCCGCCTCCTCCTCGCTTCACTCGTGCTCCGTCGCTCCTCCACGAGCCCGCCGGCGCCACCATGCCCCGATCACCGGAGGGAAGCCTCCCCATCATCGGAGAAGAGGGGAAAGGGAAGAAGAGGAGAGAGAGGGGAAAGGGGTAGCCGGCCAGCACCTTAAGCCCCCGGCACCCAGCCCGCCCCGTCGTGTTACGAACCTTAAAACGAAGGATCAGTGGACCGTGACAAGAACGCGCCCCCCAAGGGCGTCGTGACAATGCGACAGACCGTACTGACACACCTGCCACTCTGATAGGTGTCAGACGACCGACAGGACAGAAAGCAGTCGCGACACCAAGACGTGATGAGAACCCCAGGTGCGACAAGAACGCGATGCACACGCGCATCGTGACACGGATGACTGTCGCGGTGGACACCCACGACGAGACACTAACACGTCGCCCAACCTGGACGCGTTAGTGGCCAGTCATCCAAGACGCCGAACGGAAAGTCGGGAAGCCGGGTCTTACATTCTCCCCCCCTTAAGATAATTTTATCCTCGAAATTGGGGCAAGCCTAAAAGATCTCGAGGCACAAAACGAAACACAGGGAGCAAACGTAAGACCAGCGCGAAAAAGCCACTAAGTCTCAACACGACTTCCTCATGACAACAACCACACCGCCAAACACGCACGGGCACATAAAGCCGAGAAACCAACAGCTCACACAATGGGCTCCAAACACACGAGTGGAGCACACAACCGAAAACTAATGGCTCGCTCCAGCCACACAGGGGCGCCCAAATGGAACGACAACCCCACCGGCGCTGAGTGACGCCAAAATCAGCCCGAACAGCCAAAAATGCCAGCTAAAAACTACACGGCTACAACCACCAACAGACCTCGTTGTTGGGACCAACCGATCGGCAACCCACTATGTCGCCAGCAAAACCCGACAGAGGATGTAGTTGTCGACAGTGCACAAGAATCGCCTGAGAACCGACCACAAGTCTCAGGGGAACGGCCTCACGCTACTAGCAGCAACTAGCATCGGTCACCGGCCCAACCAAGAAGCCACGTGAGCGATGAGAACCAGCGCAATACCAAACTCGTGGAGGATTCGCAACACACGAAACGACGTCCATTGTTACCGCTAGGTCTCAAGCAGACCTTCCTCGCGGTCCAACAAGGACAACAAACGCATGCGGAAAAACCTCAACACATGGAAACGGCATCCATTGTCACCACTTGGTCTCACTCAGACCTTCCTCGTGGTCCGACAAGGACACCAAATGCACGCGGAGCCACAAGGACTGGGAGTTACACACTCCACAACGTGGCACACTGCGACAGAAACACGGAAGACGTCTGAAGTCAAGATAGAACTTGGCACCTCACAACGTGACGAACCACGTGGTCGAGTACTAGCAAGCCAATAGGCCTCACTGTCACCGAACAAACTGACAGGAGACTCCACCATCGGCTTCCAGACTCACCAACACCACACACAGCGGAGAATCAATGAGGAGTTGGCAGCACACCCGCCACGCGCACACAGGGCTTGGCGTGGGTATTAGCATGCCAACCACCAGAAAGACGCACAACCACACGGGAACCGAAACAATCGTAGAGGTCGAGGACAGCACGTTGACCTTAGAGGGACTCAGTCTGAAGCAGGGTGCCACAGCCAAACACACTCGCTCCCAAAGCGAGAGGGAAAACCTGGACACAGGCCACAACCAAAGCCTGGCGTACCACCAATAGGGCTACCTAGACAAGGCAAAGCAGCCACCCCACAGCGGTAACGGTACAACCACAAGGCATAGGCCAGCACAAAGTGTCCCAGAGGTGGAAAGCTCAATGCCTCCAACACCGAGCGAAGTCATGAGACGACACAAAAATCTCACGAACAGGCACACGGTGCTATCACCAGCACCGGGAGCCACCCAAGGTACAACGCAATGCACCCAGGTTCCAGACGGCATGAAACCAAAACACTCGAGCACGAGCACACGGTGCTACCACAAGCACCAAAACTAAGCAAAGTGCAACACAGGTGCACCAGCGGCCGAAACAATACCACGGGCTAACAGGAAGGACTCTCTACAAGAGACCTGCCCAAGCCACATGCAAAGGACTGCAAGCCTAAAAGGGCACAACAGGCCACGCCGGCCCCAGCCCTTGAGGCACAGAAACACGAAGCATCGAAAACGCTCAAGGTGCAACACATGCATCTGCACCAACGACCCGAGACGATATAGGGCCCACCGAAGGGGACTCTCTACTTCAAGAGCACAACAGAAGCACACAGAAAGCCGATAACTACTTCAAGAGCGCGACAACTACGTCTGCTCCAAGAAGCACACGAAACATGGAGCACCGACTCTGCCGCATGGGGAGCAAAAGCCACAGCGACTCCCTAGCACGCAAGAGCAAGAAGCACCACCTCTATCACGACCGATAGAGATGCTAAACACCAAGATGATGACACGAAAAGCCTCCAAGGCACAAGCTGAGGCACAATCGAGCACACATCGAAAAAAAACTCTCGTACAAGCAAGCCAAGCAAACCGACCGGTGCACAGCAGAGCAACGCTCACGCCTGTAGCCTAACAGGAAAATGGTACCACCTCGCACTAAACCAACAGGGACCCAATGCCCCAAATTGTTCAAGCAGGCAACAAGAAACAATCAACGATGATGGCACAAACAGGTCCACCGACCCACAGTGCCGCCAGAAAATGACAGCAGAAGGGAGCAACCAGCTCAACCCAAAAACAACTCAAGGGAAGATGACTCCACCAAAAGGTCACAACGATGCGCACCCTGGCAACACAACACCACAGTGGAGCATCGCCACTCCGAGCAACCAACAGAAAGCAGAGGGAGGAACACAGACAATGAGTCTCTTCCACACGTGAGAGGGAAAACCACAATGCAAGATGACGCTTCCGTAAGAAGCACAGCCCGCTTAACACCCACGACACTCACCAGACCACCATCTGGGAGAGCACGCAGGGTGCGAGAAACGAAGCAAACCATCCGAGCCATGGGACACACAGTCCCACCAGCACAACCGAGAAACTTGAAAATGACTAATGAGACAAGCTGGCCAACGCAGCAGCCAGACGCACAGCTAAGGGCACGACCCCTCGACTGACAACGCCCAAGCAGACTGTAACACAAACAGTCAAACCGACAACGACGACAGCTCACCTCTACACAGAGAGAGAGCAGCGATGACCAAAACAGCAAGAAGCAGCTTTGGGGAGAACCTCCACCAAAAGCGCCAAGAGACGTCTAGGGAGAACCTCACCAGAATGCAGCCTAACCGAACGGCACACTTCGAACCACAGGGGCAACACAACAGTGGCCCAAAACAACACAGAGCACTCCTGGGAAGAACCTCCACTAGAAGCGACAAAGGGCGATCATGGGAAGAACCTTCACCAGAATGCACAACCCAACGACCAAACAACACAGACCATCAGAGAGAACACTGTAGCAAGCAGAACTGCAGAAGCAACGCAAGTAGGTTGTGGGAGAACCTCCACCAGAACCACCAAGGCACGGCTCTGGGAAAACTCGCCAGAACGCACCAGCCAAACCACCAGCACACCTCAGACTCTGAAGTAGCATGGCAACAGCAGAAACGAGCGCGAAACAGTCCTTAGAGAAACCCTCACCAGGACAACGACAAACGGTTTTGGGAAACCTCACCAGAACACAGGGCAACCAAGCGATGCACCTCAACCTCGAGGGCAACGCAACAGCAACCAGAAACGAGCACAACACAGTTCTGGGGAGACGTCACTCCCGCCAGAACCAACAGAGAAAAACTCTGGGAGCACCTCATTAGAGCTCACAACCAGTCAGCACCAAGCCGACAACAACCATAGGCAAGTGTCGCTGCGCTCAACTAGCGATGCAACACGGCACACAGAACATCTGCTTAGCTCGAGCAACAATGCCGATTGAGCAGAGCACAGTGCACAACCGCACACGAACAGGGGACCACACACAAGACCACGCAGCACACACCCCAACAACAAAGGGGCAGCCAACAAGGCAGGGACACCTTCCACCGGTTCCACAGACAACAACTCTGCACCAGTGAAGGCCACACCACATGTAGGCTCTCTCGGCCTTCGCGACGCACGCACGCTCAAATGCGCCGAAGACGACTAGAAGCACCGCGCCTGGACTTGCCTGCAAGCATCCTCCACACAAGGAAGACCACTGCCAGCGAGTCCAGTGCCAACCGCACCCCTACGGCACGAACACGCCAAGCGACCACACTCGCAACGCACGGGGCACAGCAACAACTGCAATCTGTGGCACGCGCACGAACCTTGCAGGGAAGCCGCACATCTGCAAAACAATTAAAAGCACAAGCCGAACACTAGTCGGACGGTGTCAGCAACACACTAGTACCTTTCCTTGGGAAATCTATAGTTATTAACTCTTTACAAATCTCAGTAGACTCCTTGGCTCTGATACCAACTGTAACGACCTGACCTCTCGGACCCTCGCCAGGGGCCCCGAAGGTCATGCCGCCACCCACGGATCTGAAGACCCGGAAGGGTTATAAGGAAATAGTCTAGTGAGATATGTACTGAATTCGAATAACTATATCAATCTGTACAATATACAAAAGCCTGTACAATATGTCCCAAGCAAAAGTACATGCACAAGAAGAAAGGTGCAGTCCTTAAGGGGCATACCCCGAGAACTTGCAAAACACAACTCTCAGCTCACTCGGCTACAAGAGCTCACAACGCTCGCTCTCACTGCTGCTGACAACACACGGCGCCACAGCCGCCACCGCAACCCGTCCGACACTGAGCTCCCGTAACGACGAGCCCCTAGCTAAAGGAAGTAGGGGGGGTGAGCCTCACTAACAAGGCCCAGTAGGGATTACCAGTCCCTCACCGGCCAGAGCAGCAGGAACTCCGAAAACAGGAAACTACACTAGAAAGCTGTAAAGCGAGTAACACCTACAGCATGATACTACTAAGCAGCGGAAGAGAACAGTGCAACGCCACGACCACCAACTGAGGTCGGGCCACACACACGACTCCCACAGAAACCAACGGAGTCAGGCACAAAGTGGAAGTAACCCTCGGCACCTCTGCCGAGACCACGCAACAATCAGGTGAGAACGACGTCTCACCACAAGCACGGCCACCTCAGACCTCCACAGGGTCGAGGGCCCACAAGCAGAACCACCCTGGACCTCGGATACACCGCTAGGTCGGGAAGCCATAAACGCCGGTGCCACTGCGGACTGGCACCCAAGAACAGAAATATGGTACCAAGAGGACGCCGAGCAGAAACCACCAAAAGCACGGGTCTGTACAAGGCCAGACCAACGACACCCATGAAAACTAAGCACAGCCAGGCTATAACCGCCGTGCAAGCTAGGGCAACGGATAACACTTGGAAACGTCATGAGGAAATGTCGTCACAACAATAGCAACCAAGCCACCGCTGCTAGCAGCCAAGAGGGGGGGGCTGTAGTCCGCACGCTCTGCTCGCTAGCCTAGCTCCTACCTCCGCCCCCCCCCCCCCCCCCCCCCGCAAGGGCGAGACAGAGCCACCACAGAAACACACAACACACACAACACCGCAACCTGGCCAAGCTGCGGCCTCACGCCTGACACCACTACTTGGCTCCGGAACCAACGCAGAGAGAGGCAGTGAGACAAAGGACTGGCTAGCCTGCACCGGGTAGAACTCCGGCCTTCCTCGGTGTCCTAGGCCTAACCAAGAGAGCTCTACAAACGACTCAGTGTAGCTGTCCAAACCACCGTTTTCCCCTTAACTCCAGAGTTCACCCTGTCGGCTGCCAACTCGAGTACGCTCGTCACCCCGATACCTCCCTCGAAGGCGCCCGAGGACGGGGGTCCCAAGAAATGGTAACAACCTCTCAGACCGACGACAAGCCCTCAAGTGCCTAGCACTGGGCGAACAGGCGGGGCAGCACACAAAAACCACGCCGAACCACTGGCTTGTAACACACGACAAGCCCAGTGAGCACAAGGCACACACAGACCCCCAGAAGGGCCGTCGGCCAACCAAACACGCACGGAGAAGCCGGAGCCTCGGAACACTACTGGTAATATGGAAAACTCGTCGCTCTGCTAATAATCGATTGACCGCCGATCAATCGATTATTACACAGACGCGACCCTCCTAGCGCCGCTGCCAGGACACGGCCACGAAGGTATCACCTTCGGTCACTGAACACAGGGGGGAAACCAGCCGCATTCTCTACCAGAAGATCCTAAGGGCAAGGCCTGCCCTGGGGCACACATCGACACACAACCAGGGCCATGGAAGACACCCAAGGCAGCACAAGCAATGTCACGGCCCTCAAGGCCATCGCGATGCTATCGCGACGGGGAGCGGCACCGCCACAGCAACACTGTTGCGTCGGGGCAGCACGTCGCGACATGAACCCTGTCACGATAGGCAAGCACACCGCGACAGCCCTGTCACGCCGGGGCAGCACGTCACGACAGGAACCCTATCGCGACAGGCAAACGCACCGCGACAGCGCGCCTTATCGTGACGGCCAAACAAGCCGCGATAAGGTCGCGCCCGACCGGGCCGACACCTCCTCTGGTGTCGTGACGCTCCGAGCGGTCGCGACATTAGTAGAGAGGCAGACCGCCAGGATCCTCAATCCCGGGGTCGCCCACGAGCTACAAACATGCACACACAGGGGAGGGAGCATGGGGAAAGCTGGAAAGCTATTCTACAAACCACGAGGGCTCTAATCCACCCGGATTAGAGAGGGCACAAGAAATCCCTACCTCTCACAAAGAACCGAACCCCATAGGGGCCTTCATGACGCACGGCCGCCTCTTCCTCGCTCCATGCGTGCTCTGCCGCTCCGCCACGAGCCCGCCAGTGCCACCACGCCCCGATCGCAGGAGGGGAGCCTCCCCATCGCCGGAGAAGAGGGGAAAGGGAAGAAGAGGAGAGAGAGGGGAAAGGGGTAGTCGGTCAGCGCCTTAAGCCCCCGGCACCTAGAACGCGACGACCCGCCCCATCGCGTTATGAACCTTAACACGACGGGTCAGCGGACCGCGACAAGAACGCGGCCCCCAAGGGCGCCGTGACAATGCGACAGACTGTACTGACACACCTGCCACTGACAGGCGTCAGTCGACTGACAGGACAGAAAGCAGTCGCAACCCATTGACTGGTCGTGACACCAAGACGCGACGAGAACCCCGGGTGCGACAAGAACGCGACACATACGCACGTCGCGACACGGATGATTGTCGCGGCGGACACCCACGACGCGACACTAACGCATCGCCCAACCTGGACTCGTTAGTGGCCAGTCATCCCAGACGCCAGACGGAAAGTCGGGAAGCCGGGTCTTACAACATGATTGGGTATACCCATAACCATTGCCATGTCTGAAGGATGAAAAGGCAGTCTGCAGGGGCCAATCTTATAACAATCTTCTCCTTCGAAACGTGTTACCAGGTCGACTATCAGTGACATAGGGTAGGTCACCAATTTGCATCTGACATATGCATGGAATGGTGAATTTCTCATTAATTGAGATGCGCTCCTAAACTGCAAGTCTTGCATAATGCTACAGTACCATGAAAGTGAACATCATGTATAAATTGATTCTGATCCTTGCTTGCAAAGAGAAGATCAAAACTTTCTTAAAACCATCACTCAGTCATCAAAGCCTGGACATAGGGTAAGAAGAAAGATTACTACTTAAGACAACTTGGAGGGTGGTTTCTTCCACTTCTGTCGCCATTAACGCTTGTTGCTCCACATCCGATGCAATGCAAACAATCTCCGAGCTCGTAGGAGACCCATGGTTGCCATCGTTGGAGGGGACGGAGAGCTCGCTTCGACTGCAGATGTAACTCAAAGAACAGAGAACTGTAATAGAGCAGAGGGCTAGTGCCGGAATGGCGGTGCATTACAGGTGTATCAACTTTCAGAATGTCTTTTTCTCGATAAAAGGAGGGATGGGTTTGGTGGATCCGTAAATCTCAGTCATCCGACAGAATGGCGGTCCACTGCAATGATGAACATTGTGCGGTTGATAATGTCGGTCTTCCCGGTGATAGGATGTCCAGCAAATCACGTCCATTCGTCTAGCACTTTCCCCTCAACACTGCTTCAATATGCACTCTCGCCAAAGCGAGCCACAGTAGCCCATCTCCTCACACATGCTATTTATAGACACTATGCGCCACATTTTGATGAAACTCCCTCTTTCATTCACCTTCCTTTGCGTCACAATAAACAGGTCCCTACAAGATGTGCATTTGGAGATCAAAGTTTCATCCTTTTCATAGGGAACGACATGCAATTGGCGTCTCTGCATGCTAGAGTTTACGAAAGGTTGGGTATAAGCATGCAAGAAAATATGTTGAATCCATTGATGGCCACATTGAATAGGTGTTGCATGATGATGGGGATGTCCAAGCAATGTTTTATCTTCACAAGTGTAAGGGCACATCATTCATAAATCTACAAATTCAAGCGGTAGACGCACGTTGCCTCAGTACACATGTTAGTCGTCAGTCAGGTGATCCGCCACAACTTAGAATGGGAAGCAATAGCAAATATACAACTATTGACAGGTACATACTCCCATGCATCATTCCATGCATTCTTAAACAGCCTTCATCTTATCCCATTCATCATGTACTTACGTACAATTTTTACATAAGTACTTCAAAGACGTATGGCATTTCTTTGGAAACCACAAAACCATCCAAATTACCTGAAAGCAGTCTGGAATTATACGATGACCGAACAAATGGAGCGGAAGGTCTAGTACCAGTCTTGATGCAATATTGTCTAGGTAAAATATATTCAGTAGGACAAGTCTTCATAAGTAAAGAGCATTTGCAGCTAGAATGACAAATTACACGATCACACAAGGATTTAATTGGAAGTATTTTTAGAACGAGTCTGTACGCTTAACTATACAGTGCAATGTAGATGCTTTCCCATGGCGCCTTGATGCGTCCGTCATTCATCAAGGTCCAGAATTTGCAATCAAGATTATGAACAACATACACAGTTGTGGATGTGACATTATGAGCAAACGACATCCTAGGACATCTAAGAAGTTGGTTGCAAATGCTGTGAAGGGGAAACTTCTTGATAAACCCACTTATAGAGCAAATGAAATGATGAGGGACATATGTTGGGATTACGGTATCTCCATCACTTATCATCAGGTGTGCCATGATTTTAAACGTCTAACATACAAGTTTTCAATTCTAACACATCACTACTTCTTCTGTAATGCATACAATGACAATTGTAACCTTCTGGTGCTTGTATTGTAACAACTGTAATTGTATACTATAAGGGCCCGTACTGTAACTCATTACAAATTATAATGTATGATTCTATGCATGCCATTGTATCATCAGCAGTATAGTCTATAATATATAAGGGCAAGTATTGTAAAAACTCATCTAACATACCATGTCATCATATCAATAGGCGTGGTGGGGAAAAGAAGTTGTTGTCAGTTCTCTATACGAAGATTTCAGAATAAGCTATCATATGCTGCACTGGTACAACGAACTTGCATTAGAGTCAAACCAGGATCGGTTTTGTCTCTTAAAGTGGACCTGAAGACACAACATTTCAAATGCTACTTCATATGCTTCAAGACATCTGCATATGGGTTCAAAGTTGGTTGCCGACCTATGCTCTTTTTGGACAGAACTCATATCAAACAACATAAAGTACAAGGGATTATACTTGCAACAAGTGCTTTAAACGATAACAATGAGCTATTCACTATAGTGTACTCCATCGCAGACTCAGAAACATATGACAATTGGGTCTGGTTTCTACAAAATTTGAAAAGGGCATTACTCTCAGATACAAGGATTGTGTTCCAATCAGATAGGGGAAACGTCTGGAGGAAGTGATTCCTGACATATTTCCAAATGATCATCATGGCTACTATTTCCAACACATCAAGCAGAACTTCAACGACCAATGTGCAGAGAAATATGTCGCCCCTTTCAAGAAATTACTTAGAAAAATCCTCCAGTGCATTGTCTATATATATATATTGTCACTGAACAAGAGTACCAAGACACAATGATCGCAATGGAGAATAATTCTGCTGATGCCAAAGAATGGGTGCTCCAAAATGATGTCGAACACTGGTCCCATGCTCAATTCCTGGGATAAAGGTTCGCCTGGTCAATTACACTAAATCGATATATTCTATTATAGTCTGCCATTTTATGTTCCTACAGTTAGGCATTGGCAGGTCTTATAGTAATAGATATAAGTTGTTACAGTAAGCATTGTCTTATAGTTAGAGATATATGATGTTACAAGACGTGTTAATGTGGTTATAGTAAATAGTGAAGATGTGTTACACTAATTTCCTTTCGATTGTCTCACAAGTTTGGCGAGTTATACTCTAATTTGGCAGAATCATTCAACAATTGAATACATAATGTAGCAACCTTGATTTTTAAATCCAAATAAAATAAAAAATTTCAATTAAATAAATGAGATAAATAGATTAATTAGAATAAAAAGGGAATAAATAGAATTCAAGTGAATTAAATCAATACCCATTAACCAAAATTAGGAATGGGTTATATTAATGGCCCAAACATGAAAGAGTGGGCCAAAATGTGGAGAGCCCATCATGGGATAGGAGGTAATTAACCTAAATTCGGAGTTAAAATATTAATAAATTAAATAAGGAAGAGATAAAGCCTAAATGGATGGCAGTTATCCTAAATAGGAGTCCTCATCCTATCCTAATCCCTTGGCCACGAAATTAGGCCACTTCCTTACCCAATTAGATGGATAAAGGTTAGAAATAATAGAGATAATTATGGATTTTCGGAGTTGGAAGAGAAGATGAGAGTTTTATGACTTTAGGACTTTATTAGCCATCAAAACACCCCAATCTCGGCCCTATCACCCTCTAGATCATTGTTGGAGCTCTGGGAGACGAAGGAGAAGGGCTGAGGATGAGGGAGTTTGGAGGAGAAGGCTGGTACAAGGGGGAATTCTTCTTCCTTTCGTCACCAAAAACCCTAGGATTCTTAAACACGTGAAAGGTAGGCAATCTCTCAAGCTTAAATCATGTAAAAATTAACCCTAGGTAGCTTGCATGATCCTCTTCGAAAGCCCCATGATTTCACCATTTTTCGTTCATCCATGAGAGCGAATTAAATGTTGCAAACTCTGTCATATCCATGCACCTGAACCCTCTTGTTTACTTTAAATCCTTACATGTACTCGATCCCATGCCGCGAATTATTCTCATAAATACTACTTGATACTACCTTTCAAATGCCCCTATTTGCCCTAATTTTCATCTTGTATCCATGGCGAATTAATTCATTGTTCCTTGACTGTGCATGTTTAGGTTAACGAAAAGTAACCTAGTCAAGCATGCTCTATACATGACTGTTTTCTAATTAATCATGACCAATGATAGATCTCCATGTCTACTCTCGTTTAAAATTAGTTTCATGATTTATGGATCATTATGTGATTTAATATCGATTTTTGAAGTGACTAATATCATGTTTAGAAGGGATGGAACCCACCCAAAAAGGGGAAAATCTCCTTTTCTGGGCTCAGGTAGCCTTCTGGTATCGCGACGGCCCGATCCGCCGTGATATCAGAGGGGGTCAGGATAGGAAGAACCGTCACATTATGAACGCGACGGGTCGACATGTCGCGACCTGCCCCCAATTCACCCCAGCGCCCGGTTCAGCAGAACGCGAGCGGACGTAGTGTTGCGACCTGATTGCGACCGTTAACCCCGTCGCGACCTGACTCCTTGAACGCGTCGGTCTGCCTTGTCGCAACCTGATCGCGATAGCACCCTGCGTCGCGACACCAACAGAGCGGCCAGAACCCTGATTTGCCTTCATGACCCTATTATTTAACACCCATCAATTCCTGTTAAACCCTAATTAAGCACCATCATGAACAATACAGCCTGTAAACTATTAATGGGTAATATTTGCATAATATTAATTAGTTTTAAAGGCCATGTGCACAACCATACATGCTCTTGATTTCTTACACATGCACACACTAAATATTCATGTTTGCCATAAGACCTTATTAATTCACTCAATAATATATCTTGTAATTAAGTGAAATAAATTAATAAATTTCCCTAATTGCTTAATGACACTTGTCTTCATTTTACTCGCGCGTTTTATACACTATTACCGCTTCCCTCGGTCTTCGAGCACTCGAGGCACGACGGACACTCATTTTACACACTTCTCTTGACATGGACCACCTCTCCATTGGGAATACTCCCGACTGGGCCAGGGACTCCTTATCAAGACCTTCGTAAGTCTTCTGGCTTTGGCGCACGTCCTTAGCCGACAAGCTGGTTGTACCTTAACAGCTGTTACACCCTTAAGGATCAACACGATCCAAACGGCCTTAGTAAATTCTCTCTTACCTTGTGATCACGCCGAACCATCTAGCCTGTGTCTATAGCACAGCTAGTGGGCAGTGGTGACTTCTACCAGACTGTAAGCACCCGACCGAGTGCTATGCAAGTGTTACTATCGATGTTTCACATTGTTTTACGATTATACCCCTATCTCATCTACTATCTCGTTACTCTCATCTATTCACTGTCAATCTATACTCTCATCTATTTCATCTATTACTCTCATCTATTCTTGGTACTCTATTTGGCCATCAATTGATTGTCTAAGATAACAAACATGACTATGCTAGGCAACATTATAAGGGCCCGATCTGGTCCTTGAGAGGAGCACCTGAAAGGCTATAACTCGCAGGGGTCTAATGATCTGGGTGATGGCATACACCTAACGCATGACATGCAAGATTCAATCTATGACAATCAATCAATCATTTGTTTGTTACTTGAACTCGGGGTTGAAAGAATACCGACCCATACTTGCTATCGTGACCAGTTTACTTGCTATCGTGACTAGTTTACTTGCTATCTTGTGATATGGCCAATTATGATGATGTTATACTCTCGTGAATGTGCTCTTGTTTCACGTTATCTTGTTACATAGTTCTCTTGACTATACATGATTACTCGTTCTAGTATCCTACCTCATAAAGATATTAATTATTTAAAGCATACTTGTTCTCATGAGATATTAAGTCCTACTGGGTGTTATTGCTCATCCTGCATATTTATTTCATGTGTTCAGGCGAGTTTGATGGAGATGACCACACTCACGAGGATGGGACTAAGGATGATGTCCAAGAGTGACCAGATCAACAACCACCATTTAGTAGTTAGTTAGTATAGTCATGAGTCAGTTAGTCTTATGAATTAGTTTGAATTCGAATAAAGTACTCTGGGCCCTAGTTTTGGCTCTGATTAGTAGTTGTAATAGTTAGTTCATGGAATTTGATGAGTTATTAGTGAATGTAATGGAGTTGGATGGATTATGAATAAAATTGAAGTTTATTTGATATTATCTCAGTTGTACTATGGTTTGTCATTTATTTCTCGCTTTGTACTATTTAATAACTATAATTTCGCTCTGATATTCCGCGTCGGGACATTACACATAATGTGCAAAGTCTACCAATACTATAGATGGTTGACAAAATTAGAGTTCAAATGATGGAAATGGCTGCAAAGAGGAAAATTGACGTAGCCTTGTGGAACACTCTACACTGTCTTAAAGTACAAAAAATCATCGAACGAACCTTCATGAAAGAAGAAGCTTATCAATCCGTCATTCAGACGGAATCAAACTTGAGGTTATTCAAAATATGAGGCGTATGTCATAGACCTCAATCAACAAACAGGCTCATATGGACACTGGCACCTTGTCAAGATTCCTTGCAAGCATGCATGCACAGTAATTGACAGTAACAAGGAGGTTGTCTCTCAATATGTTTCAGCATTTTATAGCACAAAAGTGTACAGGGCTGCATATGAAACTAACATTCAACCGATCCCAACATTTAACATGCCAGATCCACCTCAGCTATCTGATGTTCTGATCAAGCCACCTTCAACAAAAAGGTTGCCAGGAAGACTGAGAAAGAGGAGATTACATTCAAGAGGAAAAGTAGAACATGTGTATATTTGTTCAAAGTGCAAACAAATAGGTCACAACAGAATAACTTGTAGCAACCCACCCCACAATCTTGAATGAATTAAAATTTTCTATATCTTAATCTCTCTTTTTTTTCTTTATTTACAATATGTAAGTGATGTCAATGGTTGCTATAAGTGCGCTACACACGTTATGTAAGTGCGCTACACACGTTATGTAATTACAACTTCCATTGATGGCGGAGGCAGATAGACATGCGGACATGTCAGTTCACGGGCCTTCGAAAGGACGGAAGGGTAAGATGGGAAAGAGAAAAAGAGATGGATGCAAAAGAGACAGAACTCATGAATCTCGAGTCATAAATACTGACATCTCAAAAGTAGGGACTCCAAATTAAATCAGGCAAAAAAATAAGGACTCTACGACTTTCAGTATTCTAACAATGACTAGGAAAAAAAGTAACACCTTCTGACAAGGACCCTCAATTAATTTTTTCATACACTACAAGAAAAACGGCATATGTCAACAGCTGTAGGTCGTTGACAAAAATAAAAAACCAGTTGACAAAGACATATGTCGACGGCATGAGTCTGTTGACAAAGCCGTCGACATCTTGGTCGTCGACTGATCATATGTCAATAGAAAACCAAGTCGCTGACAAAACGTTTCTTTATCTACGGCCACTTTCCGTTGACAAAAAAGTTTTATGTCAGTGACCTGAGAGTCGCTGACAAAAAATTCAATTATCTACGGCTATTATACGTTGACAAAAAAATTTTATGTCAGCGGCCTCAGAGCTGCTGATAAAAGTTTGTTTCGTCGTCGGACATGTGGCCACTAACAAATGTTGCATTGTCAACAGATACATAGTCGCTGACAAAAGTGAGAATATCTTTTGTCAGCGGGTTTCAGCCGCTTACAAATGTCCGTATAATTTTTAAAAATATATATATAATTTTATGTTTGTACAAAATACCTGAATATAAGCAAAACAAGAAAACAAGCATACAATACAACTAAAATAAATCCACATCATACTCAAATACAACATCAAAGTCTCTAAATAATCAATTCATACAACATCAAAATCTCTAAATACTCAATTCATACAACATCAAAGTCTTTAAATACTCAATTCATACAACATCAAAGTCTCTAAATTAATGTCATCAAAATATCTATCTATCAATCATCATCATCATAGTCATCTCCCTCCGCATCAGTATCTACGTGGTCGTCCTTTGGTGCTCTCAGTGGAGCTGACATAGCAAATCTCTGACTAGTCTGAAACTGAGTCATGAATGTGCTCATCTGCAGCATCTGTCTACGTATGGCATCCATCTCAGACTCTCGTTTATGCAGCTGCTCCAACTCCCTCCGCATTTCATCCATCTCTGAGTCCTGTCTGCGCGCCTCTGTGTGTAGCTCCTCAACCTCCATTCTGAGAGTGTTTTCGATATTGCTGATAGTCAGAAGAGCTCGACCCTTCTCCTATCCCATACCATGTGCGACGTGTCTCCCGGCTACCTCTGCAACGAATGCGACCAGATCGGTCCTTCCCCATAACTGAAATGAAAGCCTCCTCAGCGGAAATGGGAGTACTCCCACTCTCACTATCTAGTAAAGTAGCAGACAACTGAATCATCCTCTCCTGCATAAAAAATTTTAAAAATTTATTTTTTACAATAAAAAAATATCATGTAAACATTAATTCTAAACTTAAAAATATACTTACATATCGACTCCTACTCTCGTCATCTACCCACTGCTCAATACCATCAGGTAACTCTTTGTATATGCCAATTTTAAAGATCTCCATATTGGGTTCACGATCATGAGCAAGGCGTTATTCACATGTGTTAAAGAGAGTAAGAACTAAGTAAATATTAAATTGACAGTAAATATTAACTAAATATTTAACTTACAAAATTATCCTTCAATTGATAATGACTCTTCTTGCCCTTTCTATATGGCATAGATTGATGAGATCGATTTGCCTTATTACGATCAACGATATTCTGCCAACAAATATTTTAATTGTTAAAATAAAAAATGAAGATGTACTATAAAACTTTATTATTACCTGCTCATCCGAAGTGTTCCATTTTGCACACATTATCTGCCAATCATGTGGATTAACACCAGTTGGAACTGAGGCAATGGCATCTTCGAAAGACTTGCCTGTATAATGCTGTATAGAGACATAATTTTTTAGTTCCACATTAAAAGTAGTGAAAATAAATGTGTGCTTGTAAATAAGACATATAAAAACTTAAACATTCTATAAATGAAAGAGATTTAAACTCTCAAAACAAATCAACTGGCCAATTTACTAATTAAATAACGCACCACCCAACAAAGCTTCCACACGTCTATTTTTTTTCTTGCTCTGTGTATATATTATAGAACTGAGCATTCTAACACACAATTGCGCTTTCATATATACTCATTCTAAACCCTTAGCCTCAGTTTGGTAACGAGTTAATGTAAAGTTAACTCAAAATTAACTCAAAGTTAACTTAAATACAGTTTGGTAACAAAAAAAGTTAACTCAAGTGGGTTAGACTAAAGGTGGGTAAGATGTGAGTTAACTCACAATTTTCAACCCACCTCTGGAGGTGGATTGGAGTTAATCTATTGAGTTAACTACCTTTTTGTCCCGACGGTACACAACATTAATTACTAATTTCTCTTTTCTCAACACAACATTAATTGCCACTTTCTCTTTTCAAGTCACTTTTTGATATGAAAGTGGGTTAACAGTGGGTTAACTCACTTTACCTTACCAAAGCAATCAAGAGAAAATGGGTTAACTCACTGTAGTTAAATAGGTTTAACACACAAGAAAACAAACTAAATCATGAATTAACCCTGCATAATTTTAGTCATGAGTTGGAGTTATCTCTAACCCCAACCCATTACCAAACAGAGGCTTAATACTAGCTATCTCTAATATCTCCCTTTTCTTACTGGCGAAAGGAGTTACTTCACAAAGTACCAGGCTAGCCAAGATCCATTATGCTATATAACCAAATTTGCCCTAGATTGTCCACCATGGGATCCTAACAACTCCCTCCTTTTACTTCTCCCCCAGCCTCCATCATTCCTCCTTTACTCAAGGTTTTATGATGTGCCCTATTGCTGCTCACAAAGACTTGAACCATTAATACCCAAAGTTGTTTAGTCATGCTGACACTTGGGTACATGGACATGTGATTGTAAACACCCTTGAAGATTTTATTTCTTTCAGTTTTGACTTATACATCTATATTAATGATTCACTATTCTGCAGTGTCAGTGAAAGCCAATTATTCTGACACCAATCATTCATGGACTATGGATCAAGTTGATTCAGCAGCACAGTAAAGAAGCCCATGTACTCATTGTGTCCCCTGTTGCACCATTTAGGCTCAGAATTGCAGGAAAGACTAACAAGTCACTCCATGAGTATATTAGTTCTAGGCCCTTTAATTGCAAACTCAAACAGCAGTTTAGTAACAGTTGTAGACACTGCTTCGAGTTCATCGGGAACCCCAGGCATTTAATCCACAAAGAGGGGGGTAAATAAAGGGAAAAAAAGAGGGGTAGGTAAGTGTGGTGCGTGTGGAGATGGAGTGGAAAGTGAAAAATAAAAGAAAAAGATCGTGATTGCTAGGCACGCGAGGGTGCCGAATGGAGAATGCACCGCGAGGGGTGCGGGTGGAAGAAGTGATCGCGGATGTTACCTGTTGGAGTGTGGGAGATTGCGCGGGGGATGTGGGTCCTTCTTCCTCTACGAGCACGGCCAGCCGTGGTAGAGGGCGTTTTCCTCATTGATTACCCTGACAAAAAAGACAAAGAAAGAAGAAAAAGGGGATTAGCCACGGGTGTAGTATACAATCCTAAAAAAATGAATAAAATGACATGAATGAAAATGAAGAACTCACCGCGTTGTGGTTTTTAAACCCCTAAAGAATGGGGGGGGGGGGGGGGGTATGCATGCATGTGTGTGTGTGTAAAAAAAAGGAGTATAAGGGCCACGTGGGACCCGGAGGAGATGAAAATAAAAAGGACCACGTGGGGCCTGGAGGAGGTGGATGGAGAGAGATAAGAGGAAAGGGGAGGAGATGCTTCCCCGAACGTTGGATGGTGCGGCGGCGTTGCCGGTTGGACGGAGGAAGAAGGGGGAGACACTTCCACCTCGCTCCACTCTGGTGCACGTGGAGGAAGACGACGGGGATGGAGCGCTCCTCTGCCTTGCACTGATCGGGTGGACGGGATAGCTCAGATGGCGTGGCGGGCATCCTTGGTCCGGAGTCGAGGCGGGAATCCGGAAGGGCTTCGCCGCTCTTAGTGGAACCCCCCCTACAAATGACCCTCGTGGATCTATTTATAGGCATCAGACGCTTGAATCGCGTCGGCTACAGTGGACGCGACTATAAGAGTGAATCGCATCTGCCCCGGCTGCCGCGATAAGAAATGTGTCCGCAATGGCTACCGTGATTAGGAAGCACCGCATTTGCCGCTTGATTTGACATAAAGCGCGATGATTGCGGCCTGCGGCCACCTTCAAAATTGCGTCGAAGATGACCGCCATGTTCTTGAAATGCGTCGGCCTACCCGCCACAACATCGTTTTGGGCACGTGGGCCATAAATGCGATGGGTTCTAGGGCCTGGAGTGTCAGGCCAATGA
This sequence comes from Colocasia esculenta, assembly GCA_014218235.1. NCBI lineage: Eukaryota > Viridiplantae > Streptophyta > Magnoliopsida > Alismatales > Araceae > Colocasia > Colocasia esculenta. The sequence goes on along the minus strand of CM024763.1, from coordinate 64,004,754 downwards.
CCTAATCGCGTCGGCCTGGTCGGACGCGATTCACAGATTTTGTGTGATTCCGAGGTCCGGGTGCTCGAGTGCGACGACTTTTGGGGCCTAGGGCCTAATCGCGGCGGCTCAGGCCAACGCTTCTTGATTTGAAACGCGTCGGGGCCGCAGGACGCGATAAAGTATTTATATATTTTATTTATGAAAATCCCTGCCAAAATCGACATTGGAATTGAGTCGCCCATAGTGGACGCGTCTATGAAATGGCATTGGGCTTTTTCATAAATAAAATAGGTAAACTCCTTGTCGCATCGCGGCAGGCCACCGCGATAAGGTCCACTTGGCCTTGTCGCGTCCCACATGCCCGGCATGACTATGGAATCGCGTCGCACATGCCTCCAAACCCGTCGCGACTTCAAGAATGCGCCTCGAAGACCCGTCGTGACCTGAAATGAAAGCCTACAGACCCCCGGTGACCCTTGGAAATGGAGGGGAAGCATAGGGGAAGAATGGGTGAGATCCAGAAATGTTGGAAAACTACTTTTGCAAGGCAATATGAGGGCCATTTGTGGCATTATGGTGCAACACGAAATTTGCCCGCGGTGGAGCCAAATTCGCATGTCTACAGCTGCCACGCCTTGGCGTCTGCTTTGCAGGGGAGTGAAGTAAAGGGACACGAAGTGGAATGCAATGGAGTGAAATGGAGTGTAATGAAATGAAAAGAAATGAAGTGTAGCAAAGTGGAGTGTAGCGGGAGCGGACTGAAAAGTAGACACCAATGTGAAAAAATAGACATGCGTAATCGTTTGGTGACTACCACCTGATAAGAGTCTTTTCCCAACACCCATGGAAGTCACCACCAGGAAGAAGACCTAAAGAAAACGAATGTTTGGACAGAGGAAAAGGATAAGAAGGAAAGGTGCGCGTGGGCATAAAAGGAAAGAAAAGATCAACTTCCAGCATCGGGGAAGTACTTAAGGACACAATCCGTTAGGTTTCATCATTGGGGGCATCTGCCACTGCTGCAGGTGGATCTTTGGGGGGGAAGGAGAGATCAACTTCCAGCGAAGGGGAAGTACCTGAGGACACAATCCGTTAGATTGCACCATTGGGGGCATCTGCCACTGCCGCAGGTGGATCTCTGGGAGTAAAAAAAAGATGAAAAAGAGGGAGATAAATCCAAACAGCGGTTCTTAAGGAAATCAGCCTGGAGGCAACAATCAAGGGAGTTAGGTACTTGACCCGAAATATAATATTTCAAGTTGCTTTGGATCTGAGGTGCGGATGGCCCTCAAATTGCATTGCAAGAGTGGATTTCCACTGTGATTTTAACATGCATGTATGCTGGGTTAAAAAGAAAAATAAGATTAAAAGAGGAGTAGAAAATAACCAAGGATAATATTGTTACGCCGGTGAGTCAAGACCAGGGTTTTATGCATGGATCCATCATCCTCACATGCCAAGCGTAACGGCCTATCCGTGAGGCTAAGGATCCTCTGGGATAATCAATGTTTTTGATAGAGGGGAACTCAAATCCCAGATTCCTCAGAGCCACAAGGTCCTTGGTGTGCTCTAAGAGTATACTTATAGATAACTTGATGGTGGGGGCAGCAGCTGCCTGATGTTGCACAGGATGAGGTAACTCGAATCCTGCACGCAAAGCTTCATTAGCCAAGAAAAAACACATATCATGGAAAAACATCATTCATTCAAAGAGCATGCTAAGGTAGTCAACAACAGATGTGGCACACTCAATTTGTTTGTTTTAACCATGAGGATAGGTGTTCTTGGATAAGGGAGTTTGGAGTGCAAGATGGGGAACCAATGATTGGAAGAATTGATGTGATCCGGCACAGACAGGATCTGCTTACCATGTGCAATACCATCGCGAATTTTTTTTGGATTTTTGAAAGTATTTAAATTTTTGTGGATTTTGAGAAATATTTGATTTTATTTTTGTAGGGTTTTAGAAATTTCTAAATTTTTATGGTTTTGAAAATATTTGATTTTTATGGTTTTGAAAATATTCGAATTTTTGTGGAGTTTTTTTGAAATATTTGAATTTTTAGGATTTTTTTGGAAAGTTTGAATTTTTATGGAGTTTTTGGAAATGTTTGAAATTTTTTTGTTGGATTTTGAAAATATTTGAATTTTTTGTTGGTTTTGAAAATATTCAAATTTTTATGAATTTTTAAAGGGTATTTGAATTTTTTGTGATTTTGAAAATATCCCTCTTTTTTGGGGATTTTGAAGATATTGACATGCCATGGCGGCATTAGGGTTATGAAAATTGACCGGCGAGGGGTCCTTGTTACCTCCCATTTCATTAAGGGTTCCCCAGAGTAGGGCGTGCATTTTAACGTGGTGCTCACGGCTGATTGCACGTGGTTGACGGTACCACCATCAAAGCAATGCCTAAAAAGGCGACTAAATCTGGCGGGGAGAAGGGAAGAAAATTTAGAGATAAGCTTGATATGGGTGTTCGAGGAGTTGGGCTTGACTGCCTTCCCTGGCACGACTGTCAGAAGGTTCAGTCTCATTTAAGCACTGGGGCTTTTGGAATTAATTTGATGACCATTTGTTTGTAGGGACATGCGTACGGCTGGGTCCACTTGGATCTCCGCGGGGACTTTGCCACTCTTTGCCATGCCCTATTATGATTGATTTGGTTTTTGATTTTTGCATGCGTACGTCCAGGTCCATTTGGATCCCTGCGAAGACTTTGCTGCTCTTGACATGCATTTGTCTTTGATTTTTATTGGTCATTTGATTTTCCCATTTTCGAGACATCCTCTCATGACGAAGCGCTTTAGGTGGGTTGCCTTGCCTAGACTACCTCTACTACCCATACTTTGGCCGAGTAAGAGGAGAAACATACATCTTGTGCCTTTCAGGCGTGGCTGTGACAGTGACGGTGTCTACCGGGAGCAATCGGCTTAGGGTGCCGTGGAGTGTGTGTAGTGCCCATGTTAAGGGCAAACCTTAATGATCCGGGATGGAATTTTGGACTCCTGGCGTGAAGTTTTCATAACAGAAATGCTGCGATAGCATGGCAATGTTGAATATCCATCTTTTTATAGATTTTTGGCACCGATAAATATAGTAAGAGTTCGGAAGATAAAGGAAGGACGAATGCCCTGCGCTGGGGCGAGACTCAGAGGTCTAGAAGAATTTACAATTTTATTTGGAAATTAAAGAAGTACATGGGGACTAAAGCCCCGAAAACAGTGGGAGAAAGGTCGGATGACGTGATTGAAGATGGAGAGGTGGGAATTACGAAAAGACTTTGGAGACTCTGGCGGGGCCGGAGGGATTTGAAGAAGAAGGAGGGTGCGATGCCTAGGGGAAGGAGAGGAATCCGGCGGGGTCGGAGGGGAGAAAGGAAAAAGTGGGCCGCGAGGGGCCAAAGAGGAGGGTGCGCAGCGTGGGGCGCAAGATGGAGAGGTGCCGCGTGGGACGCGGGAAGGAGATGTGCCACGCGGGGCACTGGAAGGAAAGGTGTCGCGTGGGGCACAAGAGAGAGAGATGTGCCTCGTGGGGCACTGGAAGGAGATGTGCCTCGTGGGGCACAGAAGGGAGTTGTGCCACGTGGGACACGGAAAGGAGATGTGCCACGTGGGGCACGGAAAGGAGGTGTGCCACATGGGGCACGGAGGGGAGAGTAAGGATTACAAAAAGGGGCGTGATGCCCGGGGTAAAAAAGATGAAAATAAAATGCCTCCCGTGGGGAGGGAATGTGGAGAATCCATGGGAAGGTGCTAAGGAGCACAAAAGATGATTGGAATGAAAAGGAAAAAGATGGAGGCCCCTGGTCTTTTGCCTTGCCCGGTGTTTAGGCTCCCACTTGGGAATCGGTGTTTTGACCCTCAGGTACTTTCTCATAAATTTTGCCCAGCGGGCAGATGGCCTTGCTCTTCTCCCAGGGATTGAACGGCTCTCAATGATTGGATTGTTGACTTCCGTCGGAGTTTCAAGCGACAGTGGCAACTCCCTTGGAATACAGCTCAATGAAAGGGTGGGGAGTTCCACTGGTAGAGTTGGAAGCAACGAAGAGGGGACCATTCCCAAAGATTGTATAACGTTAAATATGGAAGGGAGCACGACCCCTCGGGTAATAGATTGTGCCAAGGATTTGGCCTTGGAGTGCGTGAGCACAATCTGAGAAGCTAACCCCTTCACTGGAGTGGGAAGGTTCGCAATAATGATGTGAGGGGTCATGAGAGCTTGGAGGGAGAGATTCCCTATGAGTACTTTGAATTATGCCCGGTTGGCAGCTGGAATGATTGGCATCTTATTAGAAGGCCTCTTGACGGCCATGAGTGGAGGGGAGGACTTCCGCTCAGCAAATGTTCCCGATATATTGATAATGATCGGCATGCGAGGAATATAATCCTGGAGTTTGAATAGCATGCCGGGTCTCGGGGATTCCTTTTTCTACTGATTCTACTTATTGCTCCTCAAATGTTTGCACCCACTCCATTGGATGGGGGTGGATGTGGATGGAGTGGAAGGTTGTATGGCCAGTGGAGGTGCGATGGGTATGATGGGGAAGATTTGCTCGGGTTCGGTTGCCAATGGTGTTGGCGGTGCGGAAGGTGTAATGGTGGGTGGAGGCTTAATGGTAATGGATGGCAATGTGGGAGGGGAAGGTAAATGGCGTATGAACATGACCTCGAAAGGCTCATCGTCGTAACACCAAGTGGTTTCACAGATGAGTTGGCTATCGGCAACTTCAGCCCGAGCAACAGGCTATGATGGAGGTGGAGGTTGTTGTGGTGGAGGTATGGGAATCGGCATGGGAGCCGGAGCAGGTGCAAGGTCGGGCACGGGAGCTTCTTCATTGATGGCAGGGGCATCGTAGGGCCCAGTTGGAGGTTGTTGAGTCCGAAAAGGACGAATCAGTGGACGCCTGGATGGAGGCATGTTGTGGTAAATGGGAGTTTGTGGAGGTGTATGTGATGTGGATGTTGTAGGGTGGTGAGGTGGATGGCGTCCACTGATCTGTTCTTTCTCGGATTAATTTGATCAAATAGCTCTACGATCGGGGAGTCCATTAAATGGGCTTGAATGTAACGTCTCCACTCGTAGAGGTCCTCCATAGAGGTGATTTGGTTCATGGCCAAAATGTGCATGAACCTCGAAGTAGAGTTTGAAATAATTATTTTAATTTACTCTGACTCCGAGAGCACATGCTGCAGGCGGGTGGCCATTGACCTCCATCGGTCAGCAAATTGTACAAATGCCTCGTCAGTCCCCATCTTCTCGGATGCTAGATCCGTGATAGAGAGATAAGGGCTGATGCGATCTTTGTACCTTTGAAGGAATTTGTTATGAAGGGGGCAAAAGTCTCCTGCCTCACTTGGCTCTAAAGAGTAGAACCATTCGAGTGCAGGGCCGTCAAGAGATTTTCTAAATAAATATGCCAAGGTAATGGGGTCTCGTTTCCAACGAGAAGACTCATAAAGGAATTCCTTGACATGAAGTTAGGGATTGCCCATGCCATTGTACAATCGGTACGTTGGCATCTCTGAGGGATGAATATAAATTTGAGGGAGAGACGGCATGGCGGCAACGGGGTCACACATGGGATCGGATAGCTTGTTGATTTGACCCTCCAGATCGTTCAATTTCTGGAGAAGAGCATTCTGGAGTGGAGTGGGTTGCTGTTGGGCAAATGAGGGAGTACATGGGGGCGGCCTTGAATTAGTGGGCCTTCTCAAAAGGTGGTCCGTTCGGACCGGAGCACAGGAGTGCAAATGGCCAGAGGGCCGAGGTGATGAAGAATGTACAGGGGTATGTGGCGAAGTCGCCGGAATATACAAAGGCGGGTGCCTAGGGGAAGGAGAAAGAGGAGGAGTCGCACCCTCAACTAAAGATTGGATCAGATTAAGTTGTTGAGAGGTGAGTTGATCCAGGGCATGTAGGACAGTCTGCACTTTGGGATCTTGGTGTGGGGAAGGCTCTTGTTGGGTTTTGATTGGAGTGAGGTATGGAGGGACATCATATTGGTTAGTGCGCAGTGTGCGCACATAACCATAGGAAGTGGAAGGTTGTCCCTCACGGTGGTGAGATGGATGGACATGGGACTGGAAAGATTGGCTATTTGAATTATCCTCATAATCCATATAGAAATTAGCAGGATAGCATGGGTCCATTTTTAACAAGCAAGCAATCAAACAAGGTTGAACAAAGATTAATCAAGCAATATGGTTCAAACAAGTTATGATGCTTACGTTGTTTTTAGGAGTTTCACAATTAATTAATGGATTGAAAAATCATTGTGTCACTCCAGGTGAGATCCTAGTTGGGTAGAGCATGAGTACTTCGGGGTGCAACTAGAATCACCTCTCACCACGTAATGGATATCTAACCTGGGTCAACGGAGGGGTACAACCAGCTCGGTCTGTCGTGAGGGAATCCACGGGGTACGGAGACTTATGGTGTTCCGGGAGAAGGTCCGCTAGTCCAAAGGGACGGAATGCACAATGGAGAGCTCGCCTTCACCGGAAGGGTGTATGGAGCCTAGGATATGAGGGAAGGAGGTCCCCCGACCGATGCAAAATGTCTTGTATGCAGCAGATATAGCAAAAATGGTGAAGGGGCATGTTTCTGTCAACACTGTGAATCACGGCGAGTACAGTCGTCACGACTCCGTAATCGCGTCCAGTCACTCGGATGTGGAACTGAGAGCCCCAGAAGGCTGTCAGCGACGCGTCTGGTCCCTGTGGATGGACTGCTAGCAGAACACGTTGGCCTTGGCCGTCGCGACAATAGAAACATGTCGACTTAAGCCGACGCTACAGAAAGCAGAACGCGACCAACCTGCATGTCGCGTTAAGGATCACTAATAGTGACCGCTGTATTGGACGCTATTCCAATGCCAATCCGAAAAAACAGAAAAAAAAAAAAAACAAGAAATAGCAGGATAGATGTACAGGAAAGAAAAATTAGAAGCATCAGACTTAGCAGCCACGACAAGATAAACGCGTCGGCTATTGCCGACACGACAACAAAACCATGATGCGTCGGCTTTAACCGACGCGACAACAAGAAAGCGTCTGGTTAGGAGGACGCGTTAATAAACCTGAATCGCATCCTCTTTTTTGGACGTGATTCCAAAGGCAAACCGAGAAACCAAAATAAAGCAGGAAAAAAGGCAGGATATGCATATAAAAAGGAAAAAAATAAAATTAAACACACAGCATGCTTTGTAGGGTATGAAATAAAGGATAAAAGAAGAGTGCCACGTGGGGCACGAAGGAGGGGGGTAATCAAAAGGAATACGCAGAAAGAGGTCCCACCGTGATCGCCAATTTGTAGACACCGCTTCGAGTTCGTCGGGAACCCCAGGCGTTTAATCCACAAAGAGGGAGGGTAAATAAAGGGGAAAAAAAGAGGGGTAGGTAAGTGTGGTGTGTGTGGAGATGGGAGTGGAAAGTGAGAAATAAAAGAAAAATATCGTGATCGCTAGGCACGCGAGAGTTCCGAATGGAGAATGCACGGCGAGGGGTGCGGGTGGAAGAAGTGATCGCGGATGTTACCTGTTGGAGTGTGGGAGATTACGCGGGGGATGTGGGTCCTTTCTTCCTCTACGAGCACGGCCGGCTGTGGTAGAGGGCGTTTTCCTCATTGATTACCCTGACAAAAAAGACAAAGAAAGAAGAAAAAGGGGATTAGCCACGGGTGTAGTATACAATCCTAAAAAAATGAATAAAATGACATGAATGAAAATGAAAAACTCACCGCGTGGTGGTTTTTAAACCCCTAAAGAATATGTGTGTATGTGTGTGTATGCATGCATGTGTGTGTGTGTAAAAAAAAGGAGTATAAGAGCCATGTGGGACCCGGAGGAGATGAAAATAAAAAGGACCACGTGGGGCCCGGAGGAGGTATATGGAGAGAGAAAAGAGGAAAGGGGAGGGGGTGCTTCCCTGAATGTTGGATGGCGCGGCGGCATTGCCGGTTGGACGGAGGAAGAAGGGGGAGACGCTTCTACCTCGCTCTGCTCCGGTGCACGTGGAGGAAGACGATGGGGATGGAGCGCTCCTCCGCCTTGCACCGATCGGGTGGACGGGATAGCTCGGATGGCGTGGCGGGCCTCCTTGGTCTGGAGTTGAGGCGGGAATCCGGCAGGGCTTCGCCGCTCTTAGTGGAACCCACCCTACAAATGACCCTCGGGGGTCTATTTATAGGCATCAGATGCTTGAATCGCGTCGGCTACAGCGGACGCAACAATAAGAGTGAATCGCATCCGCCCCAGCCGTCGCGATAAGAAACGCGTCTGCAATGGCTATCGCGATTAGGAAGCGCCGCATTTGCCGCTTGATTTGACATAAAGCGCGATGATTGTGGCCTGCGGCCACCTTCAGAATCGCATCGGGGATGACCACCGCGCTCTTGAAATGCATCGGCCTACCCCGTCGTGACTTCGTTTTAGGCACGTGGGCCATAAATGCGACGACTTCCGGGGCCTGGGGTGTCATGCCTATCACCTAATCGCGTCGGCTTGGTCGGACGTGATTCAAAGATTTCGCGTGATTCCGAGGTCCGGGCGCTCGAGTGCGACGACTTTTGTGGCCTAGGGCCTAATCGCGGCGGCTCAGGACGACGCATCTTGATTTGAAATGCGTCGGGGTCGCAGGACGTGATAAAGTATTTATATATTTTATTTATGAAAATCCCTGCCAAAACCAACATTGGAATCGCGTCGCCCATAGCGGACGCGTTTATGAAATCGCATTGGGCTTTTCATAAATAAAATAGGTAAACTCCTTGTCACGTCGTGGCAGCCCGCCGCGATAAGGTCCACTTGGCCTTGTCGCGTCCCACATGCCCAGCGCGACTATGGAATCCGTCGCACATGTCGGACGTGTTTCTGACGTGACCTCCAAACCTGTCGCGACTTTAAGAACGCGCCCCGAAGACCCGTCGCGACCTGAAATGAAAGCTTACAGACCCTCGGTGAACCTTGGAAATGGAGGGGAAGCACCGGGGAAGAATGGGTGAGATCCAAAAATGTTGAAAAACTACTCTTGCAAGGCAATATGAGGGTCATTTGTGGCATTATGGCGTAACATGAAATTTGCCCGCGGTGGAGCCAAATTCGCGTGTCTACAGCAGTGATCAGTAAGGAAAGTCTTACTTCCATCTCAAATCTTGCTTAGAATAGATATAAAAATGACATGTATATATCCTGCTTAGAACAGACTCATACCCTTGTCAATATTGACCCATTTTGCAGCTAATGCTTTAGTCATTTAGAAAAATATATAAAAATGCAAGACTTAAACGAAAAAATATGCTAAACAGTTTTACATATTCCATCACGAACTAGTAGTAATAAGCATTTGGATCTAGAGGTCATCCAGGTTTTGAAGAACAGAAATGCCCTTGTTTATGGTCAAATGATCACACCTGAAAAAAAATATTAACTTACCTGTTTCTTCAAAACTCCACACCAAGTACGATGCATAGAGGACATGTGCATTAGCATTTCTTTATCAGTATTGGTCGTTCGATCCCACCAAAAGATCAACTACAAATTAGAGCTAACATGAGTTATGATAAGAAATTTGATAGATATAATATTAAATTTACAGACTATTACCTCAAGATCTTTAAAAATAGTATCAATTATTTCTGCGAGAAGTTTGACAAAATCTTTTTCCATATTTTACAGTGAAGTTTTGATACAATGCCTATGTGACTAACGAACTGGGCTCCCGACTCTCCAATCCCAGTCCCACCGATCACTTTTACATTCCATCGTTGGGCAGACTCCAACCTCCTATCTGTCACACCTCTGGAGGGGCCCTGACGTCCATGTCCTCGACCCCAAGCCTGTGAAGAAACTGGCCCTGCTTAAACATATACAACAAAGACATTGATATCAGATTATAATCAAAATAATGTTAATTAATCAAAATTTTTAAATTAAACTGCATACCTACTACATAAGTTGTAGAGCCAACCATCGAGGCTGCAGCTGCAGATCCCTCCGAGGGGGAGTGTGTGGAGTTAGTCTACTGCGAGGTAATACGATGTCTCCGTGGCCTCGAGCCATTGTACGAGCCACCACCTGAAGCCATCTGTTCAAAATATATCATATTAAACTTACAAGTCAAACTTGAAAAAAAAATTATAACTAAAGAGATTTGGAAGTTGTAATCACCTAAGCATCAATGTATATATCAACTCTTACATTAATATTTTCGACAATGTCAACATCAAATACATCTCCTCTCACATGAACATCAATTAGGGTTTCTTGATATGCTTCTTCAAAACACCTACATCATCTTCACTTTTTGGAACTTGCATATTATAATAATCTCGAGGTTGTGCTCTTAAAGGAATAATCCACTCTGGTGTTTTATTCTCATTTACATAGAACACCTGTTCCACCTGACTAGCGAGAATAAATGGTTCATTTGTGTTGAGTTTAAGATGGGTATTGAGACTGACAATTCCATACTTATCGATATTGAATCCTCTATCCTTTCTATAGACATCCCACCAATCACACTCAAACAATACAACTCATTTTTTATGAGTAAAATATATTTCACGAATATCATTCAGATGTCCATAGTATCCATCACATCCGGATTCAAATTTTGCAACCACAATAATACCAGACAATTGAGTCAATTTTGTCTCATCTATAGTCTTAGTACGAAACCTGAATCCATTTATTATGTAACCCGAATGTGAGTATGCAAGTCTCGAAGGAGTTTGTGATAACACTTCGATGTCATCAATGCAACGAGGATCATTTGCAGCTTTCAATTCTTCAATATATCTTCGAAACCATTTCAGAAAATCTTCCTGTACCACAATTGAGTTTTCGAACATCTGTCTGTATATTTCAAAAATTTGATCCATATGTTCAATCTATCTCAAAATATAAATATGTGCCAAATGAACTTCTTCTTCAGATGGTGTACAAGGTTCAACTTTTCCTGCTAGAAAACGTCCAGAAGAATTAAAAATCGAACAGCTTTCATCTTCACTCTAGACTGAAGGACCATCATAATTCCTTTCTTTGTGATTAAAATGAGTGTCAATGTTATCCAAATACATGGAACAAAATGAACTCATTTCTTCAATAAGATACCTTCTGCGATCGATTGAACCTTCAGGACGTGCCTTATTAAGAACATAATCTTTCAATTTCTTTAAAAACCTTTCTATAGGATACATCCATCGATATTATACTGGACCAACAATTCGTGCTTCATATGCCAAATATATTACCAAGTGAATCATGATATCAAAAAAAGATGGTGGAAAAATCTCATAAGACATTAAATCTCATTTTCCTCACTGAAAAATTGCCATGGTAGAACTCAAAACTCAGGATTAACTGGTGGCATAACCCTTCGCCCCTAAACACAACCAGGAGGACACAACTACACTTTTTTTCTTTACTAATTTGTCTATTCCTGCTCCGAATACCAAAAGACATTCTAAACAGGACATAAAAGTCTCAACGCTTGGCATGATTCTCCCCCAAGGATACTACAAACATGATCATGCAACTGATGAATCTCTATTCCTATGATATAATAGATTTTTGGCTATCTACAGCCATAAGTTTTCTTGTATGTTGACCTTTGCCTCTTTCTCCTCATTTAGAAACTAGACAAGAAGATAGATTACTATTAGTTAGGAGTTCAGTTGATGGCTAACATTCATTCAGTAATACTAATTGGTATGCTAGTGCGGGTATTTTCCATTGTCTATAACATTGGGAATCCATTTTCCACAGTGAAGAGATTGAACCTACTCCACCGAGAACAAGCTTGTAAAGTGAATACCTCTCAACTAGTATTATAAAGTGTCTACATACTTTTTCTAAAGAGAAATGCTTACTACTCGTCCAGATGAGTAGTAAATATTTCTATTTTCTAAGATATGTAAAGCGATATAAGGTGACAAAATACCTTTTACAAGTAATAAAGAGTGCATCACCTTGGTTACTAACAATGAAAAGGTAAGTCAAAATGGTCATGTAAAAAAAGGCAAAATGAGATAATGAATACCAGAAGCATCTAATTATGAGCGAATATTTTCCTGAGGACTAGTATTTGAAATCACAATTAAGCGTTTCATTGGCATGCAAAGTAGTGATTTCATAGCCATAAGATCCAGTATCATTTTGTTTCCACAACATTGAAGGAAATAAAAAAGAAATAAATAATTTCCCATAGAATTCTCATCTTCTTTTCATGTGAAATAGCTTCTATCACTTCAAGCAAAAGATCACAATATAAATTCAGGTATGTCAAGTCTACAACAAAACGTGGATCATCTGAAAATGATCACCTAGTTGAGGCCTTCGTGATTTTGCCTTTCATTAGGTGTCAAAAGATATGAAGAACAAAATTGTTGCAAATGATGGTAAATTGTTGCAGAGGATCCGTGAGGATATATGACTATCCCCCACCAGTGTTGCAAACAAGGTTTAAAGATTGGCAGCCATCCATCTCGTAAAAGACGCAAGCCCCAACCCCGCGATCGTCTCCTACTTGTGGGGGGGTTGGGAGTGAGGAGAAGGGAAAAGGAGGGAGAGAGAGAGAGAGAGAGAGAGAGGAGAGAGAGAGAGAGAGAGAGAGAGAGAGAGAGAGGGTGACGATCAACGAAGAACACAACCAGGAGATGAGCCCAGGGTGGGGGGGTTGAGAGGAGGGGCGAGAAGAAGGGAGGCCCACGACCTACGTACCTTCAATCCAAGGTGACAGGGGATGCTCACAGTGGTGATGGCGCGGATCAATCTCCAGCACAACCCTGCAACCTGACGATGATCGCGACGGCAGTCGTGACGCCCTGCCCCTCGGTGATGATAGCGACAACGATCGTTATGCACTACACCTCAGCGACGATGAAGATGCCCTGTGCCGCGGCGATGATCAAGATGCCCTTCTTGCTGCCGCTCCCTGCCTGCGCAAGTTCGGAGTGGAGGGGACTGGATCGACCTCGCTAGAGGAGGAGGAGGCCGGCGTGGGGACAACTAGAGCACGAGCGGAGGCCGCCGGCGGCGGAGGCAGCGCGGGTGGGGAGATCATCGCCGGAGCTCGGGTGGGGAGATCGTCCAGCGCAGTGGGGTAAAAAAGTTAGTTTTGGGGGCGCGGAGAACGTCCGGCACAGTGGGGTAAACATGCCAGGTTTAGGGGCGCGTTAGGTAGAAAAGGGAATATATGTCAGCGGCTAACAAAGCCGCTGATATATATCTAGTTTATGTCAACTAATTAATATTTGTCAACCACTATTCACAGTCGTTGACAAATATAATAAACACCCACGGGTCTTATAGCCATTGGCATATGTCTACATATATATCAACGGTTAAGTGTAGTCGTTGACATATGATAAGGATATGTCAATGGATGAGCAAAGCCGTTGACGTAAGACAATTTTGTCAGCGGATTTGTCAACGGATAAATGTACCGTTGATGAAATTGTTTTTTGTCAACGGCTGTTTTTAGTCGTTGACAAATATCTAATTTATGACAACGAACGTTTATTCCTGTTGACATAAAGACTTTTTGTCAGTGGATTTTCTAAGCTGCTAACATGTGTTCGTTGACAAATGTTGTCTTCCTTGTAGTGATATATATGTTGTAAATATAGCATGGAATAGGGCACAATCATGGCAATATTCAGATACAAGCATGCGCACACAGCATCATATTAAGTAGGCATATGGAAATAGTCCAAGTGACAACAACCAAAAAGTAGTATACATGAGATGAAATGCAATAGTAAACATGCTGTAATCAGAAAGAAATGAATGCAATATGAAAGTAGTAGAAGCGCCTCTAAAGAGACTCCCCTTAGAGAAGATATCGCCCCCACAAGAACAGTGCGTAGGGTAAAGCGATCTCCTCCCAGGATATGACTACCACCATGAGATTAGGAATCGCACTTTTTCTTAACTCATAAACAACGCTAAACAAAACCTAAACCTCTTCTATAAAAATGGGACATCGAGGGCAGAGGGCGAGAACGTGCACCGATCACCGGCGGAGCACGACACAGCGGCAAAGAACGGGACTCCGTCGGCCACACTGGGGCGGAGCAGCGTAGTCGGCAGGGGAACGAGAGGGAGAGCGACCAGATGGCGAGCGGTTCCTTCTTTCAAGAGTCGAGAAGACGCTTCGGGTTACACAGTAACTACGATTAGGAGACCTAATCACAACATCAAGCATCTAACACACGAGCAGACCAAAGTAATCGGCCCGATGCAGAATTGGCCCAAAACAGCTCCCAACTCTCCAAGAAAGGCCCAAAATGCAAAAAGAAGAAGTAGAAAGGTGTCGAGTCAAGCTGACTGGACCGCACCATCTCACGTGCGCTCGCCCAGCCCAGCCCGGCCCGGCGGCACGCATGTGTGATATGGTCTAGCATAACCCCACCCTTGTATATAAGAAATAGTCTCATGGACTTTAGGGGTTATGTAGTTCTTAGCTGTAAGGCCCTCAAATTCTGTTCATATTATATTTATTTAATTTTATGCATATTATAATTATTTATTTACTTATGCGCATATGTATATATATGTTTATTTATGTGCATATAATATATTTATTTAAATGTGCATACAATATTTAATTATTGTTGTGCATATTGTACGTATTTACTCTGTGTATGTATGTTTATTTGATATTTCTGTGTTCTGCTCGAAATCTTAGTTAACATCAACATCCCTTGACGTTAAGGGCAGGTTGACGGCAACATGTGTGTCGTTGACTGCATGGCCAGAGGATATAGACGTCCAGATCGATTGACGTCTACTTCCTATTAACAATAGCAGAGTGGCCATTTACTTCTCCGGCTACGTTTGGGATTCCAGATCTGAAACGGCTACATTTTCTCCGGAACCTGTTTAGGAAACCCAATCCCAACGGTCGGCAACCCTAATTCTAAGCGCACCCCGACTCTTAACCCTATAAAACTTAGAGATCTCGGCTAGGTTAGGTCCTTTGGTTGAGAGGAAAAGCTAGGGTTCGGTTGTGAGAAAAAAACCAGACTTTTGCAAGGCTTGATCCGGCGTTTAAGAGCTTCTTCCGGCGATCTTCTTCAACTGGGAGGTGCTCCTAGTGTTGAAGGATCTTCCCCGACTCCGAAGGACCTTCAATTCAGGCGTGAAGACCAGATTTGGGGTAGAGATTTGCACCTTCTTGGCTTGGTCGAGGAGGGCTTCATCGCCAAATTCAATCCTTGTAGATTTTAGTCAGGCAAGTAATTGAGGGGTATCATCCCTAGACATGTCCCCTAGGTTCTAGGTATTCTTACAGATTTTAATTCGTGTCCTGAAACCCCCAATTCTATCTTTTTATGGAGTTCGGTCTGCACTTTCTGCAGATAGGAGGTTGACGACAACCTTGTTGCTGCCAAGTTCCTGAGTTGACGGCAACATAGTGTGTCGTTAACCCATGTTGACGGCAAGGCCCTTGCCACCAAGTTCTTCGGGTTTTTCAGAACTGTGGTCTTGAACTCTGTGTTGTGATTTTCAAACTTCTAGATGTTTATACATGCTGTAAAAATTAGGGTTGGTCAGGTATGGTCGTTAGGTCAGATCATGAGTTTGTGTCAAATTTCTGAGCATGATTTTATTTAATATAATTTCTGTTATGGTGAAAATTGCGTGTTTTGACAGTGTTTAATTCTGAATAAATAGTTTTACTGCATGTTATGGTTATAGAGAATTTTAATGATCTTAGGGTTACTGTTTGCATGTTTTAGACCTGTTAGAACCAACTGTTTTACTGTCTATCATGCTGAGTGAAATATTTTACTAAAGTACATGAAATCTTTATTAAATGTTAAAAATAGTGCTGGTATTTCGAAAATTCTGGAAAATTGGTCATATGACATATTACATGTATGGAGTCTGTGGTTAAAATTTGATACTATTTTGATATCTAGAGGTAATATTTGTACTTTAAAAGGATATTTAAGCCATGTTAAGCATGTTTGAGTTAATTAATGTGAATTTCAATGATTAGCAGCATGTTTAGGTACTGTTATGATTAATTTGTCACTGTGAAATAGTCCTATTAAGTTCTATAACCTGAAGTATGTATGTTTTATTAAAGTGCATGTGAATGGGCTAAATAGTACATGTAAGTGAATGAAACCATGTGATTAAGTGAGATAATGTGTAATATGTGCCGAGATTGTGTAATATGTGCCGAGATTGACACTGCTACCATAGAAGGCTATGGAGTCGTACTGTAGAAAAGTCTCTATGGGAAGGCTCATTGTGTATGTGATATCTGTGGACATCATGATGAAATCTTGGAGGTGGACAAGTACCACTGGTTAGGGTGGAGAGGGCATCTCCCGGTTCTGCACAGTTACCAAGATTCGTCACTATATTGCCTAGGTGATGGGTATGTGTTATGTGAATGTGTGTCCTTCTTTATGGTGGTTCAGACTATGTGTCACGGCAAATTAATGTGTAAAAGTGTGAAAAGTGTGAAAATGTGCAATGTGATCCTGTGTTAGTGTTATGTTAATGTGATACCATGTGAAAAGATATGAAACCATGTGAATGTGATATGTTTATGTTAAAACAGCAAGTAAAAGGTGTGAATATGTGTTATAAAAGCATGTGAAAAATATTAGACATCATGCTAGGATTGTTAGTTACCTTGTGCTAATTTCCATGATCTAATTGATTTGGAAATATGAATGATGTGAATTGATATTGGCACCATGAATCAAGTTAATCATCATGTGTAGGAAGCATGTATAGGGTATTTATGTGTATTTGTATATTTGACATAAATCATGTGCCATGTATTTCTTTCATTGTTTTAGGAGAATAGCGTGTATATATTATGTGTAAGAATGTGCCTTTAGGTTGCTTGCTGGGTCTTTTTGGAAGACTCATACTTGATTTAACATACAGGTGAGACAGGTGTCCCCGTGTTAGAGAAGGACATAGTGAGGAGCGACTCTGAGCGAAAGGAGTAGCTGCACTTGTGGAGATTTACTACTTAGACTACCTTTATATTTGCTAGTATGTGAACAATGTTATTCATATGAACTTGTATAATTGTGGACATTGTTATTTTCATTATTGCTATATAGATTGTGGAATATGTGAATGATGATGGAATAAGATTTATCTTCTATTTCCTCTGTACTCTCTTTTGTTATTTATGTACATCTTGACCTATTGTGTTGTGTGGGGTAAATGTCCAGTTGTGACGGTGCCCTTTGTATCGATGTGGATTGGTATAATCGTACCGGTATAAAGAGGTCGTTATAGAGATTGGTATCAGAGCAACAGGTTGAGACTGTACATGAATATGCCATCATCTACACAATATTTCAAAGTCTTTATAGAAATTGTCCATATATGTGGAAAATATCTAATAATGAATTAAAGATAGTTAAGAATATGGTTAGGACTAAGTAACTTAGATTCTAACTAAGTAAATTGTTTTAGAGGCTATGACGAGCCGTGGTAGGCATGGTGCTCAGGCTTGGGATGACAAGCAGAGGCATGAGGAGAGGGGTGAGCAGCAGGCCCCAGCACCCTAGGGTCCCACAGTACTTCCTCCACCACCACCTGTGGACTATGGCGTGTTCATGCAAGGCCTGGTTCAGGCAATGCTGACCCAGGCGCAGACACAGGAAGCACTGCAGACTCAATTGCAGGCTCAGGTTAGAGTTGTTAAATAGGAGTAGTATGTTTTGTTGAATGCATGATTGTTTATGTGATGCTTATGTATTGCTTATTATCTCAGGCTTAGGCTCCAGCTCCAGTTCCTCAGAAGCATGGCCATGGTGGTCCATCCATCATGGAGAGGTTTAAGAGGATGGCTCCGCCTTCTTTTAAGAGGGAGAGTTAGCCACTCTTGGCAGAGAGCTGGATGAGGGAAGTGGAGAAGATCTTCTAGGATATAAAGTGTGTAGAAGAAGATAAAGTCAGCCTGGCTACTTACATGCTACAGGAACGTAAACTATATGTACTTGTGTAAGGTTAAGTTTTATTTAGATGGTGCTTATGGGTTGTGTTTTGCAGGAGATAGCCGATGTTTGGTGGGCCTCCTTACTATGTACTAGGTACAGAATGGTGCCATTGAGGTGACTTGGGCCGAGTTCACGAGGCTATTTCGGGCCAAGTTCATCCCCGAGCACATCCAGGACAAGATGGAGTAGGAGTTTCTTTCTCTCACACAGGACTCCATGACTGTCTTGGAGTACGAGGCCAGGTTTGCCGAGCTTTCCAAATATGCTCCCCATATTGTTGCTGACGAGCGCAGGAAGGCCAAGAAGTTTGTGATGGGGCTCAAACCATCACTTAGGTCGAGGCTCGTTGTTTTTGACCACTGCACTATAGACGAGGCTCTCAGCGCAGCATGCAGGCAGGAGAGCGAGATGGACCAGTACTTGGAGGAGAAGAGGGCAGCTTAGAAGAGGTTCGCGCCACCTTTCCAGAGGCAGGACAGGAAGAAGGTAGTGTACCAGTCACCCTAGCGTCCAGTGGCAGCTTCTAGTCAGCAGGCGGTTACACAATAGTCCCCCAGCTTTAGACCCAGTGACAAGAAGATGTGTCCTCACTGTGGAAGGGCACACAGCAGCACCGAGTGTTGGAAGCTAGCAGGGAAGTGTCTCAAGTGTGGCAGCACCGAGCATCAGATCCGAGACTGTCCTAGGCTTCAGCAAAGTGTTCAGAGAGGAACGCCAACCCCAACAGTGATAGCAGCAGCAGCGCCAGTGATAGGGAGACCTAGAAGGCCTCGAGCCCAAGCCCGAGTGTTTGCACTAGCTCGAGAGAATGCGGAGCAGGCTGAGAACGTCACGGAAGTACAGTTCTAGTAATGGGTGTGCATGCTCGGGTGTTGTTTGATACGGGTGCTACACACTCGTTCATTTTCGAGTAGTTTGCCAAATAGTTATCAGCAGAGTCTGGAGTGGAGGCAGAGGAGTTAGAAGTCTCTTTATCTGTGCACACACTAGTAGGTACAGTATCGACCAAGAAATGCATTCCATCTTTACCTGTGTGCATTGAGGACCGAGGCTTGTTCGGGTGCTTCTACTTGCTCAAGATGAAGGACTATGATGTCATACTTGGTCTGGATTGGCTTGAGGAGCATTATGCCTTGGTGGATTGCAGAGGGAAGAAGATTACTTTTCGTATTCCTGGTGAGGATGAGTTCTCACATCCATTTCCAAGGAACTTAGCGGGAAGGTTTATGATCTCTACCATGAAGGCGATGAGGATGGTGAACAAGGGTTGTGACGCATTCCTTGCAAGTGTAGTCTTAGTTCCAAAGGCTGATCAGTCACCGACCCTTGAGGAGATTGAGGTTGTGCAAGAGTTTCCAGATGTGTTCCCTGATGATTTGTTTGGATTGCCACCAGCTAGGGAGATAGAGTTCACCATAGAGTTGCTTCCAGGCACCTCTCCGATCTCTAAGGCTCCATATCGGATGGCACCTGCGGAGTTAGCCGAGCTGAGAAAGCAGTTGCAGGATTTACTAGATAAGGGGTTCATTCGCCCTAGTGTGTCACCATGGGGCACACCTGTATTGTTCGTGAAGAAGAAAGATGGTTCCCTCGGGCTGTGTATTGACTATAGGAAGCTCAACTAGGTGACGGTGAAGAATAGGTATCCCTTGCCGCGGATAGATGATTTGTTCGATCAGCTGCAGAATGCATCAGTGTTTTCCAAGATAGATCTGCGGTCCAACTACCACCAGTTGAGGATTAAGGAAGAAGATGTGTCCAAGACTGCTTTTAGGACCCGTTATGGACACTATGAGTTTATTGTGCTTCCATTTGGTCTGACTAACGCCCCTGCAGCATTCATGAATCTCATGAACAGGGTGTTTAGACCATATTTGGATAGCTTTGTAGTGGTGTTCATTGATGATGTGTTAGTCTATTCTCCTGATGAGGCTACACACCGTGAGCATTTAAGGATTGTTCTGGAGGTTCTCCGAGAGCACAAGCTGTATGCTAAGTTTAGCAAGTGCGACTTTTGGATGCGCGAGGTTCACTTCCTTGGGCATGTTATCTCAGGCGCTGGAGTTGATGTTGATCCGGTGAAGGTTCAGGCGGTGTTAGAGTGGGAGACTCCAAAGACACCATCGGAGATCAGAAGTTTTCTTGGCTTAGCAGGCTATTACAGGTGATTCATTGAAGGCTTTGCCTCTATCGCAGCACCTTTGACTAAGCTAACCAGGAAGGGAGTGAAGTACGTTTGGTCTGAGGATTGCGAGAGTAGTTTCTAGTTGCTGAAGACGAGGCTTACATCTGCACCTATGTTGATCTTGCCTAGTGGTGCAGAGGGTTTTGCTATCTACTCTGATGCTTCTCAGATAGGCCTTGGTTGTGTGGTGATGCAGCATGGTAAGGTAGTTGTCTATGCTTCTCGCCAGTTAAAGGAGCATGAGTGTAACTATCTAACCCACAATTTGGAGTTAGCAGCTGTGGTTCATGCACTGAAGATCTGGAGACACTATCTTTATGGTGTCAAGTTCGAGGTGTTCACTGACCACAAGAGTCTGAGGTATCTTTTCTCTCAGAAGAAGTTGAACTTGCGGCAGAGAAGGTGGATTGAATTTCTCAAGGACTACGACTTCGAGCTTCAGTACCATCCAGAGAAGGTGAATGTCGTGGCGGATGCACTCAGCAGGAAGGGGTCATTATTTCAGCAGGATTGGAAGATGCTTGAGGATGCAGCATGTGCCATGACCGAGTTAGAGCCACAGTTGTGTCGGGCTTTCGTGGCTCAGTTGTCTATCCAATCCACGATTCTGGATGAGGTGATCGAGTAATAGAGATCTGATCCTAGGCTTCAGGAGATGGTGGGCAAGGCAGGCATTGCTCGAGATGAGGACGGTGTCATTAGATTTCAGCACCGAGTTTGTGTACCTGATGTAGTAGATGTTCGTGAGTGTGTACTTGCAGAAGCTCACAGGTCGAGGTTCTCCATTCATCCAAGTAACACCAAGATGTACCAGGACTTCAAGAGATCTTTCTGGTGGTCTGGCATGAAGAAGGCGTTGCCTATCTAGCAAGCCCAGAGGGGGGGTGAATGAGATTCTTAAAATTTGAACACTTAAACCTGTCCACAAAACGTTCACACAAAACACACTTCGATAACAGTTAGTGTTAGTGAAAAAGATAAACAACAAACACAGACAAGCACACACACACTGCACAAGATTTTATCCTGGTTCAGACCTCCTCTCTACAGGAGTCCTACGTCCAGTCCCTGAGCAACAACTTAGGATTCACTACCCAAGGGTACAGTCCCCCTCAAGGACACTTACACACCCAGCCGTAGTTGGTCTTCTCTTCACAATCTAAAGAGGAATACAACACCCTGGATCCCACCAGGTCTTCCTTCAACACGAAGGGAAATAAACACCCTGGAACCCCTAGGTCTTCCTTCAACACGAAGGGAACAACACAAAATGTGTTCAAGGGATGTGACGCCCCTAGACCAAGCTAATAGCACAATGTTTGATCCAAAGCGCATACTGAGAGGAAGAGATGAACAACAATGAACTCTCTCAGTACACAAAAATGCTCTCTCTAAGATCTACACAGGATGCAGAGAGCTAAGAGCTACAACAACGCAATGGAGTGAGACTTAAGCTCTTCTATGGTGCTTGCAGATTTTCAATTCTCGAGAGCGCTCTTCACGTCGGAACCAGTCTTCTATTTATATCTTCTTTGAAAAATGTAACAGTTGAAGTATCTGTTGTCTCTATGTTGTGAGGACGTTAGACTGCATGGCTTTCCTTTGTATTCAATGGTTCTTTGCGTTCCATGCACGTAAGAAGAAAATACTTCTTAATATCCTCCAGCTTCTACTTTGTCCAACGTTGTATAGAGTCGTGATGTCAGAGACCTGCACACATTAAATGCTAAAACGTAGACAGCTAAGCTGTCTCTTGTTGTCAGTCAACGTTAGAGTGAGAATACATTAAGATAGAAATTTCTATTCTGTCTTTCCAAAAGGATATTACATGCAAGAGCATAAGAATAGAAGATATCTGGACATGCATCGTGCAGAGAAATGTACGGTTGTATTTAATGCATGGATAACAGCGGGATGACTTTGAGTTGTCAAGATATTTGAATATCAAGTCGTTATAGCTCATGAAATCTATATGAACATGACTTATAGAATCGTTGTGCGAATGAGTCATTGTTCATGTGAATCGTTGCTCATTCGTAAACAAATCGTTGTACGCATAAATCGTTATGCATTAAATCGTTATGAGCAAGGCGTTATAACCAAATCATTATAAGCAAATCGTTCTGACCAAAGCGTTATAACACTATAAGCAAATCGTTATGAGCAAATCGTTATAACCAAATTGTTATGAGACTGCAAGCAAATCCTTATGAGCAAATCGTTATATTAAATCGTTATAACCAAATTGTTATAAGCAAATCGTTATGAGTAAATCATTATGAGACTGTAAGCAAATCGTTATGACCAAGTCGTTATAACACTATAAGCAAATCATTATAACCAAATCGTTATGAGCAAATCGTTATGCTCACTTACGAAATCGTTGTGAGATTGAAATTGTTATACTCTCTTGTTGAATAGTTATGAGAGCAAATCGTTATGCTCACTTACGAAGTCGTTGTGAGATTTAAATCGCTATACTCACTTGTCGAATAGTTATGAGAGCAATCGTTATGCTCTTTACGAAGTCGTTGTGAGATTGAAATCGTTATACTCACTTGTCGAACCGTTATGAGAGCAAATCGTTATGCTCACTTACGAAGTCGTTGTGAGATTGAAATCGTTATACTCACTTGTCGAATCGTTATGAGAGCAAATCGTTATGCTCACTTACGAAATCATTGTGAGATCGAAATCGATATAAACCTAAAACGATATGAAACTTATGAAATCGTTATGCTTCAAAGCGAGTCGATGTGTACTTAGAGAAATTTCATGCTCTAAACAACAATGTAAGGATTTACTTACAAGTCTTTGCTTGATTTTGCCTGGTTTATTTCCTGTGACTAAAGCTTCATAAGACCTTGTTAGATACTGATTGTTAGGATTTTGTTAATCACCAAAATAGATATATACTTCATGAAATTATATGGGAATGATCTGATCATCAGAAGGATGTGGCCGAGTTTGTGTCCAGGTGTTTAGTGTGCCAGCAAGTGAAGGCCAAGCGTCAGCGACCATCGGGCCTTATGCAGAAGATGGAGATACCTATATGGAAGTGGGAAGCAATCACCATGGATTTTGTGATGGGTTTGCCCAGATCAGCCAAGGGCAATGACTCGATTTGGGTGATTGTAGATTGTTTCTCCAAGACTGCTCATTTCTTGCCCATGAAGAAGAAATAGTTCGTGGAGAGTTTGGCGAGGCTATATGTTAGCAGCATTGTGAGGTTGCATGGTGTGCCAAAATCCATTATCTCGGACAGAGACCCACGGTTTACATCGAGGCTGTGGTAGGGTCTTCAGGAGGCTTTGGGTTCTCAGCTGAAACTTAGTTTGGTGTTTCACCCTCAGTCAGATGGCTAGTCTAAGAGGACGATCCAGATGCTCGAGGATATGTTGAGAGCATGTGTGCTTGATTGGAAGGTGATTGGGAGTGTCATCTACCTCTTGTGGAGTTCGCCTACAACAACAGTTTTC
>CM024763.1:63839689-63981023 GCA_014218235.1 Colocasia esculenta | reverse complement strand
AATGAGCAGAGAGGCGATGTCGGAGTCGTTAGGGCATCGGCTCAGGCAACCAAACGAAAGAGAAAAAGGTGAAAGGGGGGGAGATGAATCGTTTTCACATCGATTTTGGGGTTAAATAAAAGGAATGTGGAAAGCGAAGCGCCAAGAGGTGACAGAAAACGACAATAAGTTTGACCAGCCAAAGCAAACTTTATTATGATGAGCGACCAGAAGGGAACAATTTAAATTTCTTTTGCATAACCAAGGAGAAAAATTTACTTAACTCTGAACATTTATGTCCCAGTTTTAAACAGAAGTCTTTTTCACAATTACACATGCCCAATTCCCTTCTAAGAGATGTCAATCTCTCTCGGGTAAGGCTTTTGTGAAAATATCTACTACTGACCATTTGTGTCATAAAGGATATTTCTATGTTACCATTTGCTACATGATCTCGAATAAATGATATCTAACCTCAATATGTTTGGTCCTTGAATGCTGGACTGATTTTTGGTGAGATTGATAGCACTGGTGTTGTCACATAGTAGTGGAATTGATTTGATATTTAGTCTGAAATCCTCAAGTTGTCGCTTTATCCATAGGAGTTTGTGTACAACAACTTCCAGCAGCCCGTACTCGCTTCAGCTGTAGACAGTGCCACTGAATTTTGTTTCTTTGAGGACCAGGATATTAAACACCCTGCAAGAAATTGACAACAACCTGGTGCTTTTTCTATCTACTTTGCATCCAGCATAGTCAGCATCAGAATATCCTACTAGATTAATTTCACAAGACTTTGGATACCACAACCTAAATCATGAGTTCGGCTAGGTATCTAAATATTCTTTTACGGAGATCAAATGAGATTTCTGTGATCTGCTTGATATCTTGCACATATGCATACACTGAATAGAATATCGGGTCTACTGGCCGTTAAATAACATGAAACCATCATACCTCTGTAGATCTTTTGATCTATTTCTTACCATTCTTGTCACTATCCATCCTTGTAGATGTGCTCATGGGTGTTGAGAGTGGCTTTGTGTTCTCAAAACCAAATTTCTTCAAAGCTCTTTGGTGTATTTGCTTGACAGATGTGGGTGTCCATCCTTTCTTTGCTTGATTTGTAGTCCAAGGAAATAATTTAGCTCCCCATCATGCTCATCTCAAACTCTCCCTGCATCAACTTTTCAAAGCACTTGCAAAGAAGTTCATCAGTAGATCCAAGATAATGTCATCTACATAAATCTGTACAAGTAATATGCTTTTAAACTTTGTTTTTACAAATAGTGCTATCTACCTGTCCTCTAGTGAAACCATGGTTTAATAAATGAGCTAAGCCTTTCATACCAGGCCTTGGTGCTTGCTTTAACCATATAAAGCCTTATGAAGTTTAAAACATGATTTGGAAATTCTTTATCATCAAAACCTGGAGGCTGTTCAACATACACTTCTTCCTTAATTAAGCCATTTAAAAAGGCGGATTTAACATCCATTTGAAATAATTTAAATCCAAGCAGATGCATATGCTAATAAATTTAATAGCCTCAAGTCTAGATACAGGTGCATAAGTTTCATCAAAATATATGTCTTCCTCTTGGGAGTAGCCTTGAGCCACCATCTGGCCTTGTTTCTTAAGATTACACCAGTCTCATCCATTTGTTTCTAAACACCCGTTTGGTGCCAATAACTGGATGGTCTATGGTCTAGGAACCAGTGACCATACTTGGTTTCTCTTGAACTGATTTAGTTCATCTTGTATGGCTATAATCCAGATTCATCAGTGAGAGCTTCATTAACTTTCTTAGGCTCTATTTGAGAGACAAATGCTAGATAATCACAAGGTATTACATTACCTATTGTTTTACCCCTACAGATGGATCACCAATAATGTTCTCAGGTGGTGATCTTTCTTGTATCTCCACTCCTTGGAAGATTTTCATGTGTAATATCTTGTTGTTGCAAGTCTTCCAGAGGTGGATCATTCCTGTCTTCAATTGAGGTATCCTTTATTTTCTTGGACAGTTTCGTCTGCATTTCATTGTCACTATCTTCTTCCTTTCTCAAGGAAGGGTTAGTCTCATCAAAATAATATGCACAGACTGTTCAATTAATAAGGTACATTTGTTAAATACTCTATAACCTTTGGGTTTAGAAGCATACCCCATGAAGATACCTCATCTGATTTGGCATCCAACTTACCATATCTCTCTTTTTTTCCATTATTGTGAATGAAGTAAGGACATCCAAAAGTCCTAAAGTGGCTGATCTTTGGCTTCTTTCCTTTAAATATTCGTATGCAGTCTTCTTTAGGATTGGCCTGATCATTACTCTGTTGATAATATAGCTTGCTGTGTTCACTGCTTCAGCCCAAAAGTATCTTGGCAAATATATTTTGACAACATTGTTTCTTGCCATGTCCAAAAGAGTTCTATTCTTCCTCTCAGCAACTCCATTTTGCTGTGGTGTCCTTGGTGCTGAGAAATTGTGCTCGATCCCTTGGTCATCACAAATTTAGCAAATCTTCATTTTGAAATTCTCCTCCATGATCTGACCGGATTTCAACAATGCAAAAATTCTTGTCTTTTCTGAACTTTCCTACTGAAGTTTACAAAGCTTTCAATGTATCATCTTTGTGTTCTAGGAATGACACCCATGTAATCTGGAATAATCATCAACTATAACAAATTCGAAATTCTTTCCTCCAAGACTGGTGGTTCTCATTGGCCCAAATAATCCATATGAAGGATTCTAAGGTTTTGAGGTGTCACTACAGTCTTTGACTTGAAGGACTTCTTAACATGTTTCCCTTTGGCACAAGGTCTGCAAACATCATCCAATTTTGTGTTGACCTTTGCAGACCTTCCACAGATTCTTCTTTAGCAGTTTTCTCATACCTTCTATGCTGCAATGTCCCAGTCTTCTATGCCACAGCTCAGTTGATTTATCCTTGTTTGCTGCCAAACAGACATCTTGATCCTTTAGTTCTTCAAGATGAAGTACATACAGGTTCTTTTCTCTATTGGCTTCGAAAATTGTTGCTCCATCCTTTAATATGCTGCACTTTGACTCTTGAAACTGAATCTGATGACCTCTGTCACAAAGCTGGCTGATGCTGATGAGATTGTGCTTCAGCCCTTTGACAAGAAATACATCTTCAATGACTATTTTTCCTTTGTTGCTCTCGGAACCACTGCCAATTACTGTGCCTTTCCCATTGTCTCCATAGGTAACTGTTCCTTCTTCAGCTTGGAGATGGGTGAATAGCTTACGGTTTCCTGACATTTGCCTTGAGCACCCACTGTCCAAATACCATTTGGATGCTCAAGTGTAACCCTGAAATAAAATCATCATGTTTTAGGTACCCAAATTCTTTTGGGTCCTGAAGGGTTAGTATCATCAACTTTTCCTTTTATTATCCATTTCTTATGTCTTGTTGGACATGTAACTTTTATGTGACCTAACTTATTGCAATGACTGCAACAAGATGTTTTTGTTACTTTTTCAATATATTTGAAGTTTGCTTTATATGATATCTTGTTCAAGTATAAATTTGGAGTCGGGTATATTTTAGGATAAACTATGGTTTCTTCATTATCTGGAGGTGTATATCCTAATCCATATTTTTCTTTCCTGATCTTCTAGCACCTTTTAGTATTAAGGGGTTTTTACCATTTGTAATTTTTCCAATGTGCTACACAACTTAATATTTTCTTCTGTTAGTGTCTTAATTTTGGTTTTCTGTTCATCTGAGCTTGCTTGTTTTCTAGTCTAATTATTTGTTCATTCTTAGCTTTTAGATCCTCACATACAGTTCATTTCTCCTTTTAAGTTCAGTTATTGGCTTTCTAATTGTTCATTTTCTGATTTTAGATCTGAATTTGTGTTTTCTAGACAGTATTGTTTTTCTTGCTTACTCTTAACAATTTGGTTGCTTCTCTATATTTACTGTATATTCGTTGAAAGCTTCTTCTAAACTGTCGGAATCTGAACCATTACAAGAATCAAAGGATGAGTCAGAGGTTACCTTTTCTTTTCTTCGGTATTTGCCATGAAAACCAAGTTGGCTTCTTCCTCATCACTGGTTGAGCTTGACTCACTGTCTGAGTCGCTGTTGTTGCTCCATGCAGCTGCCATAGCCTTTTTTCTTATATGTCCTGAATTTCTTGGAGCTCTCTCTCTTCCTGAATTCAGTTTCTTGAGCTTTGGACATTCAGCTTTGATATGTCCTAGCTTTTTGCACTCGTACATATGGGCTCTTCTTCTTCTGATCCTTTCCATCTGTTTTTTGAAGTCTTTATTTCCCTTGAAGTGTCTTCTACCAGATTGGAACTTCTTCTTCTTTGCTAGAATGCGTTGCAATCTTTTTGACAGCATGGCTTCTTTCATCTTCACAACCACTTGAGTTCTCATCTTCAGCTGATGACTCATCTGACTTGTCTTCTTCTGCTTTAAGAGCATTTGATGCTTCTTTCTTTCTCTAGAGGACTCTCCTAGCCTTTCATATTGATCTCATGGGCCATAAGGGACCCAATGAGTTTTTCCAAAGACATCCTTTTCAGATCATTAGCTTCTTCAATAGTTGTGACCTTTGGGGTCCATGATGATGGTAAGGATCTAAGAATTTTTCCTCACCATGTCTCCAATCTCATAGTTTTTGCTAGTCTGGATAACCCATTTGTGATATCTTAAATCTACTGAACATCTGGGGTTATGGATTCACCTGATTGCATCTGAAATCTTTCATATTGTGTAACAAGAATATCAATTCTTGTCTCCTTCACCTTGTCTGTGCCTTCATAGGTAAATTCTAAGCTTTTCCCACATCTCCATTGCGGAGTTTGCAGGCTGAAACTCTATTGAATTCCTTTTTGCTTAGTGCACAGCACAGAATACTCTTAGCCTTACAGTTCAAGGAGATCTTTTTCCTGTCATCGTCTGTCCATTGCCTTCTCATTTTGTGACCAGGATCACCTTCTTCTACTATTGACCATATCTGATAGTGGTGACCTTGGAGAACGTACTCCATTCTAGTCTTCCAATAAGCATAATCTTCACCATCAAAGAGAGGGGGTTGGTTGACCAACTGACCTTCAATGTTACCTTGGGCTGCCATGGATCTTTACTCTTCAGATCGTTGGATCTTCTTCTTTGTCGAAGAACTCCTTTGATACCACTTGTTGCCCAGTTTCAAGCCCAGAGGGGGGGTGAATGGGTCTTTAAAAATATTTGATTAGTACATGTACTTCAAACATTCACACAAGATGTTCCTTTTTGAAGGTTAGTAACAGTTAGTTCAAGCGCAATCACACAGATAGCAACCCACAACACAGAACTTATCCTAGTTCGGACCTCCTCTCCTTAGGATTCCTACGTCCAGCCCCTGAGCAACACTCAGGATTCTACTACTAGGGTACATTCCCCTATGGATACTACAACACCCCGCTCAGCTGGTCTTCCTTCACACGAAAGGACACACCACCCTGGATACCCCCCAGGTCTTCCTTCACACGAAGGGAATTCACCACCCTAGATACCCCACCAGCTTCCTTCACAACCGAAGGAACAACAACACAAAGGTAATCAATAAGGACAAGCCCTAGATCAAGCTTCAACAAGCTAAGATCTGAAGCAAGCAGGACTGAGTAAAAGATCTAGAACACAGACTACGTCCTCAGAAACACAATCTCTCTCAAGATTTCACTACAGAGTGGAGGAAAGAGCAACACATAAGGAATGAGGTTCTAGGCTCTTAGAATAATATCAGAAAATTTGAATAGCTTGAGCATTCCTCGTATCTCTCTTCAACTGAACTTCTGTCTTGTATTATATCTTCATTTGAAATACGTCTGTTGAAGCAACCGTTGTTCCTCTTAGATTGGTAGATTAGACTGCTTGAATTTGGAAGCTTCAACAATCTTTTATCCAGTTGAGCACGCAAAGAGATAATGTCTTCTGGTGTCTGTATGGTCTAGCGTTGTATGACAGAATGTCTTTAGGACCCTGCACAATTAAATGCTAGAACAGTAGACAGCTAGGCTGTCTCTTGTTGTCAGTAAATGTTGATATGAGTATTCACCAAAATAGCAATGCCAAATAGCTTGTTCTAAAAGATGTTGATAGAATATGCACGATAATGAAAAGATATCATCTGCATGCATGCAGAGATACATTCTTTCTTCATTAAATGCACAGCAGTCGACAGATAGAAGAAGTCTTTGACTATTCAACGCTTTAAGAGATAAGATATTCAAGTCGATATAACTATATAAAGTCGTTGTCTATATGACTTATGAAATTGTTATGAATACCAACAAGTCATTATAGAGAGCAAAATCGTTGTATTCAATGAAGAATCGTTATAGTCACTTAACAAATCGTTATCTTTAAAGAATCGTTGCGCCGAAGCAAATCGTTGAGCGCTAAAGAAATCGTTACACGAAGCAAATCGTTATGACGCTAAAAGAATCATTGCGCGAAGCAAATCGTTATGAGCGCTAAGAATCGTTGCACGAAGCAAATCGTTATGAGCGCTAAAGAAATCGTTGCACGAAGCAAATCGTTATGAGCGTTAAAAATCGTTGCGCGAAGCAAATGTTATGCGCGCTAAGAAATCGTTGCACGAAGCAAATCGTTATGATGACTTAAGAATCGTTGCGATGAGCAAATCATTACGATGGGTAAATTATTATGATGACTCAAGAAATCGTTTGCGATGAGTAAATCATTACGATGGGCAAATCGTTTGATAACTGAGAAATCGTTGCGATACAATCGTTTGCGATGACATCGTTGCGATGGGCACATCGTTACGATGACTTTAAGAAATCGTTGCGATGAGCAATCGTTACTTGGGCAAATCGTTATGATAATTAAGAAATCGTTGCGATGAGCAAATTGAGAAAATCGTTACGATAGGCAAATGTTATGATAACTTAAGAAATCGTTACGATGACCAAATCTTTATGATGGTAATCGTTATGATGACTTAAGAAATCGTTGCGATGAGCAAATCGTTACGATGGGTAATCGTTATGATGACTTAAGAAATCGTTGCGATGAGCAAATCGTTGCGATGGGCAAATCGTTATGATGACTTTAAGAAATCGTTGCGATGAGCAAATCGTTACGATGGGCAAATCGTTATGATGACTTAAGAAATCGTTGTGGAACGTCTTGTTTATAACAGCATGATATTTCGGTCTTATGAAGAAATCGTTAAGACACTATGAAATCGTTATGATATTAAATCTTTATAGCTCTATTGAAATCGATACACTCATAAGGAGTCGTTGTGACTTTCAATAGAGATCGATGTGGACTTAGAGAAATACAGTCTCGAAAATTTAATGCTTCAGAATATAATGCTTACCAATATTGGCTTGATTGACCTTGACCTTGGAGTATTTCCTGTACTTAAACTTAGAGAACTTTGATAAGGTTTTGTTAATTACCAAAATACATGTATATTTAAAAATTACTTGGGGACAGACTGATCATCATGTTGTACCGTCGAGGTCTGTGTCATTTGTCCTGGACACCCTCACTCCTTTGTTTGAGTTGTTCGTCCGGCTGAGGGAAAGATGACACTGGGACAGTGACTCTTGAGTTTGTTTTTAGTCACTTGTAGCGCACTCTTAGTTGGGGGTACGGACTTCGGTAGTCGACACTGGTCCCCAGCTAGTCCTTTCCAGTGCCTCACTCTAGGGTGCTCCGGCCAGAGACCCTAGAGGTGCCAGGCATGGGCCTGCAGTTATGTACCCGCAGGAGTGGTATTTAGTTGGTCTCCACAGTTGTTCACTTTGCCACGTGGAGCGGCAGTTGGACCTTTCGTCTGTGGCTGCGAGACTGAGAGGTAGACTTGTGTTTGTTTGTCCGAGTCAGTTACTAGTGTCGCGAACCAGTCTACGTGGCTCGGTGTGGCGGTCCCTACTTTAGCTCGTACACGTGATTGAGTTTTGCCGTTTATTTATTTATTTTGTTTAATATAGTCAGTAAATGGTAGTATATTTTTGCTTTATAACCTACGTGTTGTGTTTATAATTGCTAGCATAGTTTTATTGCTTCCGTACTTGTGTATGGTTTGCTCGAGTTGGGGAGTTCTCTACTGAGCCAGTGACTAGTGAGGCTCACCCCTACTCCCCACAGGCGAAGGCGAGGAGGAGGTTTCATTTACTGTCTTCCAGTTCAGGGCCGCGCCGCAGCGGTGTTGGGTCAGTGCCTCCAGCAGTGTAGTTTCTTTCCTCAGTTGTACCAGTTTACCTCGGGGTATGCCCCAGGCTCCTGTACTTTCTTGTACTTTCGTTGAAATTTGGCTATGTAAATCTTGTGCATTATATAAGAAATGGTGAATCATATATGAGTTCAAGTGTGTTCCCTTCTATTTTCACAAACTCGTGTGTGGTATACCTCGAATCAAGTTTGTTATTGGTTTAACGGGCTTGAACGAGGCGTTCCGTCTCAGTTGGTATCAGAGCGAGGTCCGTGTAAATATAAAGGAACAGGGAAATTACATAGTCTTATTTCTACACTTGTACACTACTGGTAGCTGACTCTGATTTCGTAATGACCAATTTTGTTCGTAATTGATATGTTATTTGTGCAGGAAGTCGAGATGGCTGATAGAAGGGATTGGGGTGGTGGAGGAGAGAACCCTGAAGAGTCCACTCAGCGTATGATTGAGAGGATTTGGGAGAGTCTCACAGATATTCGGATGAGGATGGATCAGCAGGCACTGGTACCTCCAATACCACCAGTTGCTGGAGTACCTGTGGCCCCAGTTCCACCACCGCCAAGGATGGAGGTACCCTATGTGGCACCTGTACCACCACTAGCAGCAATGGCAGCAGAAGAGCCAGTGATGCAAGTTGAAAATTTTCGGAGGTTGCAGCCGCCCACTTATACAGGAGGGCCGAATCTAGATACTGCAGAGCACTAGATTCATGAGATTGAAAGGGTCTTTATGACCATGAGGTGTCCAGCAGCGGATAAAGTTGTGCTAGCCACATACCAGTTGAGAGGCTTTACGCAGCAATGGTGCGTCTGAAGATGCAGACCACCTTTACGGCAGGACAAAGGGATTATTACCTGGCCGGAATTCTCGGCATTCAATGATACATTCTTTCCACTTCAAGTGCAGCAAGCAAAAAGAGAGCAATTACGGACACTTCAGCAAGGTAATACCTCAGTTTTAGAATATCAGATGCGGTTTATGGCACTTAGCCGATATGCACCTTATGTAGTATCGGATAATACTATGATGGTTGAGTATTTTATTCGGGGATTGAGATAAGAGTTGCAGAATGCGGTGATACCGATAATGTGTAGAACAGTTGAGGAGGCAGCCCAGAGAGCAGCTACACTTGAGAGGTCTATTCGGGCTCGACAAGCAAGCGGGTTAGGTTCGAGTAGTTTTCGGCTACCCCAGCAGACAGCAGGAGTCAGTAAGGGAAAGGCACCAGCAGGACCTTCTTCTTCAGGTTTTGGTAAGTGGGTCAGAAATTAAAGCAAGATTTTAAGGCAAAGGAAGAGGAGGAGGAGATCGTCAGCAGTTTCAGCAGGGGCGTGGCTATAAGCCAGAGGTAGAAAACCCCAGCAGAGCACTGCCAGGCAGCCCACTATTCCACCAGGTTACAGGGTTTTATTGTTGTAATCAGCCAGGGCATTTGATCGGCAATTGCCCCTATCCGAGAGAATATGTGGTATGGTAGGTGTCAGCAGTGGTAGCAACCCCACAGTCAGTAGTAGTCGTGGTGGAGGTGCACCGCAGCAGCGAGGTAGGGTCAGGTTATGGTTCTATCACCCGTGCCAGGCAGAGGCATCGAACATGATAGAAGGTACAATACCTATTTATGATTTTTCAGCCAGAGTTCTATTTGATTCAGGTGCTTCTTATTCTTTCATTTCCGAAGAATTATTGGATTGTATGCTCATCCTCTAGAAGAGAAGTCATGAATTAGTAGTGGAGGTTCCCCGGGTGAGTTTATGCTCACCTCGTGTTACATAGATGAACTCCTGTTGTGGTTCAAGGGAATCAGATGCCGGGCCGGTTGTGTGCTCTTCAGTTGACTGATTATGATATATCTTGGGTATGGATTGGTAGAAGCTTATGGAGCTATGCTTGATTGCAGAAAGAAAGAATCAAGTTTTGTCACCCTAATGGTACAGTGTTGAATAGCAAGTATGCCCTCCTCGTACTTCTAAGTTTATAAATTCTGTAATTAAAGCTAGAAAATTAGTTAATGAGGGATGTATACTTATTTAGCTTCTGTGAGTCTGGTTGAGGCTAGTAAGTCAGTAGAAGCAGTTCCCGTGGTTAGGGAATTTGCAGATATTTTTCCAGATGATTTGTCGAGTTTAGCTCCACACAGGGAGGTGGACTTTACCATTGATTTGTTGCCAGCACCATGCCGATCTCTAAAGCTCCATATCGGATGGCGCACAGAACTTAAAGAATTGAAAAGCAGTTAGAGAATGCTAGAAAAAGAGTTCATTAGGCCGAGTCACTCCCCATGGGGGGCGCCGGTGTTGTTTGTAAGAAAAAAGATGGACTTTAGACTGTGTATTGATTATAGAAATTGAATGAGGTGACCATAAAGAATAAGTACCATTCCTAGAATTGATATCTATTTGATCATTGCAATCAACTAAGGTATTTTCTAAAATCGATTTAAGGTCAGGTACCACCAATTGAGAATTAGTGTAACACCCCAGAAATTTAGCGATTTAGAATTTAAGGAGAATAATAAATTCCGTAATTATTGGACGATAAAACTTACGTACCATTATCGTACAAGAGGAAACACATCGAGAAATAGTTAAGCAGGAAAAATACCCACCATAAATTAAATAACATGTTGGAGAGATTTACAACATTACGTATTAATGACCCATTAACAAGATTGGGCCAATGGAGCCATTTTGCCCAAGGATAAAAATGGGGACAGGAAATACCCAGAAATTCGTGTATGTATTATGCAATAATTAGGGAGGGCAATTTAGGGTTAAAATATGGTGATTAGTCATGTAAGGTAAGCCAAAACCCGACTCACCCTAAGAAAGTGGTTTTCCTAACCTTGCTACCTCCTTTGGGTGAAAGAATCCCAGATTTTTATGGAAAGTATGAAACAGATTTCGCAGCCCATTTCCTAGTCCCGTAGGACTTGTTGGTACACCCTAAATCTATAAGAACTCATCCTTAACCTCTTGGGGAAGGTTTAGCAACAAGTTAGGTCGTGAGCAGCAAGTTTGGAGCGCTAGGGAAGAGGAGGATGGCTGGGGAAAATGTGGTCTTCCTCAACCTCGCTCTGCATCAACCCAGAAATCTGCAGAGAGTTCTTAGCATTCAAAGGTAGGTATTCTCGAGCCAAGATTAAAGAAAACCACACCATCATGTAGATCTTTGAGTCTAGGTTCATTTGCACTTGGTATGACTAATTTTCATGCAGTACATATTGTGTATTCGTAGTTTTCCCTAAGTCGCGCATAGTTTATGGTTTTTCCCGTTCTTCTTATTATGCATGTGATTCGAGACCGAATTAGACTAAACTTCCTTCATGAAAGTTCTTTTACTTGTAGTCACAATCATCTTTTATGTTAGATGTTTTGTCCAAAAGTCTTTCTTTAGAGAGTTATAAGTATGGTAAGAGAGTCACTGCATGATACTGCGATTTCGGGCTGCACATAGCTTTATTTTCTACATGTTTTTTCTGGGATTTGAGACCGAATAGATCAAACCCCCAACATCAAAGTTCTTCTACTAGTTGTTCTTGTCATATTTTGGGTTGAACATTTTGTCTAAATGTCCATTCGTTAGAGAGTTATAAGTAGGGTAAGTAAATCACTGCATGAGATGTTTTTTCGGGTTACACTTGACCTTTATGTTTTTTTTCTGGGAGGGCCTCTAGTGTCGCACTAGTTGATCTATTGTCGAAACACTATCCCAAATCAGCCCAAAAGGTGTTCTGGGAGGTCTCTAGTGTCGACACTAGTTGATCTAGTGTCAACACACTGTCCCAATTGGCCAGACGGTTTTCTGGGAGGGTCCTAGTGTCGACACTACTTGATCTAGTGTCGACACACTGTCCCAATTGGCCAGAAGGTTTTCTTGGAGGGTCTCTAGTGTCGACACCCTGTACAGACCTGTTGATTGGGTTTTTCTGGGAGCTGTCTCTAGTGTCGACACTACTTAATCTAGTGTCGCCACTAATGACCAGTTCTGGCATTATTTTGCCTTGTGTTTGAAGCATTGTGTCGACACCAGTAAGGGTGTGTCGACACTACCTTTGCAAAAATATTGCATGTTTTGGGTCTGATCATTGCATGGTGTCTATTAGCATGTGCATGATGTTATATAGTATGCATGGACCTAAAAAATCAACCCATTGAAGAAAAATGGTAATGATACGAATATGATTCTAATGTGTAATATGTGACTGTCATTATCTTCATTAGATTATCTTGTGATCTTTCCTATTGTCAACTGATATGATATGAATATGGGATGAATACCTGTTAGTATGGACTTGTTAGTGGAGTTATGTCATGATTTGCATATGAGTTTCAATAGTTCATGCTTTCCCGGTGTTCATTAATTAATTGTCCATATGCATACACTAGGGAAGATCCGTGACTCGTCACTTACATTTTGCACGAATAGGCACACCCTCCTTGGGGAATTGGGAGCTCTCTGCTGGTTATTCTGAATTGGTAGACTAGCGACCTTTTTCCTTAAGACCTCCGTAAGTCCTCGTTCTCTATGGATTTCCACATAGAGGCCGAGCTGTTGTACCATGAAGTACCCTGGAGATAGAAAGCACATGTTCCTGCATACGATCTCTCTTTTAGAACTCCTCATGTCAAGACATTAATGGATTATGAAACATGATACATCATTATACTGCCTTTTGTTCTCTTGAGCTAATTGCCATACTTTGACTCTATGAATGATCTTATTCCTTTTACTATGAGCTTGTCATTGAAACTCTGTGGCCATAATATGAATATGTTTGTTCGGCACAATATGGGACTTCGGTCCATTTGACAATGCCTGTGCAAAGGGGACTGGTCCGGTCCTGGGGAGGCGCCCCAACGTACTTATTAACCGCGGGAGTATGGACTTCTGGTGCTTGGCATAGCACAACGAATAAGCAAGATTAGTGGAAATGTCTTCGTTTGATATGATAAGTTTGATTTGATCTGATATGATAAGATTTGATATGATACGTCTGTTCACGGTGAATACGTGATATCTGTGAATATGGCCAATCTCTTTTGATATGATTCTATTCTTGAAATATTTGTCCATTGTATATGCAATTCAATATTGATTTGATATGACATCCATTCTATTCCTCTGTTCAACTTGTAGAAAAGCATGCTTGCCATCATATTCATGCGCATATCTGCCTATTTAAAATGTTAATCATGTATATTAGTGCCCGCACAATTGAGATGTAAATCCTACTGAGCTAGTTCGCTCACCCCCTCATCCTGCCCTTTTCAGTAGTGATGAGAACCAGTGGAGTCCGATGGGCAGGGCAAGAGTGATGAGCACCCGCCATATGAGTAGTTGACAGTTTAGAAATAGACATTGAGTAGTCGATGTATTAGAGAAACATTTTTATTTGAATAATGAACTTTTCAGTGAGTCCTTCTTATGTAAGGTTGTAACTAGTTGAATGGAATGGAATAAAGTATACTTTTGGTGACCATATTATAGTCTCGAATGTGTTATTATATTCAATTGTGACTCTGCGCTATTCAACTAGATACGTCTATTGTATCATCACGTCCTCCGATATTTATTCCGCTGCTAAATATTGGGGCGTGACAGTTGGTATCGAGCCTAAACTTTAGGGTCCAAGGGAATAGAACATAGAATGAACTAGATCACACGAGTCAAATCTATCGTACCTATGTGAGCTTGGGTAGAACGATGGGAATAGAAGTCACATGTGATATATTTAGATGACTGACCTATATTATTATCTTGAAGGTACTTATTGCCTCAATGGCCGCTGAACGTGCCCAGGCTAGGGACATGCAACAAATATACAGAACTTGACTCAGGCTATCCTGCAAGCCACCCAGGGTGGAGGTAACCGCGGAGCGGTGATCTCCATCGGATTTTTGGAATATGGATCCGCCTAGGTTTGGAGGGAGTACTGACCCAGATGTTGCTGAACACTGGGTTAAGGAAATTGAAAGGATATTCAGGGTCATGCAATGCACGGACCAGAAAAAAGTATTACTGGCGACTTTCCAATTAGAAAAGGATGCCAGGGCATGGTGGGAGTCGGTAGAAGCAACACTGAATGGTCAGAAACTAACGTGGGCTTAGTTCATTGAGAAATTCACCACCAAGTACTTCTCTGAGAGGGACCAGGAGCGGAAAGCAGCCGAATTTACGGCTTTAAAGCAGAGAGGACTCAATGTGGCCGAGTATGAGGCCCAATTCTCTCGTCTGTCCCGATATCCTGTTCACTTAATTGGGACAGAAAGGATGAAGGCAAAACACTTTCTGAATGGCTTGAGGCCCCAGTTCATCACTCAACTGGCGCCAATGGACATTCAGACCTATGCTGACATGGTAAAGAAGGCTCAGTTACAGGAAGATGCCATGGAGACTACTGAAAGAATTAAGGGAAAATCTGTGAAAAGGGAGCAAGTGTCTTCTACAGGAA
Organism: Colocasia esculenta; assembly: GCA_014218235.1. Taxonomy (NCBI): domain Eukaryota; kingdom Viridiplantae; phylum Streptophyta; class Magnoliopsida; order Alismatales; family Araceae; genus Colocasia; species Colocasia esculenta. The sequence continues at coordinate 63,966,360 of CM024763.1, read as the reverse complement.
GGTATCAGCCGACCATTAGGAAGAAAAGGCCCAGTGGTGGGGTAAATGAACCAGCTGATAAAAAGCCAAAGGAGTTAGGAAAGCAGATAGTGGTGACGACAGGAGAAAGGTGCAAACACTGTGACAAAGCTAATCACCGGTCTGAACAATGCTGGAGAGCGCAAGGGAGATGCCTGCGTTGTGGTAGTCGTGACCATAGGATCTCAGACTGCCCAATATTGAAAGAACAAGCCCCTCAGGACAAGCGTCCGAATGGACAGAAGAGGCAAGGCCGCTTGCAAGCTATTCAGGAACCGGAAGCTGCTGAAGAAGGAGGTATCATGGAAGGTACACTTACTATTCTTTCCCGACCCGCATATGTTCTCTTTGATACGGGAGCTACAAACTCCTTTATATCTCAAACATTTGTAGATACCCTACCTGTGAAACCCGTCCCAATGAAATCTGGAATAGTTGTGTCAACCCCGATTGGTCCTGGTACCAATCTTACAAACCATATGCCATCCAGTGAAGTGTTGATTGAAACCCAAAACCTACCAGCAAATTTAATATGTATGGATATGGTGGGGTATGATGTGATACTGGGAGCAGACTGGTTGTCTAAACATGGGGCTAGTATCAACTGCAGGAGAAGTCGGGTAACCTTTAGCCATTACCCAAAACTAGTGTTCACAGGGGATAGAAACCGCAGAAGATTGTCACTTATCTCTGCACTACAAGCCAAAAGGATGATGAGGAAAGGTTGTATGGCCTTTCTTGCTGCTGTTGTCATCACAAAGAAGGAAGTCAAAGTGGAGGACATCCATGTTGTCAGCGAATACGCTGATGTTTTTCCCGAAGACTTGCCAGGAATTCCTCCTGAGCGAGAGGTCAATTTTACCATCGAGTTGGTCCCTGGAGCAGCACCAGTATCTAGGGCACCATATAGAATGTCCCCCACAATGAAGGATCGAAGTGAAGGTGTGGAAAAGATCTAGAAGGGGGGGGATGAATAGATCTAAGCCACTTTTTGCGGAAGCTTATACAATTTAAAAACACTTTTGAATCAGAGGCAATTTTATCAGTGAAAAACCACAGATCTGAAGAGATTTGAGTGAGTTGGAAAAATAGATGTGAAACAAGTTGATTAAGTGAATATTAACCGATCCTATGCAAGCATCTAACGGATGAAATGATCAAACCACAATTAGCAGATGCACAAGGATTTTTAGGTGGTTCGGAAATCACCCAAGTGATTCCTACATCCACCCCTCACACCCCGTGAGGATTCACTAAAACAACTGGGTAACACACCCACTGGAGCCTGACAACTCCAACACTTGAGAGCTTACAACTCACACAACTTCTAGAGTAAGACTACTCTAGAACAACTGAGCAAGACTGCTCAACACAACCTTGAGTTAGACAACTCAACCTGAGCACAACGGCTCACAACAACCTGAGCACAATGCTCACACAACTTGAGCACAATGCTCACATAAGACTTGCTAGACACCAACTCAAGACATAGACCTTCTAGCAACAGATCTAGTCGAAAATGAGAGCACTAATGAGAGCTATGCAGAAGCACTTGCATAATCTCAAAAGATATCTCAGAAGAACAGAAGTACAATGAATTGTATTAAATAACTTCGTTCTTCAAGTGTACTCCCTTGTAGAAGCTTGGATTGGGAAGAGGCTTGCAATCTTGAAGTCCAAAACCGATGCTCTGCACTTTGGAATTGTTGGATCTCCTTGAATTCTTCTCCAACGAAGGCTTCTACTGGATCTGCTTCCTTGGGTTGCTTCAGAGATTTCTACAGGGATCACACTCCAATTCTCACACTTGAATTGGTGAGAATTGGTCTTCTGGAAGCACACAGAGAGAGAGGAGGGAGACGACCTCTTGTAGCCGCCAGGAAACTTTTCAGGAGGCTCTAAGAGTTAGTTGGGTCTCTGATGTGATGGGGGGCCGATTAGGGACCTTTTATACTCAAAAGATTCCAAAGATACCTTTGGGTACAAGGGCACACGATTCTAGGTGATACCCCATCGCCCTAGGCTGACACGTGGCAAACATCCATCTTAAGATGGAATCTTTCCGTAGTGTGTCGACCTGCCCTGGTGGTGAGGTCGACCTGCTGTCCAATTCACAAATAGGCTGTTCTGGAACGGGGTCTAGTGTCAACCTGCTGGTCTGTGTCGACCTGCTGTCCCAATTCTGCAAACAGGTGTTCTGGGAACTGAGTCCAGTGTCGACCTGCCTGAGAGTGTGTCGACCTGCTGTCCCAATTCTGCAAGCAGGTTGTTCTTGGAACTGAGTCCAGTGTCGACCTGCTCTGAGAGTGTCTCGACCTGGGTACATTATTCCTGGATTCTGCAACTCGTGTCGACCTGCTTCTGGACTAGTGTCGACACAGTCTTAGCATTTTTCACCTTTTTGCCTTTGAGCCTGAGGGGTGTTATGTCGACACCATTGTGGGGTGTGTCGACACTTCTTTTGCAAAAAGTGTTTGTACTTGAAAATTAAACACATATATCATTAGTGAAATGATTTATCATGAACATAAATGATAAATGTGATTTGAAACATTGCTTTTTGAACATTGACTTCAGGTATAATGTTTTTGACATGTTTCATTTAAATTGCTTTTAAAAACACCTCTTGTCATCATCAAAATAGGAGGGAAATGATATGAATATACACTCAACCCAACAATCTCCCCCTTTTTGATGATGGCAACAATAAATCCATATTACAAGTGGTTTTGATGAAGTGTGATTTTAAGCAATTTTGTAACACAGAAGTCAAGAAACTTGACAAGTATTCAAAAACAATCACATTCACATAAGGATTTTCATTCACATTGAAGTCACAATTGAAGATTTCATTCAAGCTAAGCAGAGAAGCATTTCATTTCATTCATCAAGAGCAAGAGAACCATTACAATCATTCCAAAAGATTACAAAGAACATTAACATTTCTCTTTCTTTCTTTCTTCTCCCCCTTTGACATCATCAAAAGAAAATTACATTAAGTAGAAGATGGAGGAGGAGGAGGTGGGAAGTAGGATGGTCTCAATATCAGACATTCTTTTCTCCATGAAGGTCAAGCGGACTTGATTTGATCTTGAATGGTTTTAAGTTTTGTGAGCAAGAAGTGTTCCATTCTATCTGAATTCTCTATCAAGGTAGCTTGAATTCTTGCTAGATCAGCTGCAATGGGTTGTGAGGATGAAGATGATCCAGCTGACCAACCAGGTCTTTGCATGATCTTGAATCCTTTGTCAAATCAGATATCTGTGTATCAATATGTCATTGAAGTTCCTCATGCTTTCCAAATCATCCACAAAATGAGCAAAGGACAGTCTTGTGCTGGTGATCTCATGTAATGTCTGCTTGGTGTTGAAGACATCAGCTTGGGAATTTGCCAGAATTCCCTTGAGAACTGTCTCCAATTTGTCTTGGTGCTCCTTCAGCTCTAATAAGGCATCTGCCAGTGTACCAATCAGTCTGTTGAATCTTTGAGCTGCATAGTCTGAGGCAGCTTTTTGTTCTATGAATTTGGCAGATACTGTGTTCTCCAATCTTTGAATCCTCAACTCAAATGATGTTGACATGGTTTGAATGGAGGAGTTCAAGGTTTCAAATTTTTCATTGAAGAGAGAACAACTCTGGTGGAACAGAAGGCCCACCAGAGGATGTGGATGCTTGGAATGTGGGTTGGGAGATCAGAGTGTGGGGAAACTGAGGTGAGAGAGGGGCATGAAAGGATATCACCTTCAGTTGAATTTGAGGCTGTTCCTCATTCAAAGGAGGCTGATCCTCTTGACTTGGGGCTGGTCCCCTTCAGCTGAGGCTGTTCCTCTTGACCTGGGGCTGGTCCCCTTGACCTTGAGGCTGTTCCTCTTGAGCTTGGGGCTGGTCCCCTTGATCATGAGGCTGTTCCTCTTGAGCTTGAGGGGCCTCAACCACAACTGGCCCTCTCCTAACTTGATTTCCCTCCAGTCTAAATCCCATAAATTTTTAATATTCTTAAAGGTGTAGATGTTGGGCTTAGGAATAGATTGGGATTTCTCATTCTCCAAGGCACACCCAAATGCTGGAAGACTGAGGTCAGATGTGCAGCATATGGTAGAGATCTTTTGAGGTCCTTCCTTGTTGTTTCAGATATGATTTGATACATAATGACATGAAGATTGATTTTGATATCTTTGACCATGCAATACAGAATAAACCTCTGAATATCTGTCAACCTGTCCCTTCCACCACCTTGAGGAGTGATAATGGTGGTCAATATGTGGTGTATGATTCTCAACACAGGGGGAAAGGAATTTGTGTTGAATCTTGTAACATGGGTTTTTTGGGATCAGATGCATCAGAAGGTAGGCCTGTCAAGATAGAATAGGCTTCATGAAGATCAAATTCAAATTGATGATAATCTGCCCCTTCATCTGGTACTTTGAAAATAGAGGCAGCTATATCAGTCGCATGTCAATAACTATGCCCTTAACCTTTGATTTATATCCAACATCAGTGCATTTCAGGTTCTTGTAAAATTCCCTAACAAGTCTTGGATAAGAAATTTGAAACTCTGAAATGAATATCAACCAAGACTGAAGAGAAAATAGGTCTGAATTTCTGGAAATGAGTCTGCTAGCTGAATGTCTGATAAGTCCACTATCCTGGGCTTTAAAATAAGCTTGGCTTCACTAGTAGAGTCTTGAGACTTGGAAGACTCTGAAGATGATGATGATGACTCTGAAGAGTCTCCAGAAGGGGAGCCCGAATTCTCTGTTCTAGAAACCCTACCTCTCTGCCTGAAGAAGATGGTCTACCTCTTGGGTGCTGGCTGAGGTGCAGAGGAGGACCCTGTTGCTCTGCAGGGTCATTCCTCCTTTTGGTTCTCCTTTCGAACTGAGGAACATCATCTCTCTCCGGAACTGCCTGGAGGAAGCCTGAGATTTTGCTCCACGGCGAGGACCCAACTTTCTCACCATGGTGCAAGAAGGAATGGAATCGGGGTTTGATGAAGGAGAAGAGATGATTGAGAAAGGGTTTTGATTGAGGAAGGAATGTGAGGATTTCTTGCCGGAAATGAGAGAAAAGCATCGTGGGTCGACCTGATGCCTAAAAGGGGTTTGCAGTGGTGCAATACCCCGCAGGAACAAAGGCTTATCTGGAACCCACGATTTAAAAGGTTCTGGCAAGAGGGCAGTGTCGACACAGGAAGAAGTAGTGTCGACCTGACCTAGGAAGTGTGTCGACACGAGTAAGAATGGTGTCGACCTGACCTTTGAAGAAATTTGAATTTTTGTGAGAGGAAAAATTTGAGAAATTTGGGACATCTTTAGAATGATAAGCAATGAGGGGAATTATCATTTCAAGGATTTTTAAGAGGCTTAAAAATTCATTTGTTATATTTTGCAAAAATTCATCACAATTCAAGTTTTCAAACAATTTCCAACAGGATATTAGCATTCCAAGACTTGAATCAACAAAATGAGAAATTGAGGGATATAATATATCTAACAATCAACTATAAACTACCATATTTCTCAACTTTAAAGAATTAAAGATGTCATCTAGACTAAATACAATTGTGTTGAAAATAAAACACAATCTCAAAGAACAACTGGATGAGGAATGAAGATGATTCTTTCTAGACACATCTCCAATAATGTTCACATTTTGTTCTTTTAACAAACTATCAAATGATATAAATCTCTTTCACTCAAGTACTAGTGCTTTTTACACCATAGTCCCTGGATACTTAAGATTTAGTCATTGTCAAGTCTCAAAGGGGTAAATGATGGCCTTTTGACATGAAAATATACGTTTTGTAGACGCCAATATTTCCAGTTACTCAGTCATCATCAAAAAACATAGCACATTTTGCTTTTGTTTTGAATTTATTTTTATTTTGATCCCCCTTTGAACAGAGTTAGCAATAGTGCCTCATGACATACATGGCACTTCATTCATTGTGAAGGTGTGCAGTTTCTCAGCACAAGTGCCATTGCTCTGTTGGATTTTAAAATTTTGGAGAGTTTGTGAGATAGAAATCAAATACATCCAATCATCAGTTGCAAACAAGGAATGTTTTAAATTCAAGGCACAAGTTGATGTTTAGTCTAGGAAGAGATCTGAATTTCTGTGGGTTGAGAGATATAGTTGAAAGTTGATTAGTAAAAAATATAATAGATCACTCAAGGGTTCATTTTGAACTCTAGACTTCGAAATGATGACATCATGCAAGGAATTGATGAGATTCAAGAAAAATTTGAATTTTGCAAAGTCATGACTTGTGAATTTTCTAGCTCCCCCTGAGATGATGATTTCAATCACTTTTCATCAAAATAAAGATATGTAAATTTTGGAAATCAGAAAAGTTTTCTTCTTGGACAACAAAGACTCCCCCTCAACAATTGCATATCCATTTCTTGGTACTTGGCGGAGTCATATACTCACGCATAATGAAAGGTTTCCAGACAAGCCTAACTTGTCCTTCTCCAAACACTATTTGATATACCAAGAAATTTCAATACAATAAGAGTTGAAGAATTCATTATCAAAAAAATGGAAGTGAAAATAAGCAAGATTTTGAAATCAGAAAAGTATCCTCTTTGAACAATAGAAGCTCCCCCTCAACAATTGCATATCAATTTCTTAGTACTTGGCGGACATATACTCTCGCATAGTGAAAGTGTCCAGACAGGCATAACTTGTCCTTCTCCAAATCACCATTTGATATACCAAGAATTTCAACACAATAAGAGTTGGAGAATTTATTGTAAAAAGGGAATAGAATTGAAAGTGAGAGAGATATGAACAATGTAACTCAAGGAAGCAAAGAATTATGAGATGCAAAGAACTCCCCTTAGACAATGCATTACACTCAACCCAACCTTGAGAGAGATCATGAAGGTGGACATTTACAAAGACCAAGTTCTCTCCTTAAAGATGAAAATCTGTTTTCAGGAAGGGGTTTAGTGAATATGTCTGCAATTTGTTTTTCAGTTTCAATGAAGTGGAGTTCAAAGGATTTCTTGGCAACCTCATCTCTCAAGAAATGATGCCTAATTTCAATGTGTTTTGTTCTGGAGTGCTGAATGGGGTTTAGACAAATTTATGGCACTAGTGTTATCACATAGGATGGGTACACACCCTAAATCTTGGTTGTAATCAAGAAGTTGATGTTTCACCCAGAGAATCTGAGTTCCACATCTACCTGCTGCAACATATTCAGCTTCTGCAGTTGACAGAGCAACTGAATGTTGCTTCTTAGAAGCCCAAGAGATAAGGCACCCACCTAGAAATAGACACAAGCCACTTGTGCTTTTTCTATCTAATTTGCACCCAGCATAATCAGCATCACAATAGGCAAACAGATCTAACTTGCAACCAGCAGGATACCAAATACTAAGTCACATGTTCCAACAAGATATTTGAAGATTCGTTTAACAGCAAGCATGTGACTTTCTTTAGGATTAGATTGGAATCTAGCACATAAACACACAAAACTGAATATCAGGTCTAGAAGTTGTAAGATAGAGCAGAGAGCCAATCATACCTCTGTAGGTCTTTGGATCTACTGACTTACCAGATGGATCTTCTTCTAGTTTAGCATTAATTGCAATTGGTGTGCTTGAGTGCTTAAGGTTCTGAAAGTCAAACCTCTTTAATAGCTCCTTGACATATTTGGTTTGACTGATGAAGATTCCTTCATGTGTTTGGTTAACCTGCAATCCCAAAAAGAATGTTAAATCTCCCATTAAGCTCATTTCAAATTCATTCTTCATTTGATTTGAAAATTCAGTGCAAAGGCCTTTATTGGTTGATCCAAATATTATGTCATCAACATAAATTTGGACTACAATTTTTGATTTTTAACTGTTTTTGTGAACAATGTTTGATCAACATTACCTCTAGAATATCCTTTTTCAAGTAAAAAGGAACTCAACCGGTCATACCAAGCTCTTGGAGCTTGCTTAAGACCATAGAGAGCCTTATTAAGCTTGAAAACATGGTTAGGATATTTTTCATTTTCATATCCAGGAGGTTGTTCAACAAAAACATTTTCCTTTATATATCCATTTAAGAATGCACTTTTGACATCCATTTGATAGACTTTGAATTTCATGGAGGATGCAAAAGCAAGGAAAATTCTGACAGCTTCTAGTCTAGCTACAGGGGCATATGATTCTTCAAAGTCAATTCCAAATTCTTGGTTATACCCCTTTGCAACTAGCCTAGCTTTGTTTCTTATTACTTGACCAGTTTCATTTAACTTATTTCTGAAAACCCATCTAGTACCAATCACTGCTTGGTCACTAGGTCTAGGTACTAATTCCCATACTTGATTTCTTTCGAATTGATGAAGCTCATCATGCATGGCATTAATCCAATCAGAACTGGATAAGGCTTCATCAATTGACTTGGGTTCAATTTGGGAAATTAGAGCTAGTGGGTCTTCTTCAATATTTTGCAAGAAGGATGATCTGGTCCTTACTCTATCATTCAAATTGCCAACTACACTGTCTAATGGGTGATCTCTCAGATATCGAGGTTCAGAAATTACCTGTTGAGAAGTACCCACTTCTGGAGCAATGTTACCTGACCCACTTGAAGATGGTGTTGTTGTTCAGGTTCTCTTCATTATTGTCAAGCTCCTCAACAGTTGGTGAAGAATCCACAATGAGGTCATCCTCTTCATTGTCTTGTCTTTCCCTGCAAGATTTAGAATCATTAGTGGAAAAGGAATTTTCATCAAAAATAACATGTGGAGATTCTTCAACAGTTTTGGTTTTTAGAATGTACACTTTGAAAGCCCTTGACACTTCAGAATAGCCAAGGAAGATAGCTTCCTGACTCTTAGCATCAAACTTGTCAAGGTTTTCTTTGTTATTATGTGTACAAAGCATTTGCACCCAAAAGTTTTGAAATAAGAAACAGTTGGCTTTTTGTTTTTCAACAATTCATAGGGGGTTTTTCTGATCTTTGGTCTGATCAAAGCTCTATTTAGGATATGATTGGCTGTGTTAACAGCTTCAGCCCAGAAGGATTTGGGCAGATTACTTCCTAAGAGCATGGATCTAGCCATTTCCACAAGAGTTCTATTCTTTCTTTCCACAACTCCATTTTGTTCTGGAGTTCTAGGTGAAGAAAACTTGTGAAATATTTGAAATTCAGCACATAGATCAGAAAAGGATGTGTTATCAAATTCACCCCCATGATCAGTTAAAATGTTTTTGATTTTATATGGATAAGTTGTTAAGATAGTGGTACAGAAATTCCTGAATTCAAGGCAAGTATCACTTTTGTGGGATAGAAAGATAACCCAAGTAAATCTAGTAAAGTCATCAATGATTACAAACCCATATCTCTTGCCACTTAAGCTTAGAACTCTTGTTGGCCCAAAAAGGTCCATGTGAAGAAGTTCTAGTGGCCTAGATGTAAGTACCTCATTGAAGGTTTTAAAAGATTTCCTAGTTTGTTTTCCTTTAGCACATATCCCACAAACTTGATCTTCAACATTAGAAAAAGATTCAGGAAGACCCTTAACCAAGTTCAGTCTTAACAACTTATTCAATGTTCTGAAACTTGCATGGCCAAGTCTTTTGTGCCAAGTCCATGCAATTTCATCTTTATTTGCAACAAAGCAAAGATTTTCAGAAAAGTTTTTATTAAGGTTGATCATGTAGACATTGTTTTCTCTTTTTCCAAAGAATTTGATTTTATCAGTTGATGAATCAATTATCTTACAAAAATCAGATTCAAACACAACTTTGTGACCTTTGTCACATAGTTGGCTGATACTGAGCAAATTAATAATCAAGACCATCAACTAATAAAACATTATCTACTGAGTTTGAAGAAGTTTGACCAACCTTTCCAGATCCAATGATCTTTCCTTTATTTTTACCTCCAAATGTAACTGACCCTCCCTCCTTTTCAAGCAGGAATGAGAATTTGGCTCTGTCTCCCGTCATGTGTCGTGAACACCCACTGTCAAGAACCATACATTGGTGTTGGGTGCACGACCTTCCTGCAAAAAGATCAGTGGAGAGAAGATTTTGGTACCCAAACAGAGTTGGGACCATCAGAATGTTTGAACATTGTCAGTAAATCTTTTCTCACCCAAATTTGACCTGTTTTTTATTTTTGTTTTGTTACATTGGTGTTTTCAGCCTTTTTCTGTTTGTTCTTTCTTTTAGGAATGAAAGCACCAAGATTTTTGTTTTTGGAGAGGGAGTTTTTCATTTGAAAATTGGAGTTCAGATGAGGAGGTGGAATCCAGGGATTTTGTTGGTACATCAAGAAATTTGGATAAAGGAATTGAGGATGATACCAACATGGGTTTTCATACCATTGGCTCCAAGGATTGGTCCAATCATCTTGAAATGTTGTCTTGGAGGTCCAAGTTTTTTCATGAATTATTTCTTTTGACTTTTTCTTATTTTTCAAATTTTTATTTGAATTTTTGGTTGAGTTGTTTGCAGCTTTTGATGTTGAGCAGGTCGACCTCTCCTGTACTGGTGTCGACATAGCAGCCACAGAAGCCTTGTTCTTGTGGACTGGTGTCGACCTGTCAGGGGACTGTGTCGACCTGATTGTCTTCTTTTGTTTTTGAGTTTTTGCTTTGTTTTGTGTTTTGTTTAAGGTTTTGTTTGCTGTTTGTTGAATTTCTGTGTTCTCAAGATTAGGACCCTTGACAAATTTAATTAGTGGTGCTTTGCCCTTTTTCTCACCAGATTTGTCTTTCATGGGTTTCTTTTTGTTGAATCCTAATCCATGAGAGGTGGTTGTCATGGTGGTTCCTAGCAGTGCCTCTAAGTTATCTTTACCTTTTGTGAAGGTTTGGATAACTTCATCCCTTTCTTTTAGCTGGTTTTTAAGAGTTTCAATTTCTTCAATCTTCTGTTGTTTTTCTTGTTTTTCAATTTCCAGCTTTTCTTAAGTTTTTGAATTCTTGGGAGGCCTTTTGAGAGGCAAGTTTTAGTTCATCAATAAGGTTCAGGAGATTTTCTTTTTCTTCATGCAATTCTGTTATTTCAGTTTCCAGTTCACAATTTCTATGGTTTGAAGATTGGTTATGGTAAAGGTTTTCAATTTTCTTTTTGATGTTTGTTTTCTTTTCTCATTTCAGAAATTTTTCAACTAAATCAGCATAAGCATCCTGCCAATCATCTATAGTGTAGTCTTCGAAGGATGTACTTACCTTTCCATCTGAGCTGTTGGCCATGAAGCAACCTCCTCACTTTCAGAGCTTGAGGATTTCTTCTCTTCTTCTTCCTCACTTGAGTCTTCATCAGACCAAGTGGCTACCATGGCCTTTGGCTTCTTAAATTTCTGGAACTTCTTGTGCTTTTCCTTCTTGTTCTCAGGACACTCTCCTTCATGTGTCCTGGTTTGTTGCACCTGTAACAGACAATATTTTCGTCAGATTTGTGATTCTTGTTGAAATTAGAAGAGGAAGTGTTTTTCTTACCTGAGAAAAACTTCTTTTTTCCAGACATTTTTCCTTTTCTGTATTTCAAGAATTTTCTGAATTGCCTGGTCATGAGGGCAATTTCATCCTCATTTGACTCAGACTCCTCAGAACTTGTCTTTTCCTGACTTTTATCTTTATTGCTTGAAGAGGCCTTAAGTGCCATAGGCTTGGTCTTAATTATGTGTTCTTCATTTCTTTTTAAGTTGATTTCATATGTCATTAAGGATCCAATCAATTCATCCAAAGAGATTTTGGACAGATCTTTTGAATCTTCAATGACAGTGGCCTTTGTATGCCAAATTGAAGAAAGTGAACGTAAGATTTTTCTTACCAAGTCTGCATCTGTATATTCCTTACCCAAGGCCTTTAATCCATTCACAATCACCATGAACCTGGCAAACATTTCAGAAATATTTTCGTTAGACTTCATCATGAAAAGTTCATATTCTGAAACTAGAATATTTGCCTTAGTCTCCTTTACTTGTGATGTTCCCTCATAGAGTAATTCGAGTTTATCCCACATCTCTTTGGCAGATTTGCACATTGAGATTCTCGAATACTCCTTGGGATGGACAGCACATTGAATCATGTTCATGGCACTATAATTCAATGTAGCTTTCCTTATTTGTTCCCTAGTCCAGGTGTCTTCTTCTCCCTGGTTTTCATAGGGACCCACTTCCACTACTTTCCAGATCTCATAGTTCTGGGCCCTTAAAAATACTTGCATTCTGTTTTTCCAGTAAGAGTCCGTCCCATTAAAGAATGGTGGCCTATTTATGGAATGACCCTCAGCTATGAAACCTTTGGAATCCATGACTCTAAAGCAGAAAGAAAATGCTTAGCAAACAAACAGGCAAACACTCAAACACACAACACTCAGAAACAAAAACTGCTCAGATCAAATCAGATCAAAGTAAACCCGCTCTGATACCAATTGAAGGATCGAAGTGAAGGTGTGGAAAAGATCTAGAAGGGGGGGATGAATAGATCTAAGCCACTTTTTGCGGAAGCTTATACAATTTAAAAACACTTTTGAATCAGAGGCAATTTTATCAGTGAAAAACCACAGATCTGATGAGATTTGAGTGAGTTGGTAAAATAGATGTGAAACAAGTTGATTAAGTGAATATTAACCGATCCTATGCAAGCATCTAACGGATGAAATGATCAAACCACAATTAGACAAATGCACAAGGATTTTTAGGTGGTTCGGAAATCACCCAAGTGATTCCTACATCCACCCCTCACACCCCGTGAGGATTCACTAAAACAACTGGGTAACACACCCTGGAGCCTGACAACTCCAACACTTGAGAGCTTACAACTCACACAACTTCTAGAGTAAGACTACTCTAGAACAACTGAGCAAGACTGCTCAACACAACCTTGAGTTAGACAACTCAAACTGAGCACAACGGCTCACAACAACCTGAGCACAATGCTCACACAACTTGAGCACAATGCTCACATAAGACTTGCTAGACACCAACTCAAGACAGACCTTCTAGCAACAGATCTAGTCGAAAATGAGAGCACTAATGAGAGCTATGCAGAAGCACTTGCATAATCTCAAAAGATATCTCAGAAGAACAGAAGTACAATGAATTGTATTAAATAACTTCGTTCTTCAAGTGTACTCCCTTGTAGAAGCTTGGATTGGGAAGAGGCTTGCAATCTTGAAGTCCAAAACTGATGCTCTGCACTTTGGAATTGTTGGATCTTCCTTGAATTCTTCTCCAACGAAGGCTTCTACTGGATCTGCTTCCTTGGGTTGCTTCAGAGATTTCTACAGGGATCACACTCCAATTCTCACACTTGAATTGGTGAGAATTGGTCTTCTGGAAGCACACGGAGAGCAGAGGAGGGAGACGACCTCTTGTAGCCGCCAGGAAACTTTTCAGGAGGCTCTAAGAGTTAGTTGGGTCTCTTGATGTGATGGGGGGCCGATTAGGGACCTTTTATACTCAAAAGATTCCAAAGATACCCTTTGGGTACAAGGGCACACGATTCTAGGTTGATACCCCATCGCCCTAGGCTGACACGTGGCAAACATCCATCTTAAGATGGAATCTTTCCGTAGTGTGTCGACCTGCCCTGGTGGTGAGGTCGACCTGCTGTCCAATTCACAAATAGGCTGTTCTGGGAACTGATCCAGTGTCGACCTGCTCTGGTTTGTGTCGACCTGCTGTCCCATTCTACAACAGCTGTTCTGGGACTGATCCAGTGTCGACCTCCCTGAGAGTGTGTCGACCTGCTGTCCCAATTCTGCAAGCAGGTTGTTCTGGGAACTGATCCAGTGTCGACCTGCTCTGAGAGTGTCTCGACCTGGTAGTGTAATTCCTGGAATCTGCAACTCGTGTCGACCTGCTTCTGGACTAGTGTCGACACAGTCTAGCATTTCTTCAACTTTTTGCCTTTGAGACTGAGGTGTTGTGTCGACACCATTGAGGGGTGTGTCGACACTTCTTTTGCAAAAAGTGTTTGTACCTGAAAATTAAACACATATATCATTAGTTAAATGATTTATCATGAACATAAATGATAAATGTGATTTGAAACATGCTTTTTGAACATTGACTTCAGGTATATGTTTTTGACATGTTTCATTTAAATTGCTTTAAAAACACCTCTTGTCATCATCAAAATAGGAGGGAAATGATATGAATATACACTCAACCCAACACACAGAACTGAAGGAATTAAAAGAACAACTGATGAACGTTAAAGAGGGTTTCCATCCAACCAAGCACATCGCATGGGGTGCACCTGTCCTCTTCGTCAAGAAGAAAGATGGGTCATGAGGCTATGTAAAGATTACAGACCACTACCCGTTAACTATCAAGGACAAATACCCCCTACCAAGGATTGATGATTTGTTTGATCAATTATCTGGAGCTGATACTTCTCTAAAAGAGATCTCAGATCCGGTTATCATCAATTGGGGACAAAGGCGAAGACATTCACAAGACTGCCTTTCGAAGCGGTATGGGCATTATGAATTTATTGTTAGCCTTTCGGACTAACAAATGCCCCTGCAGTTTTCATGCAGTTGAAATAGCATTTATCACCCATATCTTGATAATTTGTGGTAGTATTCATCGATGATATATTGATCTATTCCAAGACAAAGGAAAGCATGAGGAGCATTTGAGGATCATTACAGACTTTAAGGGAGAACTTATATGCCAAGCTAAGTAAATGTGAGTTCTGGCTGAAGGAGGTATCCTTTTAGGGCATGTGGTAATCAGGATGGTATCGCGGTTGATCCATCAAAGGTTGAGGCTGTAATGAAATGGGAAAGACCGACAAGCGTCACAGAGATCAGGAGCTTCCTAGGTCTAGCAGGATATTACCGAAGGTTTATAAAGGATTTCTCAAAGATTGCAGTGCCGTTAACCAAGCTGACCCGGAGGAAAATCTGTTTGTGTGGACCGATGAATGTGAAGAAAGCTTTAACAACTTGAAGAAGTGTCTGACCACTGCTCCTGTCCTCGCCTTACCCTTGAAGAGGGAGGATTTGAAATTTATTCAGATGCTTCTGGAACAAGTCTGGAATGCGTCTTAATGCAACAGGGAAAGTAATAGCTTATGCCTCAAGACAGTTGAAGATCCACGAAGTGAACTACTCGGTTCATGACCTGGAGTTAGCAGCTGTAGTATTCGCCTTGAAGATTTGGAGGCATTATATCTATGGTGAGCAATTTAAAGTCTTTTCTGACCACAAGAGCTTGAAATATTTATTCTCACAGAAGGAGCTTAACATGAGACAAAGAAGGTGTTAGAGTACCTTAAGGACTTTGACTTTTCCATTCAATATCACCCTGGGAAAGCCAATGTAGTGGCAGACGCTCTAAGTAGACAACCAGGAGCTATGATAGCTAGTATGGTGCTGGGCGAATGGAAGTTACTGGAGCAATTTGCAAGCTTGAACTTAGACATGGGAAGGAGGAAAAACAAGTAATGATTTCCAATCTCCAGATACAATCCGATCTACTGACCGAAATCAAGGAGAAACAGGAGAGGATCCATTCTTAGTTTAGATCAGGGAGAAGCTAGAGCAAAGACCCGACTTTACTCTATCAGCTGAAGGAAGATTACTATTCCGAGGTAGAACATGTGTCCCTGATCATGGAGAAGTCAAGAAGAGGTTACTAAATGAAGCTCCACCAGTCCAAGTACACGATTCATCTAGGATCAACAAAGATGTACCAAGACTTAAAAAGGTCGTACTGGTGGCCAAACATGAAGAGGGTGTGGCCAATCATGTGTCATACTGTTTAACATGCATGAAAGTCAAGGCCGAGCATTTCCGTACAGCTGGTGGACTGCTACCACTAAAATCCCGGAATGGAAGTGGGATAGCATCGGTATGGACTTTATCATGGGATTGCCCAAGACTAGAGGTGGTATGGATGCAATTTGGGTAATAGTTGATCGATTGACTAAGTCGGCTCACTTCTTGCCGATTAAGAGTACCTTGTCAGTGGATGTATTGCTGCACTATATGTTAAGGAAGTAGTCAGATTGCATGGGGTTCCATCTAACATAATATCGGATCGGGACCCTAGATTTACTTCACACTTCTGGAAGGGTTTACAAGCAGCAATGGGTACTAAACTAAACTTTAGTACTGCCTTCCATCCTCAGACTGATGGACAAACCAAAAGGACCAATCAAATTGTGGAAGATATGCTTCGTGCTCTGGTGCTAGATTTTAGAGGTCGATGGGATGATCAGTTGTACCTGATGGAGTTTGCATATAACAACAGCTATCAGGCAAGTATCAAGATGGCTCTGTTTGAAGCCTTATATGGCAGGAGTTGTAGATCACCCCTTTGTTGGGAAGAGGTTGGGGAGAACTAATGGGTTGGACCCGACTTAATTGAGGTGACTGTCAGAAAGGTTCAAATTGTCCGGGAACGTCTAAACATAGCACAATCTAGGCAGAAGAGTTATGCAGACAAGAGAAGGAGAGAACTAGAATTTCAGGTTGGCGAACATGTTTTCTTGAAGGTCTCACCTTCAAGGGGAATACAAAGATTTGGGATCAAAAAGAAGTTGAGTCCCAGATTCATAGGGCCATTTGAAATTCTGGAAAGGATTGGTCAGGTAGCGTATAGACTTGCACTACCTCCCCAGCTGACAACGTGCATAATGTGTTCCACATATCCATGCTGAGGAAGTACTTATTCAATGCTGACCATGTGATCAATCATGAGGACTTGGAGATTCGGGAGGATCTGACCTATGAAGAGAAGCCGATCAAACTGCTGGATCGGAAGATTCAACGACTCAGGAATCGTACCATATCTATGGTGAAGGTCCAATGGAGTCGAGACGGAGTTACTAATGCCACCTGGGAAACAGAGGAAAGAATGAACAAAAATCACCCGGAACTATTCTCAGGTACGAACTACACCATTATGTGTAAATTTGAGGACCAAATTTCTTAAGTGGGGGAGGATGTAACACCCCGGAAATTTAGCGATTTAGAATTTAAGGAGAATAAATAAATTCTGTAATTATAGAACGATAAAAACTTACGTACCATTATCGTACAGGAGGAAACACATCGAGGAAATGGTTAATGCGGGAAAAATAACCCAACCATAAATTAAATAAATATGTTGGAGAGATTTACAACATTACGTATTAATGACCCATTAACAAGATTGGGCCAATGAAGCACATTTGACCTTAGGATAAAAATTGGGACAAGGAAATACCCAGAAATTCGTGTATGTAATTATGTAATAATTATGGAGGACAATTTAGGGTTAAAATATGGGTGATTAGTCATGTAAGGTAAGCCAAAACCGAACCCAACCCTAAGAGGTGGTTTCCTAACCTTTGCTACCTCCTTTGGGTGAAAGAATCCCAGATTTTATGGAAAGTATGAAACAGAATTCGCAGCCCATTTCCTAGTCCCGTTAGGACTTGTTGGTACACCCTAAATCTATAAGAACTCATCCTTAAACTCTTGGGGAAGGTTTAGCAACAAGTTAGGGTCGTGAGCAGCAAGTTTGGAGCGCTAGGGAAGAGGAGGACGGCTGGGGAAAATGTGGTCCTTCCTCAACCTCGCTCTGCATCAACCCAGAAATCTGCAGAGAGTTCTTAGCATTCAAAGGTAGGTGTTCTCGGGCCAAGATTAAAGAAAACCACACCATCATGTAGATCTTGATTCTAGGTTCATTTGCACTTGGTTTGACTAATTTTCATGCAGTACACATTGTGTATTCGTAGTTTTTCCTAAGTCGCGCACAGTTAGGGCTTTTCCCGTTCTTCTTATTATACATGTGATTTGAGACCGAATTAGACTAAACTTCCTTCATGAAAGTTCTTCTACTTGTAGTCACGATCATCTTTCATGTTATATGTTTTATCCAAAAGTCTTTCTTTAGAGAGTTATAAGTATGGTAAGAGAGTCACTGCATGATACTGCGATTTCGGGCTGCACATAGCTTTATGTTCTGCATGTATTTCTCAGAATTCGAGACCGAATTAGATCAAACCCCCAACATAAAAGTTCTTCTACTAGTTGTTCTTGTCATATTTTGTGTTGAACATTTTGTCTAAATGCCATTTGTTAGAGAGTTATAAGCAGGGTAAGTAAATCACTGCATGAGATGTATTTTCGGGTTACACTTGACCTTTATGTTTTTTTCTGGGAGGGCCTCTAGTGTCGACACTAGTTGATCTAGTGTCGACACACTATCCCAAATCAGCCCAAAAGGTGTTCTGGGAAGGTCTCAGTGTCGACACTAGTTGATCAAGTGTCGACACACTGTCCCAAATTGGCCAGAAGGTTTTCTGGGAGGGTCTCTAGTGTCGACACTACTTGATCTAGTGTCGACACACTGTCCCAAATTGGCTCGAAGGTTTTCTGGGAGGGTCTCTAGTGTCGACACTACTTGATCTAGTGTCGACACCCTGTACAGACCTTTTGATTGGGTTTTCTGGGAGCTGTCTATAGTGTCGACACTACTTGATCTAGTGTCGACACTACTTGACCAGTTCTGCATTATTTTGCCTTGTGTTTGAAGCATTGTGTCGACACCAGTAAGGGGTGTGTCGACACTACCTTTGCAAAAATATTGCATGTTTTGGGTCTGATCATTGCATGGTGTCTATTAGCATGTGCATGATGTTATATAGTATGCATGGACCTAAAAGAAATCAACCCATTGAAGAAAAATGGTAATGATACGAATATGATTCTAATGTGTAATTGTGACTGTCATTATCTTCATTAGATTATCTTGTGATCTTTCCTATTGTCAACTGATATGATAAGAATATGATATCAATATGGAGATGAATACCTGTTAGTATGGACTTGTTAGTGGAGTTAATGTCATGATTTGCATATGAGTTTCAATAGTTACATGCTTTCCGGTGTTCAATTAATTAATTGTCCATATGCATACATGCTAGGGAAAGATCCATGACTCGTCACTTACACATTTGCACGAATAGGCACACCCTCCTTGGGGAATTGGGAGCTCTCTGCTGGTTATTCTGAATTGGTAGACTAGCGACCTTTTCCTTAAGACCTCTGTAAGTCTCCATTCTCTATGGATTTCCACATAGAGGCCGAGCTGGTTGTACCATGAAGTACCTTGGAGATAGAAAGCACATGTCCTGCATACGATCTATCTTTATAAACATCCTCATGTCAAGACATTAATGGATTATGAAACATGATACGTCATTATACTGCCTTTTGTTCTCTTGAGCTAATTGCCATACTTTGACTCTATGAATGATCTTATTCCTTTTACTATGAGCTTGTCATTGAAACTCTGTGGCCATAATATGAATATGTTTGTTCGGCACAATATGGGACTTCGGTCCATTTGACCAATGCCTGTGCAAAGGGACCTGGTCCAGTCCTGGGGAGGAGCGCCCCAACGTACTTATTAACCGCGGGAGTATGGACTTCTGGTGCTTGGCATAGCACAACGAATAAGCAAGATTAGTGGAAATGTGCCTTCGTTTGATATGATAAGTTTGATTTGATCTGATATGATAAGATTTGATATGATACGTCTGTTTATGTGAATATGTGATATCTGTGAATATGGCCAATCTCTTTTGATATGATTCTACTCTTGAATATCTGTCCATTGTATATGCAATTCGATATTTGATTTGATATGACATCCGTTCTATTCCTCTGTTCAACTTGTTAGAAAAGCATGCATTGTCATCATATTCATGCGCATATCTGCCTATTTAAAATGTTAATCATGTATATTAGTACCCGCACAATATTGAGATGTAAATCCTACTGAGCTAGTTCACTCACCCCTATCATCCTGTCCTTTTCAGGTAGTGATGAGGAACCAGTGGAGTCTGATGGGGCAGGGCAAGAGTGATGAGCACCCGCCATATGAGTAGTTGACAGTTTAGAAACAGACATATGAGTAGTCGATGTATTAGAGAAATATTTTTATTTGAATAATGAACTCTTTTCAGTGAGTCCTTCTTATGTAAGGTTGTAACTAGTTGAATGGAATGGAATAAAGTATACTTTTGGTGACCATATTATAGTCTCGAATGTGTTATTATATTCAATTGTGACTCTGCGCTATTCAACTGTGATACGTCTATTTGTATCATTCACGTCCCCGGTATTTATTCCGCTGCTAAATATCGGGGCGTGACAATTAGAGAGGGTGATATTGATAAAACAGCATTTAGAACCCGATATGGTCACTATGAGTTTGTGGTTATGTCATTTGGGCTAACCAATGCTCCTGCAGCTTTTATGGATCTGATGAACATGATTTTTCATCCGTATTTGGACCAGTTTATTGTGGTCTTTATAGATGATACTCTGATTTACTCAGCATCTGAAGAGGAGCATGCAGCACATTTGAGATTTGCCTTGCAGCTATTAAGAGATAATCAGTTGTTCGCCAAATTTAGTAAGTGTGAATTTTGGCTAAAAGAGATTTAGTTCTTGGGCCATGTCATATCAGCTGAGGGAGTGGCAGTTGACCCAAGTAAAATGGAGGCAGTGATGAGATGGGAGGTGCCTAAGACAATTACTGAGATTAGAAGTTTTTTGGGGTTAGCAGGCTATTATAGGCGTTTCATTCAAGATTTTTCAGGATTGCGGCACCCATGACTAGACTGACTAGGAAGGGTGTGCCATTTGTATGGTCTGGTGAATGTCAAAGAAGTTTCATGAAATTAAAGAAGAGACTTACAGCGGCACCAGTGCTGACATTACCGATAGGTAATGGTGGTTTTGTTGTATATACAAATGCATCTATAAGAGCGATTGGCACAGTGCTAATGCAACATGGCAAGGTAATAGCTTACGCGTCCAGGTAATTGAAACCAGCAGAAGAGAATTATCCCACTCATGATTTAGAGCTAGCAGCAGTTGTGTTTGCCTTAAAAATGTTGAGGCATTATCTATATGGCGAGAGATTTGAGATTTTTACAGATCATAAAAGTTTAAAGTATATCTTTTCCCAGAAAGACTTGAATCTCCGTCAGCTTAAATGGGTGGAGTATTTAAAAGATTATGATTTCAGTTTGGCCTACCATCCGGGTAAGGCCAATGTGGTGGCTGATGCCCTAAGCAGAAAAGCATATTTAAGTCAAATGATGATCAAGGAATGGAAGTTGTATGAGGAGATAGCGGAGAACTCCCTGTATGTGCCAAGCAGTCAACGGCGGGCAATATTAGCTAGTAGTGCTGTGGAGCCGTCACTGTATTGGTAAATTGTTGAGGCCCAGAGAGCGGATGTAAATTTAGCTGAAATTTTAAAAATGGAAGGAGTTGCTATTGATGATAGCTGTGTGGTCAGGCTCAGAGGCAGGTTATTTGTGCCAGCAGAAAGAGAAGTAAAACAGAGAGTATTAGAAGAGGCCCATAAATCCCGGTACACTATTCACCTCGGTAGTACCAAGATGTACCAGGATATGAAGAAGCATTTTTGGTGGCCTCTTATGAAAAAGGAAATAGCAGAATTTGTTTCAAGATGTGCAGTTTGTCAACAAATCAAGGCAGAGCATCAGAAGCCTGGAGGTTTATTGCAACCATTACCCATTCCGTAATGGAAATGGGACGATATTGCTATGGACTTTGTAGTAGGTTTGCCGAGATCAGCAACAGGACATAATGGAATATGGGTATTTGTTGATAGACTAACCAAGGTATGTAGATTAATAGCAGTAAGTATGTCCTGGTCAGGGGACAGATTAGCAAAAGTTTATGTTGATAAAATTATTCCACTGCATGGTATCCCGAAGTCTATTGTCTCTGATAGGGATCCCATGTTTACTTCTGGTTTTTGGAGGAGCTTGCAGAGAGTAGTTGGCACCGAGCTGAGATATAGCTCAGCTTACCACCCCCAGACGGATGGTCAGACAGAGAGGACTATTCAGACAATTGAAGACATGTTGCAAGTATATTGTTTAGTTTGGGGTGGTAGTTGGGAGCAGTATCTGGGTATGGTTGAATTTGCTTATAATAATAGTTATCAAACCAGTCTCGGAATGGCACCGTATGAAGCTTTATATGGAAAGCCATGTAGAACACCATTGAATTGGCATGAGGTGGGAGAAAGGCAAATGGTAGGCCCTGAGTTGATATAGTAAACCACTGAAATGATAAAGTTTATTAAAGAAAAGTTGCAGACAGCTCAGAGTAGGCAGAAAAGTTATGCTGATAATCGAAGGAGACCACTTCAATTTGAAGTTGGAGACTTTGTCTTTCTGAGAGTTTCTCCTACTAAAGGTATTGTGCGGTTTGGTAAGAAAGGAAAGTTGAGTCCGAGGTATGTGGGACCCTTTCAAGTGTTAGAGAAAATTGGAGAGATAGCCTATAGACTTGATTTGCCAGCTGATTTTGCAGATGTTCATGATATTTTCCATGTCTCCATGTTAAGAAAGTGCATTGAAGACCCAGCTCAAATAATCAATTATCAAGGTGGAAATTTGAGGCCAGATATGTCTATGCCAGAATATCCAGTGCAAATTACAGGCCATAAGACAAGGAAGTTAAGGAATAAAGAAATCGAGTTAGTTAAGGTTAGGTGGGAAAATAGGCTGGGAGGTGAGGATACCTGGGAATTAGCCGAGGAGATGGCTAAAGGGTATCCTAACTTATTTGAGTAAGGTTTTAAATCTTTTTAGATGATAGTATTTGTAACTATGTTTTAAAGTTGAATGTATTTGGAATGTGTTATGAATTTCGAGGTCGAAATTTCTTTTTAGATGATAGTAATGTAATGTCGCGCATTTTTCGGATCCTTGTGGATCTTGTGTTTAGCGCTTGTGAGGCCAATGTGTGGCCAATGTGGCATGTGTTCGGTGTGTATATGTGTTTTTAGAGCTTATTGGGCCGATAGTTTGGGCCCGTAGCACCCTGGAATTCTCTATCTGTGAACGCGACAGAGGGCGTCGTCGCATTCTGAACACGACCGCCCTGCCCGTCACATTCTGGAAACCACCAGGGATCGGCGATCGTCTGCATGTGCGCCGCATGTCGCACTCCAGGCGACTTGCAGACGTCATCCTTAGGAAGGCGACGCCCAGGACTGTCGCGATGAAGTCGCGACAAAATGGTCCATCGCGTTCTGAACCGCAAGCGGTGCTTAAACCCTTGCTGGCCAGACAGAGCTGAGCATGCTCTGTTTGTCCAAGGGGAGGAGCTTTGCGGTTTTCATGGGCGTTTTGGCGTGGAGGCTTGGTGTTCAGCGTGTTCTCGCCGCGGGGACTTCGTGTGGAGCGAGGAAACGCAGAGAAATCATTGGATTGTGTGTTCTTCGCGGAGGTAGGGTAATTCCTCCTATTTTTGGGTTGTAGATCGCGGGTGACGATCGTTCGACTTGTTATTTGCGTTTCCAACAATAGATACCATGACTAGGGACTCACAAAAGCTTGAAAAACATGAATTAAAGGTGGTTTTCATAGCATAGAATGGTAATCCGTGGAGAGGATCCTGGATTAGGGTTCCTGCCTGTGAAGGCGACAGAACCCCCTGTCGCGATCTGAACGCGATAGGTCGACCCATCGCGTTCAGGTGGGGAATGCGACATGTTGGTGCGTCGCGTTCATGTGATGAACGCGCCATATCGGGCCGTCGCGTTTTGAAGGTGACACAGGCCCATGTCGCGACCACATCCGAGTGGTCTGAATGTGCATGACTTATGTGACATGATTATCCGATTGTTATTATTCGATGTATTTGGTAGTACCGTACGGTGCATTGGCACTTGTGGCGCTCTGGGAGTGCGTGTTTATAAGGCTAGCATGTTTGTTACGTAGCTAGCTAGTGGTTTACGTGTTGGCGTGATATGCACGCGAGACGCACTGTATTCACGTGTTGTGGACAGTCGGTATTCGTGGATATCGTGAGATTTCACGTGGTTTGTGTGGTGCGCACGTGGTTGTGTGCGTGGCGGGTAGTATGACGCCTACCGTGGTTACCTCTCCAGTTGGGTGCCCCAGGTTCTCTGTGAGCCAGGCTGTTAGTTCGGGCTTGTCCCGGTACTTGTGTTATACCATCGAGGTCTGTGTCGTCTGTCCTGAACACCCTCACTCCTTTGTTTGAGTTGTTCGTCCGGTAGAGGGAAAGACGACAGTGGGACAGTGACTCTTGAGTTTATTTTTAGTCACTTGTAGCGCGCTCTTAGTTGGGGGTACGGACACCGGTAGTCGACACTGGTCCCCAGCTAGTCATTTCCAGTGCCTCACTCTAGGGTGCTCCGGCCAGAGACCCTAGAGGTGCCAGGCATGGGCTTGCGGTTGTGTACCCGCAGGAGTGGTGTTTAGTTGGTCTCCACAGTTGTTTGACTTTTCCACGTGGAGCGGAAGCTGGACCTTTCGTCCGTGGCTGCGAGACTGAGAGGTAGACATGTGTTTGTTTGCCTGAGTCAGTTACTGGTGTCGCGAACCAGTCTACGTGGGTCGAGTGTGGCGGTCCCTACTTTAGCTCGTACACGTGATTGAGTTTTGCCGTTTATTTATTTATTTTGTTTAATATAGGCAGCAAATGGTAAGTATATTTATTGCTTTAATAACCTGCATGGTTGTGTTATAAATTGGTAGCATAGTTACTGCTTCCGTACTTGTGTATGGTTTGCTCAAGTTGGGGGAGTTCCCTACTGAGCCAGTGACTAGTGAGGCTCACCCCTACTCCCCACAGGCGAAGGCGAGGAGGAGGTTTCATTATCGTCTTCCAGTTTAGGGCCGCGCCGCAGCGGTGTTGGGCCAGCGCCTCCAGTAGTGTAGTTTCTTTCCTCAGTTGTACCAGTTTACCTCGGGGTATGCCCCAGGCTCTTGTACTTTCTTGTACTTTCGTTGAAATTTGGCTATGTAAATCTTGTACATTATATAAGAAATGGTGAATCATATATGAGATTGTGTGTTCCTTTCTGTTTTCACGGACTCGTGTGTGGTATCCCTTGCAAGGCTACGGTCCGTTCGCAGGAGGCGGACTCGGATCAAGTTTGTTATTGGTTTAACGGGCTTGGACAAGGCGTTCCGTCTCAAAGGCTGTGGAGCCATACTGTAGAAAAGTCCATATGGGAAGGCTCATTGTGTATGTGATATCCTGTAGGCATCAGGATGAAATCCTGAAGGTGGACAAGTACCACTGCTTAGGGTGGAGAGGGCTTCTCCGGTTCTACGCGGTTAACAAGATTCGTCACTATATTGCCTAGGTGACGGGTATGTGTTATGTGAATATGTGTCCTTCTTTATGGTAGTTCGGACTATGTGTCACGGCAAATTAATGTGTAAAAGTGTGAAAAGTGTGAAAATGTGCAATGTGATCATATGTTAGTGTTATGTTAATGTGATACCATGTGAAAAGATGTGAAACCATGTGAATGTGATATGTTATGTTAAAACAGCAAGTAAAAGGTGTGTATATGTGTATAAAAGCATGTGAAAAATATTAGACATCATGCTAGGATTGTTAGTTACCTTGTGCTAATTTCCATGATCTAATTGGTTTGGAAATATGAATGATATGAATGATATTGGCACCATGAATCAAGTTAATCATCATGTGTAGGAAGTATGTATAGGGTATTTATGTGTATTTGCATATTTGACATAAATCATGTGCCATGTATTTCTTTCATTGTTTTAAGAGAATAGCGTGTATGTGATATGTGTAAGGATGTGCCTTTACGTTGCTTGTTGGGTCTTTTAGAAGACTTATACTTTTTTTAACATACAGGTGAGATAGGTGTCCCCGTGCTAGAGGAGGACATAGTGAGGAGCGACTCCGAGCGAGAGGAGTAGCTGCACTTGTGGATATTTACTGCTTAGACTACCTTTATATTTGCTAGTATGTAAACAATGTTATTCATATGGACTTGTATAATGTGGACATTGTTATTTTCATTATTGCTATATAGATTGTGGAATATGTGAATGATGATGGAATAAGATTTATCTTCTATTTCCGTTGTACTCTATTTTATTATTTATGTACATCTCAACCTATTGTGTTGTGTTGGGTAAATGTCCCACTGTGACGGCGCCCTTTGTATCGATGTGGATTGGTATAATCGTACCGGTATAAAGAGAGTCGTTATATTAGCTCTTTAGGGGTATTTCATGTGGGACTAAAAATCTCACACATAAGGACAAACTGGCACAACTTTTGATGCACATTTCACTTTATCAACCTTGAGTTTTACCTTTCTTTTATATTGCCCCTTAACACCCCATATACCCAACATTCCCCCACAAACTCAAGGTTTGATAATGGGGAATAAACAGAAGAGGATAAACATACCATTCTTTCAGTAAAAGGTACCTTTCGGGTTTGAACCTTCACCTAAGTATTTTCAACTTTTACCCTCACAGAACCGAAGTGAATTAAATCTTGAACTTGATTCTTTGAAGTGAGGATTACTTGTTAAAAAACAACATGATATAAGGCTTTTGATAGCAATTATAAACTTGGCGCTTTAAAGGCCATGTGCCTTATTCTGTATCATAAGTACATTCAGGAACAACCCAATTCCCTTAACTGCGGCCTCATAGTAGTACTCATTTAGGTGGGCTTCTCCAAGGATATACTGCTAATATCCTGCCTTACTAGGCTTGAACCCATTCAGAGTAATAAAAACTCTTCCTATACAGCAGTATCAGGCACTTGGTCAGGATATCAGGGGATAGACACAGATACAATGTATCAAAGTAGTAAGTGCCTCCATATTCTCTCAACAGATTGTTGTTACCACATTGAACCTCCTTTGTGGGATCTCCTCTCAGATAGGTTGGGTTGCCTCTGTAGAAGAATAAATGATGGGTTTCAGTCCCATCCCCAACCTAAACTTCTGGACTTTCTTTTTATCAAGTCCTTTAGTCAGAGGATCAGCTAAATTGTCATTGGTACCAATAAAATCTACATCGATCACTCCCTGAGACACTAAGTTCATTACAGATCTCAATCTGATTTGGATGTGTCTTCTTTCTTTTTGGTTGTACTTTGAACTCTTGACCTTAACAATTGTGGTCATGTTATCACAATGCACAGAGATCACAGGAGCAGGCTTACTCATTAGAGGAAGTTCTGAAAGAAGACCTCTAGTCCACTTAGCCTCCAACCCAGTGGTATCCAAAGCACACAACTCAGCCTCAAAAGTAGACCGAGATAAGATGGTCTGTTTAGAAGACCTCCAGGTGACTACACCACCTGCCAGAGTAAAAACATACCTTGAAACATCATTACTCCCTGAGTTTTCAGCTATCCAGCTTGCATCACTAAATCCTTCCAGGATAGCAGGGAATCTCCCAAAATGCAAGCCTAGGGTAATAGTACCTTTTAGGTACCTCAAAACCCTATCTAGCCCATCCCAATGAGTTTGGTCAGGACAGCTTGTGAATCTACTAAGTTTGGTCACTGCATATGAAATGTCAGGCCTGGTACAATTAGCTAGATACATCAAGCTTCCTATAACTTGAGAATATCGTAACTGAGACACAAGAGTACCACTCTTATTCTTGCAGAAGATTCTAGAAGGATCATAAGGTGTACAGACTGACTTGCAATTCTCATAGCCAAATTTCTCTAAAATTTTCTCAACATAGTGAGATTGAGAAATTGCTATTCCTTCAGCTGGTTAAGTAAGAGTCAGCCCCAGAATTACATTTGCCTCACCCATGTCCTTCATTTCAAAACTGCTATTTAAGAATGACTTAGTCTCATTTACTATTCCCAAAGTGTTGCCAAACAGCAAGATATCATCTACATACAAGCAAAGAATTATACATTCATCACCCTTAACTTTGTAATAAACACATTTATCGAACTCATTGACCATAAAGCCAAAAGATATGATAGTCATATCAAACTTTTGATGTCACTGTTTAGGTGCTTGTTTCAAACTATACAGAGACTTAATAAGTCTGCAAACTTTCTTTTCACTACCTGGAGCCACAAATCCTTCAGGCTGATCCATATAAATCTCTTTATCAAGATCATCATTAAGAAAGGCAGTCTTGACATCCATCTGATGGACTTTCAGATTATATATGAAGGCCAATGCTATAAGCACCCAGATTGTGGTCATCCTAGTGACAGGGGCATAAGTATCAAAATATTCTATTCCCTCTAATTGTTTGAAACCCTTGGCAATAATCTTGGCTTTATACTTTTCAATGGTTCCATTGGGTTTAAGCTTCTTCTTGAAGACCCATTTGCATCCAATAGCCTTTGAACCGGAGGAGGATCGACTAACTCACAAGTACCATTAGCAAGAATGGAGTTCATCTCACTCTTGATGGCATCCTTCCAATGCCTTGCTTCGGATGAAGCCATGGCATCTCGGAAGGTTGGGGGGTCACCAGTGATCTGGTACGTGACAAACTCACTTCCAAAATTCTTAGCAACCTTTTGCCTTTTACTTCTCCTTGGTTCAACTTCTTCTTGATCACTGGAATCAGAAGAAAGTCTGGATACATCACCCCCACATTTGTCATTCTTTCCACATGTTTTGGAATAGAATCAAATGTAGAGGCTACAGTCTCAGAAGACAGATGTTGAGGTAAACTAGTCTTCATGGGAAAACATTTTTGAAGAACGTAGCATCACGAAGCTCGACTATGGTGTTAACATCTATGCTAGGAATTTCTGATTTGATAACCAGAAACCTATATGCATAGCTATTTTCAACATAGCCTAGGAAAAAAGCATCAACTGTCTTAGATCCCAGTTGCTTTCTCTTGTGCTTAGGGACAAGTACCTTTGCCAGGCACCCCCACACTTTAAGAAAATTTCAAACTAGGTTTCCTATTTCTCCAAAGTTCAATTGGACTGCTATCTTTATGTTTTAGGAGAACATGATTCAGAATAAGACAAGCTGTATTCAATGCTTCCCCCCACATATACTTAGGTAGTCCCAAACTCTGCAAGAGAGAGTTGACCATGTCAATAAATACACGGTTCTTCTATTCTGCTATCCCATTAGACTGTGGAGAGTATGGGGCAGTTGTTTCATGAACAATGCCATGTTCTTGGCACAATTCCACAAACAAACTAGAGGTATACTCTCCTCCTCTATCAGACCTCAACCTCTTAAGAACCCGACTAGTTTGTGTTTCTGTTTCCTTCTTAAAGATGATAAACTTTTGTAATGCCTCATCTTTAGACTTGAGCAGATACACATAACATTATCTACTACAGTCATCTATAAAGGTAATAAAATACTTCTTATGATCCCTAGTTAGCACGCCATTAAACTCACAGATATCTGAATGCACCAGATCCAGAATCTCTAAATCTCTAACTACAGAATGTAAAGTTTTTCTAAGTATTTGGCCTGTACACAGATATCACATTTCTTATTTTATCAATAGCATGCCCAGGAATCAATTTTAGGTTCATCATGCATTTCAAAGAATTGAAATTAAGATGACCTAAACGTCCATGCCATAAATTAGATGAGTCTAAAACATTATAAGCAACATGAACAGAAGCAGAACTAGAAGCAATATCATCTAATTTTCTGTTTAACACATGATCCACATAAATTTTAAACAATCCATTAGAAAGATAGCCTTTACCAATAAAAGACTTCAAATAAAGTATCACAACTTTATTACATTTAAAGTTGAGTTCATAACCCTCTCTCACTAAAACAAAACCAGATAAGATGTTCCTTCTAACACCAGGAACATTGTAACACCCCAAATTTTATTTATTGAAAATTTAGATAAATGTGATGATTTTGGTTAACAAACACAATCATCTACATGGGATATAATTATCCTTATTTTAGGAATTATCTTTAAATTAATAAAATTGTTACAGTGTTATTTTCAGAGATGCGCACTCTGACAGGGCGTCACCGGAATTCTATAACGAAATTGAAATCCGAAAATACCATAATTTTCAAAAAAAAATGTGCTGATATTAGAAATGTAAATATCCAGAATTATTGACGCACGGATATCAAGATTAAGTAGACGTAATGATTTTTCGGGTAATTTCTGCTGGGTGAAAAATTAATTCTAAAAATTAAACTAAAATCACCATAATTTGTAAACCTTTCAATTAGCTTATATTTGAAATTTAAACTTAATAGGAAATCATTTGGATACAAAAACATAGGGACAAATGGACCAGGTGAATTATTCCCTATTTACGTTAACTATTTTCTTGAATAATTGCTTACGTAGCTATGGCTACGTAAGGCTCATCTCACCAAGGGTAAACAGCTTACACGTAGTTTACTACGTGTAAGTGGGGTAAAACCCCATGGTAAGCGTGGCTGTGGGAGGTGAGAAATGGGTTTTACGGCTCCACATGTCTGGCTACGTGCCAAACATGCATGGAACCTGAGAGTTTATATAAACTCTCATCAACCCTTCGTATGGGCCTTTCCACCACTTGCTCAGTCCCCCTGCTGCTGCTGCTGCTGTTCTTATCGTTGCTGCTACTGCTTCTGTTGTAGTTGTAGCTGCTGTTGCTACTACTCCATCTACTGCACCTGTCGTGGCTACCACTTCCTCAAGATTTCTCCCTCCTCCTGCTACTGGTTCCTTCATTGGGAAGAGAAGAAGGACCTTCATCCTCCCCTAGTCAAGTAGGATTCCTTCTTTCTTGTCTCCTTCCCTTGTTAAGAACTCCACGTTTAAGTGTTACCATGTTCATACTTATACTTGAGTTCTGTAAACATCCTTAGGAATGCTTTTCTATCCATTGTAATCATGTTTTAGCTAATGATCATGTCATGTCCAAGTATACTTGTGGAAAACTTCCTACTAGATGCAAGGAAATGTTGTTTAGAAGAGTTGTATTTCCAAATTATCCTTTCATAAGTTTCATGTCACCCATGTATAAAGCTTGTACTCTTACTATCCTATCCGTTTCCTTCATGTATGTGGTGTTTAGAAATTTAAGTATGATCCATTAGATGTTTTCAATCATGTTTAGAATCATAGGAACACTTGGTAGAGTTTCCTGAGGTAGTATTACACCATTTCTGGAAGTTAGAACCCATCTGTCGACAGGTAACATGCTTCCAGAACCCAGAAATGCAGAAACACCAGTAGCTGTCGACAGACAGACTTCATCTATCGACAGATGGTCTTCATCCATCGACAACCACCTCTCATCTGTCGACACACAGGGGTCAGGTTCCATAAATCTAGTTCTAGATGGATAGTGGTTGTCGACAGCCACTCTCTGGCTGTCGACATACACATGTCTGTGGTGTTAAATCTGATTTGTTTCATGTCCAGCCAAAGGTGACATACTTTGGTATTAACCCAACTAGTTGTTTTCCTCATTTTCTTGGATTCCAACTACTTTAAGCTGAGAAGAACCATTCAATTTCTATTCACATCCAATTATGGAATGTTCTTGAACACCCCACGTATACTTGATTCCTGCATAGCTACCATCTTCTGAAGTCATTGGCATTGCCTTCCAACCCTTGGTTACTAGTGAGATCATGAGTACTTGTGTACCCCCACTTAAATATTTTAGAGAAATGAATTATGATGACAATTTTTGGGTCTTTAGACTCAATTGAGATATATGCATGTGCAATGGGGTTGATCCAATCCTGGGAGGAGCACCCGAATTCGTTTAATGGTCGTGCGGAATGATAAAGGATTTCTTGGATGTTTGGCATTGCATCATACATGCTTGATTGGTCATCATCTTATTTTATCAATGAGTTGAACACGTACTTGAGCTAGAATTCTTACCTATGCAAGTTTGATTTAGTACTCTTGTTCTATAATTGTTATTAATTGACACGATCATATAGTCATCTTTATTGGGTTCACATGTGTGATGTTTGTGATTACATGTTTTGATGATGAACAATATAATTGATGTTATGTGAATGGTTGAAACATGATGACATTGACAAAGTCAAGCAAGATGATGAACAATATAAATTGATGTTATGTGAATGGTTGAAACATGATGACATTGACAAAGTCAAGCAAGATACAATCATATCAAAACATGCTTCAATTGATCATCTACATATTCATTATATCTCACTAATAATGTTCTTTAATGTAGGTGTGAGTGTATGCATGACAAGTATCAAATTCAACAGCAAAAGCTCAAGAAAAAGACATCAAGCAAGCACCTGTCGACAGCTCTACAGGTACCTGTCGACAGCCACACACAGGAAAGTCCTTCCCGGAAGACCAGTGTTTTGAAAATTGAAAACTTGCCAGTACCTGTCGACAGATGAATAGTTACCTGTCGACAGATGAATAGTTCCTGGAAGACCAGTGTTCTGGAAATTGAAAACCTGTCAGTACCTGTCGACAGATGAATAGTTACCTGTCGACAGACGAAGAGAAACTTCAATTCTGAGATTTGGATATGTTCCGTATTTTGGTGTTTCCTTTTACCACGTCTCTCCTAACCTGAACACCCTTATATATAGAACATAAGGAGGTATTTTTGCAGCAAGAAGCCACCATACCAAAACCCTAAAGAAAACCCAAGAGAAAAGCTTCTTCCTGCTGCTCTGCTTCAACCCTCTGTCCAGAGCGAAGAAGATCCATCTTCCGAGCGGAGTTGAAGCCGGTTCGTCCACGGTTCAAGCTTCTCCATCAACTGATCTTCATCCAAACGAAGCTTGGAGCTCCTCTGGATGACCAGTTAGAAGATCTCTACATCTAGATTTGATTCTTCATCTCAGAACTCTTCTCCTTTCATACTTTTCATATATCTGAGTGTGTGTGTACTGATTGGAGATCAATACGTGGCATTTGTGAAAGTGTGTGTGCTTTGTGATGTGTACAAGAGTTGTGTATAGATCATAGTGTGTGGTGTGTTGGTCAGATCAAGGCTAGAGGATCTGATCTTTTATGGACTTGATCTAGCATGTGTGTGTGTGGTTGAGCCATTGTGCTCGTGTGTGTGTTGTACTCAGTTCTTGAGTAGTGTGTCCTCACTGTGTGAGGGGTGGACGTAGGAGTCACATGGTGTGATCTCCGAACCACCTAAAAAATCCCTTGTGCACTGTGGTTTGACTTGTGGCTTGCATTGTGTTGCGCTAGATGCATGCCTAGAGATTTCGTCTACACACTACTTGTTATTTTGCTCACACACATTACATCAGATCATAGGGGTTTTAATTGAGTAGATCTTTTAATTCGTAGTAATTCTTAAATTGCTTAAGTTTCCATTGCAAATCTATTCAACCCCCCCTTCTAGATTTGCCATAACCGAATATCTGATCCTAACAATTGGTATCAGAGCTAGGTTCTCTATTTATCGGTTGTGTTTTGGGAGATCTGTCTTTGTATGCTTAATCGCTCTGATTCCTAATATCATTTGATCTAGTTGAACTGATTGATTGCTTTTTTTTATCTGACTTAATATTCTGTTGATTGGTCTAATCATCTGAAACACACTAAAAAATATGGCTAAGTTCTTAAGCATTTTAAATAGACCTATGATTATTGGGTTTGATGACAAAGTTGATAAAATGTAGGACTCTTTTGTGAAGACAAGCAAGATTGCAAATAAAGCCAAGGACAAATGCTTCATGGCTCATGGCAGCTCAAAAGGCTTTCCCAGCTCAGACGAATTTGAAGGATCACATTCGTCAGAAAAGTCAAGAAAGTCTCAAAATTCAGGTAAATCTGATTCCGAGCCATTTGATAGATCAATATCTGATATTGATTCAGAAAATGATATATCTTATGATGAACTGATAGAATGTTATGAGCACATGTGCCAACAATTTAAGAAGGTAAAATCTCAAAACAAGAAGCTAAAAGAAAAATTGGATAAGAATGAATGAGAATTGATAATACTCAAGCATTCTATGAAGAAAATTAAAAATTGAAAATGGAGAATGAAGTCAGAAATTGTGGAAACAAGCTTTCTAAATTGAAAGAAGATCATGAGAAGGTTGAATCTGAAATTTGGATTTGAAAAATCAAAATGAAAAATTGATTGATCATAATAAAATCTCAAATTTGATGATGATCAATTGAACAAACAAATCTCCAACATGGCTCATGATCATCAAATAAAAGAAAATTGCAACCAATTGGTTGAGGAAAACAATCATCTTAAAAAGAAAATTGAATGCTTGTATCATGACAGACCATTAAATGATGAATGGAACAATTCTAAGAAGAAAATTGTTGTCTTGGAAAATCAAATTGTTCAAATTGAAATTGAAAAGAACAAAATGAGAAATGGTCTGGATGTCATGAAAAATCAACTCCAACTTATGAAAAAGAAATTGTTGCATTAAAAGCTGATAAAGAAAAATTGACAAATGAACTTGAAGTGACTATCAAACAAAGTCAAAACTCTACTAAAGGCCATGTTCAGAAAAATGTTCAAAAATAAAGTAAAAAATTGAACAAAAATGCTGCAATTAGAAAGAATCTTGGTTCAACTGTAAATCAAAAAAGGAATTGGAAAAGAAATCTCTTCATCAGCTCAAAAAAATGCTACAAGGTTTCAACATCTCCTTCATCAGCTCAAAAATCTCCATGGTAATCTCCATCCCCACATCATGTCAAGAGCTACCTAAGGGTACCACCTCCATCCTTTCAACCCAAGGGTGATCAAAAGTATTCTAGAGGATCTCAGAAATTTCAGCAAATACATTCAAACTACGGTAAGCTCCAGGTAGTTGCTCAACTCATTTGTTTTAAATGCAATAGATCTAGTCATCTTGCTAAATACTATTGGAAGAAAAATCTACACTCTCACAAATATGCTTAAACAGTTCAATACTATACATGTCATCAACATGGACATTTGTCTAAGAACTGTTGGCATAAGAATCATGATTTTGTGCATGTTCCCAAGCCCCATGCTCATATACAATCCCATGTACACAAGAACATGATTACTAGACAAAAGAAGTTTTCTGTTCTTCATGCAAAAAATCCTAAAACAAGAAAATCTCAAGAAAACATAGGTGTATTGAACCAGTCCAAAGAAAAAAGTGGAACTAATGCTGCTCATTATTCCATTAATGAAGGAAATACATCTATTTCAAAAATGAAATCACTTTGGATTTTGAAATCATTGTTGTATCCTAACATTGATGTCAATACAGAACCCAAGCAAGTATGGGTTCCAAAGCCAGCTTGATCAACAAGCTAAAATGTCTTGCAGCCATACAGTGTAAATGGATTCATGACATTGGCTGTGCAAGGCAAGAAATGATTGGAGAACAAAGGTAAAATTTTTGAAACTGTGATTGAAGACTGTTCAGGTAAAATCTCTCTCTCACTTCAGTTTTGAACTGAAAGAATTAAAATAGATTTTTGACCTTATTTGAACAATGAAAAATGTGCCTTAATGCTATCCCCACATGGCAATGCCTCTTAGCAATTGGAATCATGCCATGTCATCTTGCTTGCATAACTGACCTCTTAAGCATGACATTTGCTTTGACCTCTTGGTATATCAAATGATGACATGTGGAAAAACAAGTTATGCTTGTTTGGAAACTATCATTATGTGTAAGTAAAAATACTCCGCCAAGTATCAAAAGTCATGTTATGCATAAGGCTAATTGTGTGCATGATAACGTGTGAATTGCTTGCTATTATTTTTATTATATTCATGTGTTATGGGGGAGTAAATTTGAAAGTGCACAAAAATGTTTGCAGAATTCATTGAATATCATGTTTGTACTAATTCTGTGCAACTTGATTGATATGCAAATGCTTGAATTGCTTGAATGTTGAATCATCACATGCACAAACTATGAGGGAGTGAGTTAAGGCTTGGTGAGTAAAATTCATGAGGGAAAATCTCTATTCTTGATATGTCCAAATTCCTCAAGCATGTAGCTCAAATTTCCCTCCATTCTCAACCTTAAAACTGATTTGTCAAGCACCTGTCGACAGATCTCTGTAGCGACCCTCATCATACCGGTACGGTTATACCAACCCACGTCAGTATAGCGAGCGTTGCCACAGTGGGACATTTACCCAACATTAACATTCAGCTGAGATACACGTGAATATAAGAATAGAGTAGCGGAAGTAAAAGAACCACTGTCTTCATTTCATTCATCATCCACATTTAACATACATGATTCGATAACATTAAGAACTAAAAGTCCACATAATTTAAATTGCTGAAAATCAAATACATAGATGTCCATACTTATACATTCCTTCATGATAATGTTATTACAATGTTCAAATTACATACTATGAAAATCACAAAAGTCACGAGTGCTCCAACACTCTACTCTCCGCGCTCGGAGTCGGTCTCCAACGTCTCCTTCACAAGTGTCTCGTCACCAACTACACCTGTACGCCGAAGCAAGTAGTGAGTCTAAAAGACTCAGCAAGTAACTCTACACATACCGTACATACACATATCATAGTAGGTTCTACACACACGTTCACAAGACATAACATGTAGCATGCTTGACATAAATTTTACAACCTATCATGGTGAATCTACAATTTAAACATATGGACTATGATTTCAAATTTTCTAAAATAGAATTACCTATCACATGCTTTCTATTCACTTTTCACATAAAAATCTACCTCCACCAACCAAGACATGAAAGCTATTAACATGAATTTCCGAGCATGCATGAAAGGAAACATAGCTAACATGGAATCTACGCATTCTTACGCATATACGTGACCATTTTACATACTTTAAGCTTGCTGGTTTTCATACTTTAGCAACCAAAATCTAACATATGAGAGCTACAACAATGATTAAATCACAACATGTGAGCAACCAAGAATGGAAGTCGTTTATATATGCTTAACAATTTTTCCCTAGCATGGATTCTAAGCACTTTGCATACATAACATGATCATAACATAGTAAAGCTACTGTTCAAGCATGATTTCAGATTGTCATAACATGGATTTCAAACTCACATCCTCACATTTTGGTTTCACATTTTTACACAATTTCATATTCGCATTTTTTCACACTTTACACATGCACTTTTACACATTGTTCACATTCACATTTTTCACATGAACACATTTACACATTCACATTTAGTGCCGTGACACATAGTCCAAACCACCAAAGAAGGACACAACACATCACATCACATAGACGCCATCTAGGCAATACAATGGCGACTCTTGGACTGCGCAGACCGGGAGAACAAGTCTCCACCCTAACCAGTGGTACTTGTCCACCTCCAGGATTTGCCCCTAATGCCCTTAGGGTCACTACACATTGAACCTTCTCAGGGGGACTTTTCCCTGATACGGTTCCACTGCCTCTGCGGAAGCAGTGTCACATTTGGCACAAGTTACACATTACACATTTTTACCGATTTTAACACATAGGTTTACACACGTCACTTTCATTTCATTCACTTTCTCACTCACATGCACACTTCTCTGTTTTTCCTAACATGGCACTACAATTACAGAAATTTAGCACTCAGGAAATTTCACTAATCAGGTTGCTTTATACAAATCAAATCATTTTACAAAGGCATGCATTAGTTTCACATTTTTACATGGAAAATTCATATTGCATCATATACTGGTCCAAATGACCTGAAATTTTAACCACAGGCTAATTTCAGGTTTAGGATCCCACATGCAAATTTTCAGATTTTTCTAACTCAAAATGAAATTTCAGAAAATTCACCATCCATTCCACACTAATATTCATAATGCGATTTAACATGGAGTTAAACAAAATCACAAATTTTAACAGCTCACTGTCAGCACCCTAGCATGCACAGGGTCACAGAATTTGTTCCCGAATTTATCGAGCAACGCACAATTTACTGGAATTTAACATGACCTACGCATGATTTTATTTTTTTCCCAAAACAGAATTTTTAAATAATCATACAAGTATGGGGAAAATGTCAGAAACTCGGAGCACAGATAGTAACATGCATACATGGTCTAACAAATTTGGGCAACAAAACTTTGCCACTGATCATGAGGATCATGGTGAATACACATGGCCATTCTTTGCGCATACACATTTGATAAACAATTAAACTCAACCACCCACAAATAGATGCACATTCATTCTCCCATTCATCACATTAACTAGTGTACATAGTATATAAGAGTTACATTATATCCTCAACGCAAACACGTCGAAATTAATCATATAGAAGGGCCGAACAGCTTGCTGTTCTGCTCGGATGAACTTGGCGGCGGTCTCTGGCCGCTAATTCAATGTCAACGGCAAATCGCTAGATGCTAAGCATGATCTTAGCGTCAAGGGATATTGCCGTTAATGTCAAGTCTGTGCAGAACACAGACCCGAGCTCCAAAGATGGGTGAATTTGGGGGTCTAGGACACGATGGAAAATATATAAAAATGGTAAAACCATCCTAGACACATACATGAACACTATGGGTAGGGTACTTGCCTTTTAGGTACACTCCAAAGGGATCAAAAGCTTGGTGAAGCTCTCCTTGGGCTGTCCTAAGAAGCTCCTAGAAAAGCTTCACTCCGGGTTCTTGAGCAAGCTCCAGTGAAATCCGAGGTCGGGGATGCCCTCCTTGTTGATCCAGCAAGCTCCTTGATGCAGCAAGTGGCCGGATCAAGCTCCAGAACTTCAGATTTTGGGGTTGCAAAGGTGAGCTCTTCACACAGGTTTTAGGGTTTTCTCTTCTTCCTCTCTTGCAAAAGGGCAAAGAGAAGGGTGTGAGTTGCAACAATGGCTTTGTATATAGCCAAAGACCTCTCACCCATGCAAGAGATGATTTGATACCCCTTTCAAACCGTTGGAGACAGCTCCCCAATGGTTGGGGTAGCTTGCTCCCAAAATTCTGGGCTCTGCAACGCATGCAGGTCAGAGAAGTTGGCGTCCACATCGCTGGACGCTAGGGTTAGTGTTGGCGTCCATATGGTTGACGCTGACACCACATCGACGTCCGTTGATATTGACGCCTATAAGGCCTTCGGCCAGAACTCCAAAGCATGCAGAAACCATACACATATTATACCTATATATGTCATACTTATGTATTATCATGTACACACTACCATCATACAATACATACATTAATTATACCTAAATTATACACGTACACACATAAGTATACTAATTAATACATACGTAGATACATACATACGTACATACACAACATGAATTATTTACATGCAATACAATAATACAACAAAATTCGAGGGCCTTACACCCTCTCCCCCTTAAAAGAAACTTCATCCTCGAAGTTAGAACGACACTACTCAAACAAAAGGGGATACTTCTTCTTCATCGCATCCTCAAGCTCCCAAGTAGCCTCCTCTCGTGAGAAGTTCCGCCATAGAACTTTCACCGACGCAATACTCTTGTTCCGGAGATGCTGAACCTTCCGGTCAAGAATAGCTACTGGTTGCTCGACATACGACAGATCTGGCTGAATCTCCACTGGCTCATGACTAATCACATGAGACGGATCTCGGACATACTTCCTGAGCATCGAAACGTGGAAAACGAGATGAACACTAGCCAAAGATGGGGGTAATGCTAGCTCATATGCCACGCTGCCCAAACGTCTGAGAATCTCATATGGGCCAATGAACCTAGGGCTCAACTTACTATGCCTGCCAAATATGACAACACCTCGAGTAGGCGATATCTTCAAGAAGACATGATCGCTGTAACGACCCAGAACCCGCATTACCAGTAACAACCGGTAACCCGAATTCTGACCCGCTAACCCACGAGACAAGCTCGGAAGGGTAGAAATTTAAGAGTTCGAGGAGACTATATGTAAGAAGATACACACCATGTAAAGCAGTAAAATTCCACTATATGAACATATCATATAACACCTCAGAGTCTGAGACAAAGTACAGAGTACAGAAGTACAACAAAAAGGTACAACTCACTGCAGCTAGGGAGCACCAACACAGGAGTGGCTAGACTCGCCTGGAACGGGAGTCGACGAAGACCCACCTGAAAGGGAAGAGAGTGAGTCTCAAGAAAGAGACCCAGTAGGGAAAAGTAACCCCACCGGCAACTAAACTAAAGTGCGGAAAGTAAAAACTGAAAGTAAGTACACGTCGCACCACAACACAAAACTGTAAACCACGCGGCTCAGTACACCACTCACTACACACACAAGTAGGACTCAGCTAGGTCTGTGGCTCGGCGTCCCGTCACCACAGAGGCTCTCAACCCCAGCCATGTGTGCACACTACAGACGCTCTCTCTCGCGTCTGGTCCACGACCGGTTTTTCCCTTACGCTTGACCCTAGCGGTAGAGAAGGGGCTCCACGGAGACCGGCTCAAAACCACCAAAAGGAGTACGCACAGGACAGAGTCGCACTCGATGTCTCGGCTCACTAGTG
The DNA here is from genome assembly GCA_014218235.1 of Colocasia esculenta. NCBI lineage: Eukaryota > Viridiplantae > Streptophyta > Magnoliopsida > Alismatales > Araceae > Colocasia > Colocasia esculenta. The sequence goes on along the minus strand of CM024763.1, from coordinate 63,926,122 downwards.
GAGGACAACCACACACTAGTCGTCTAGACGGAGTCGCACCCACGCCTAGGTAACACAACAGAAACGGGTACACGGTAACGCAACGTGCGTACAACAGATGAACACACTCAACGTCTGAAACCCCGTACAGTAGTAAACACCTCGTGCCACAAACAACTACTCCTATGCACAGGCGGAGTCACACTTTAAGCCTGGCTCACTTGTGCTATTAGGGCGAACATCACATGTCAATCGCCTCTAATCACACAACTTAAGTCTGCTGGGACACAGGATATAAACGGCCTGATCGATTGCCGCCAATATAGGGTAAACGGCAACCCCTATGCCGCCAACAATAACTAAACGGCATCGACCTTGTCGTTTAAATCACCCCTAAAGATCTCAACGTCAACAGATGTGGACGTTGATATCTTCAGTCCCCCATACCCAGAACTGAACCGAATCAGTCCCAATGGGCAAAAACACTTAACCAAACTCTGAATGATGGAGGGAAACACATCCTCTCATCATTCCATATTAACAGAACATCTAAACTAAACAGTCTAACACTTAGATTGTCTAATTTATCCAAATCCCGGCATGATACAACCCAAACCCTAAACCATAAATTGCATTCCAATTCACTTAATTGGGCATGCTAGTTTGCTGGGGAGGGTTATAGGGGTTAAGTCCCTACCTCAGAACGCTTAATCAATCCCCAAACAGCCACTAATCGCGCCGGATTCCCCCGAGGACTCCTCGCGAATCACGCCAAAACCTTGCGTTTCCCGCCCGATCTAGCAACGCCACACGATCCAGGGCCTTCCCACGAGCTCAAATCACTCAACAGAAGCTGCAGGAATCAAGAAAGACAAAGGTGGAGGGAAGGAGAGGAAATGAGAAGGTAGGTTCTGCTCTCGGGCTGCCCTACTTCAAAAGCCTGACCAGTCAACGTCAACATCGTGGCCGCCTACTGAACCGCCTACACTGACGTCCAGATCCCATGTCGTTGAGTTCAAGCTCAGACGTCCACATCGCTGGACGCTGACTCTGACTCACGGCAAGCCCTGGCCGTCAACTACAAAGGACCTCTACAGACCCAATAAGGATCCACTAAAGACCCGAGACCTTACAGCTCTCCCCCCTTAAGGAATTTGCCCTCAAAATTCAAATAACACAAGAAAGAAGACTCACCGAAAAGGTACGGAAAATGCTCGTGCATCTCGTCCTCCCGCTCCCATGTCGACTCACCACCGGAGTGCCGCTGCCACGCAACACGACTAAAGGGATTGCCTTGTTCCTCAACCTCTGAACTCGGCGATCCTCAATGTGCAACGGAAACTCTGGTACAGTCAACACTGGAGTCACCTCAGACCACTCTGCACTCTGCAAACGTGAGACTCGTCAGAAAGGTACCTCCGAAGCATCGACACGTGGAACACGTCGTGCACTGCTGCCAACTCTGACGGAAGCTCAAGTCTGTACGCCAAACCTCCGACACGCTCAGAAATGGTAAAAGGCCCAATAAAGCGAGGACTCAACTTTCCACACTTACCGAACCTCACCACTCCCTTCATAGGAGACACACGAACAAACACCTGGTCTCCTACCTGAAACTCGAGCGGTCGTCTGCGCTGATCTGCATAACTCTTCTGCCGACTCTGAGCTGACTGAAGCCTCTGTCTCACAAGCTGAACTACCTCAACTGACTGCTGAACCAACTCCGGCCCCGTGACAACTCGTTCGCCAACCTCGAACCAGTCAAGAGGAGTGCGACACGGTCGTCCGTACAAAGCCTCATATGGTGCCAAACCGATACTGGAGTGATAACTATTATTATATGCGAACTCGACCAACGGCAAGTGAGCTGTCCACGACCCCTGCCACTCCAGGCAACAAGCTCTAAGCATGTCCTCCAAAGTCTGGATAGTCCGCTCTGACTGACCGTCTGACTGAGGGTGGTAGGCGGAACTAAAAGCCAACTCTGTCCCCAAAGCTCTCTGGAAACTGCGCCAGAACCCAGAAGTGAAGCGAGAATCTCTGTCTGACACGATAGAGATCGGCACTCCATGCAAAGGAACAATCCGCTCTATGTACAACACGGCCAACCTACTCACACCCCAACTAGTCCTGACAGGCAAGAATCTGGCAGTCTTCGTCAATCTGTCCACAAGAACCCAAATGCTATCAAAACCTCCAGCTGTCCTCGGCAAACCACAAACAAAGTCAGTCGTCACATGGTCCCACTTCCACATCGGAATCTCTAACGGCTGCACAAGTCCTCCTGGACGCTGATGTTCGGCCTTCACCTGCTGACAGACCAAACACCTAGCAACAAAAGTCGCTATGTCTCTCTTCATCCCAGGCCACCAAAACTGACGTCTCAACCTGTGGTACATCTTGGTCGCCCCTGGATGAATAGAGTACCTGGAACCATGTGCCTCCTGCAACACAACTATCCTGATAGACTCCTCAACAGGAACATAGAGTCTATCTCGGAACCTAACAGTCCCGTCCTCACAAAGCTCAACCTCTGGAAGAAGCAACACACTGCACAACTCGGGATCTGCCTGCTGAGCCTCAGCAACCTGTCTCACAACTGCGGGAGCTGCTAACAAACTACCCAACACACACTGACGACGACTGGATGAAACTCTGAAAGATCCCTCTGTCGCAGACTGCCACAACTGCCACTCTCTAAGCATCAGATGACTCATCTGTGCTTTCCTACTCAAGGCATCTGCAACTACATTCGCCTTTCCAGCTTATACTCAATGCTGAAATCATAGTCTTTCAGATATTCCATCCATCGACGCTGCCTCATATTTAGATCCCTCTGAGAAAACACATATCGCAAGCATTGGTGGTCGGTACGGACTACAAAACTCACTCCGTACAGGTAAAGACGCCAAATCCGCAAAGCAAACACCACAGCTGCAAGCTCTAGGTCGTGGGTCGGGTAACTCTCTTCGTGGGGCTTAAGCTGGCGAGACGCATAAGCCACCACTCGGCCTTGCTGCATCAAGACCGCACCCAAACCAACACCTGAAGCATCTGTGCAAACCTCAAAACCCTCCTCACCTGAAGGTAAGGCAAGAACTGGCGCCGACGTAAGCAGTCGCTTCAACTCTATGAAGCTCTGCTCACACTGATCCGACCACTCAAACGGAACTCCCTTCCTCGTCAACCGAGTCAAGGGTGCAGCAACTTGAGAAAATTTTCGAACAAACCTGCGGTAGTAACCTGCCAAACCCAGAAAGCTACGAATCTCAGACACAGATCTGGGACTCTCCCACTGCAAAACTGCCTCAACCTTCGCTGGATCTACTGAAACTCCCTCACCAGAGATCACGTGCCCCAAGAAGTGAACCTGTTGTAGCCAAAACTCACACTTACTAAGTTTGGCATACAACTGGTGCTCTCGCAAAGTCTGCAACACGATCCTCAGGTGCTCGGCGTGCTCCTCCTCCGAAGCGGAGTACACCAGAATGTCGTCAACAAACACTACGACAAACCGGTCCAAGAACTGGTGGAACACCCGGTGCATCAGATCCATGAAGGCTGCTGGAGCATTGGTGAGCCCAAACGGCATCACCAAAAACTCAAAGTGTCCATATCTGGTCCGAAAAGCAGTCCTCTCAATGTCCGAATCTCTAATCCGCAACTGATAGTAGCCCGACAGTGGGACATTTACCCAACATTAACATTCAGCTGAGATACACGTGAATATAAGAACAGAGTAGCGGAAGTAAAAGAACCACTGTCTTCATTTCATTCATCATCCACATTTAACATACATGATTCGATAACATTAAGAACTAAAAGTCCACATAATTTAAATTGCTGAAAATCAAATACATAGATGTCCATACTTATACATTCCTTCATGATAATGCTATTACAATGTTCAAATTACATACTATGAAAATCACAAAAGTCACGCGTGCTCCAACACTCTACTCTCCGCGCTCGGAGTCGGTCTCCAACGTCTCCTCCACAAGTGTCTCGTCACCAACTACACCTGTACGCCGAAGCAAGTAGTGAGTCTAAAAGACTCAACAAGTAACTCTACGCATACCGTACATGCACATATCATAGTAGGTTCTACACACACGTTCACAAGACATAACATGTAGCATGCTTGACATAAATTTTACAACCTATCATGGTGAATCTACAATTTAAACATATGGACTATGATTTCAAATTTTCTAAAATAGAATTACCTATCACATGCTTTCTATTCACTTTTCACATAAAAATCTACCTTCAACCAACCAAGACATGAAAGCTATTAACATGAATTTCCGAGCATGCATGAAAGGAAACATAGCTAACATGGAATCTACGCATTCTTACGCATATACGTGACCATTTTACATGCTTTAAGCTTGCTGGTTTTTCATACTTTAGCAACCAAAATCTAACATATGAGAGCTACAACAATGATTAAATCACAACATGTGAGCAACCAAGAATGGAAGTCGTTTATATATGCTTAACAATTTTTCCCTAGCATGGATTCTAAGCACTTTGCATACATAACATGATCATAACATAGTAAAGCTACTGTTCAAGCATGATTTCAGATTGTCATAATATGGATTTCAAACTCACATCCTCACATTTTGGTTTCACATTTTTACACAATTTCATATTCGCATTTTTTCACACTTTACACATGCACTTTTACACATTGTTCACATTCACATTTTTCACATGAACACATTTACACATTCACATTTAGTGCCGTGACACATAGTCCAAACCACCAAAGAAGGACACAACACATCACATCACATAGACGCCATCTAGGCAATACAATGGCGACTCTTGGACTGCGCAGACCGGGAGAACAAGTCTCCACCCTAACTAGTGGTACTTGTCCACCTCCAGAATTTCCCCCTAATGCCCTTAAGGTCACTACACATTGAACCTTCTCAAGGGGACTTTTCCCTAATACGGTTCCACTGCCCTCTGCGGAAGCAGTGTCACATTTGGCACAAGTTACACATTACACATTTTTACCGATTTTAACACATAAGTTTACACACGTCACTCTCATTTCATTCATTTTCTCACTCACATGTACACTTCTCTATTTTTCCTAACATGGCACTACAATTACAGAAATTTAGCACTCAGGAAATTTCACTAATCAGGTTGCTTTATACAAAATCAAATCACTTTACAAAGGCATGCATTAGTTTCACATTTTTACATAGAAAATTCATATTGCATCATATACTAGTCCAAATGACCTGAAATTTTAACCACAGGCTAATTTCGGGTCTAGGATCCCACATGCAAAATTTCAGATTTTTCTAACTCAAAATGAAATTTCAGAAAATTCACCATCCATTCCACACTAATATTCATAATGCGATTTAACATGGAGTTAAACAAAATCACAAATTTTAACAGCTCACTGTCTGCACCCTAGCATGCACAGGGTCACAAAATTTGTTCCCGAATTTATCGAGCAACGCATAATTCACTGGAATTTAACATGACCTACGCATAATTTTATTTTTTTCCTAAAACAGAATTTTTAAATAATCATACAAGTATGGGAAAAATGTCAGAAACTCAGAGCACAGATAGTAACATGCATACATGGTCTAACAAATTTGGGCAACAAAACTTTGCCACTGATCATGAGGATCATGGTGAATACACATGGCCATTCTTTTCGCATACACATTAGATAAACAATTAAACTCAACCACCCACAAAATAGATGTACATTCATTCTCCCATTCATCACATTAACTAGTGTACATAGTATATAAGAGTTACATTATATCCTCAACGCAAAACACGTCGAAATTAATCATATAGAAGGGCCGAACAGCTTGATGTTCTGCTCGGCTCTGGCCGCTAATTCAATGTCAACGGCATAATCGCTGGACGCTAAGCATGATCTTAGCGTCAAGGGATATTGCCGTTAATGTCAGGTATGTGCAGAACACAGACCCAAGCTCCAAAGATGGGGTGAATTTGAGGGTCTAGGACACGATGGAAAATATATAAAAATGGTAAAACCATCCTAGACACATACATGAACACTATGGGTAGGGTACTTGCCTTTTAGGTACACTCCAAAGGGATCAAAAGCTTGGTGAAGCTCTCCTTGGGTTGTCCCAAGAAGCTCCTAGAAAAGCTTCACTCTGGGTTCTTGAGCAAGCTTCAGTGAAATCCGAGGTCGGGGATGCCCTCCTTGTTGATCCAGCAAGCTCCTTGATGCAGCAAGTGGCCAGATCAAGCTCCAGAACTTCAGATTTTGGGGTTGCAAAGGTGAGCTCTTCACACAGGTTTTAGGGTTTTCTCTTCTTCCTCTCTTGCAAAAGGGCAAAGAGAAGGGTGTGAGTTGCAACAATGGCTTTGTATATAGCCAAAGACCTCTCACCCACGCAGGAGATGATGTGATACCCCTTTCAGACCGTTGGAGACAGCTCCCCAATGGTTGGGGTAGCTTGGTCCTGGAATTCTGGGCTCTACAACGCATGCAGGTCAGAGAAGTTGGCGTCCACATCGCTGGACGCTAGGGTTAGTGTTGGCGTCCATATGGTTGACGCTGACACCACATCGACGTCCGTTGATATTAACGCCTATAAGGCCTTCGGCCAGAACTCCAAAGCATGCAGAAACCATGCACATCTTATACCTATATATGTCATACTTATGTATTATCATGTACACACTACCATCATACAATACATACATTAATTATACCTAAATTATACACGTACACACATAAGTATACTAATTAATACATACGTAGATACATACATACGTACATACACAACATGAATTATTTACATGCAATACAATAATACAACAAAATTCAAGGGCCTTACATCTAAACCCATCTGTCGACAGACAATCTCAGTTTGTGTCCTCCCGAGCTCCATTCTTTCAGTCTGTTTGCATCTGTCGACAGGAAGAATTTCATCTGTCGACAGACATGTTTCTCCTGAAGCAAGCTTTTCAACACTATTTGCATCTGTCGACAGGCCCACTCTTGATGTCGACAGATACACATTTTCTGTGAATTCTTCATCCTTTCTTCATGAGTATGTTTCCATTATTGATGCAAGGGAAGAATTGGGTATAAATATTCATTATAACCTTTCATACTCACATAGTATCGAAGACATTTAGTTAATCACAATGATTCTGAAATATATTTTGTGCTTGAGTCTAGATTGTATCATCTAGAAAAATTGAACAAATCTAATGATTTTAATCTAACTCACTTGAATAACTCCCTTGTGGATGATCATGTTCCTATATGGATTGACAAGTAAGAAATTTTTGAACTTAATGTCTTTACATTGGCCTTTGACCTTAATTAACCTTTTGAACTTGATTTTCTAGCTTAAAAAAAAAGGAGAATGGCTACCTATTTCTACCACTCAAAAGCTTACAAACAATATAATGTAACGGGACAAAGGCAGAGCAATGATGAGTATTAATGAGTAACCGGGGACATGGGCATCACAAATGTCTGTCTTTGTGTCAAAAAGTCCTTTCATTATCTCTGCAATGGTATGATGGTCACTTACACTGAGTAACTGGGGGTACGGGCATCACAAATGTCTACCTTCACGTCAAAAGGTGGAAGTGATCCTAATTACCACTTCTCCCACTTTCACTTGATAAAAGAACTGTTCAATACTTGAAATAGAGTGAAGCCTCCATGTTTTTAAATCAAGGGTAATGGGTTGTCTATTGTCAATTGTTCATATAGACATTGCCTTCATTTACCAACTGAACATCACCCACTAAGGTATATGATTTTCTTCAACGGTTTTATTCAAACGGGTTATCTTAGTTTCATATGTTTTTGAACGGTGTCTTCTAAATGCCATAACTTGAGATTCCCGGAGTATTATCTCTTAACCATTGTAGAATTTTTATGTGTCTTAATACTAGTGTTTATGACACTTTGTAGTGGATATCAACCTATTCTCAACCTTGCAATCCTATTTGAACACTCATTCCCCACTCAAATCTTTCACAATTCAGTTCTGGGGTCAAGTAGTTCTTTGCTTCATTCTTATCCCTGCGTGCCTAATTCATCTTTTTGAATGTTGCCAAAAGGGGGAGAAACATCAATTGTGCATAAATTGAAAATTTTGTCATCATCAAAAAGGGGGAGAATGTTGGGTTCACATGTGTGATGTTTGTGATTACATGTTTTTTATGATGAACAATATAAATTGATGTTATGTGAATGGTTGAAACATGATGACATTGACAAAGTCAAGCAAGATATAATCATATCAAAACATGCTTCAATTGATCATCTACATATTCATTATATCTCACTAACAATGTTCTTTAATGTAGGTGTGAGTGTATGCAAGACAAGTATCAAATTCAAGAGCAAAAACTCAAGAAAAAGACATCAAGCAAGCACCTGTCGACAGCTTTACAGGTACCTGTCGACAGCCACACACAGGAAAGTCCTTCCCGGAAGACCAATGTTCTGAAAATTGAAAACCTGTCAGTACCTGTCGACAGATGAATAGTTACCTGTCGACAGATGAATAGTTCTCAGAAGACCAGTGTTCTGGAAATTGAAAACTTGTCAGTACCTGTCAACAGATGAATAGTTACCTGCCGACAGACGAAGAGAAACTTCAATTTTGAGATTTGGATATATTTCATATTTGGGTGTTTCCTTTTACCACGTCTCTCCTAACCTGAACACCATTATATATAGAACATAAGGAGGTATTTTCGCAGCAAGAAGCCACCATACCAAAACCCTAAAGAAAACCCAAGAGAAAAGCTTCTTCCTGCTACTCTGCTTCAACCCTTCATCCAGAGCGAAGAAGATCCATCTTCCGAGCGGAGTTGAAGCCGGTTTGTCCACAGTTCAAGCTTCTCCATCAACTGATCTTCATCCAACGAAGCTTGGAGCTTCTCTGGATGACCAGCGAGAAGAGCTCTACATCTAGATTTGATTCTTCATCTCAGAACTCTTCTCCTTTTATACTTTTCATATATTTGTGTGTGTGTGTACTGATTGGAGAACAGCACGTGGCATTTGTGAAAGTGTGTGTGCTTTGTGATCTGTACAAGGGTTGTGTATAGATCATAGTGTGTGGTGTGTTGGTCAGATCAAGGCTAGAGGATCTGATCTTTTGTGGACTTGATCTAGCGTGTGTGTGTGTGGTTGAGCCGTTGTGCTCGTGTGTGTGTTGCACTCAGTTCTTGAGTAGTGTGTCCTCACTGTGTGAGGGGTGGACGTAGGAGTCACGTGGTGTGATCTTCGAACCACCTAAAAAATCCCTTGTGTACTGTGGTTTGATTTGTGGTTTGCATTGTGTTGCGCTAGATGCATGCCTAGGGATTTCGTGTACACACTACTTGTTATTTCGCTCACACACATTACATCAGATCAGAGGGGTTTTAATTGAGTAGATATTTTAATTCAAATTAATTGTGCACTCTCCTAGTTTGAGGCCCTGAGGACCATCTTTATTAAAAAAAAAAAAAAAGTATACATCTTTTCTTCTATGTTTTGTATTGTCTATTATGGATCTTCAAACTTCAGCTCCTAATATAGCCTTCAAAGTCTTTGTTTTCTTAAATTACTTAAGTTTCCGCTGCAAATCTATTCAACCCCCCCTTCTAGCTTTGTCATAACCGAATATCCGATCCTAACAATCTTTGATATTCAACATTGCTACCAGTAAGCTTCTTGCTCATCTCTTTATTTATCTTACTTCTTTTTTATTAGAATGGGTGAATCCTACTCTCGTTAGCTCATTAAATCTTACTTTCAGGTGAACATGATGAGCTTAGTTCTTAATGGGGGGGGTGTGCTGAGCGAGACAACCAATCTTCGGAGTTCAATAAATTATCTTACTAGTATTGAAGTTTGAGATGGAGATGTTATTAAGTTTTCTTTTCTCACTCCTCTTGTGAACTATAATGAGGGGTGTTAAGTATGTAAAGCTTCCGCTATAATAATGAGAGATGTTTGTATAATCATAGTTCTATTACTTAAGTCTTTTTTTCTGTCATTTTTTATAAATAAACATTTATTAGGACATGACAAACATGGTGCACTAGGGAAAGAGAAAGAACACGTCCTGAAGAAAACTTCAGATTCACTCGTCCAACTCCAAGCACCCTAGCAGTGCTCCCATTCCCCATCGTCACAGAACGATCATGGGTGGCCTGATAAGACACAAAGTTAGACCTGTCAGCACACAAATGTACATTAGCCCTAGTGTCTACCAACCATTCATTTGGTTCATAGATAGTAAATAGTTGAGGATTAAGAGTAACATACTCATCACCAGAAGAAGGTCCACCAGTCACAACATTGACTTGTGCTAGATTTTAATTGGTTTGTTGGGTTTTGTTCAGCAACTTCTCCTTCCTTTTGGGACAGTCATTGCACATATGACTCTTCTGACCACAAGTCCAGCACTCTCTTAGTACCTTCTTCTTCTTTATCTTTCCTTTGGGTTTCATCTGTGAAGTGAAATCAACTTTGGTTTTGCCTTTAGATTCTTTGCCCTTATGCCTCATTACTAGGTTTGCACTTGCATCAACATGCATACAAGGCTTCTCCTTTCTATGCTCCTCTTCTATAGCAATAGCCCTCATCAGATCATCAAGAGAAATAGTCTCCTTACAGTGTTTAAGGGACATCCCAAAATCCTCCCAGGATCTAGGCAATTTCTCTATGATACACATGACTTGGAGCTTTTTAGGCATTTTCATATATGCTTCAACCAGACCTTGGAGCATAAGGAGAAGTTCATAAGCCTGCTCCCCCACAGGTTTATTTTCAACCATTTGGAACTTGAGAAACTTGCCCATGGAGTATTTTTCCAGACCTTGGTCCTCGGTGTTATACTTGCGGTCAAGTTCATCCCAAAGTGCTTTAGTGGTTTTGAAGGTGGAGGAACTGTAAACATCAAAGAGGATATCGGACAGTGCAGTGAGTATACACCCATGCCCTAACCTGTCCTTTTCCTTTCACTCTTCAACCTTCTTGGCACTGTCAGGATCTTTCTCATCCAGAACAGAGGGATCCAATTCTATCAGTGAGATTAGACCGACCATGGTGAACCAGACTTTCATGTGTTGTTGCCAATGCTTGAAGTGCTGCTCGAAAAACTTTTCGGGCATCCCAGACAGGTCCACCCTCGCTCTAAAACCCACTGAAGAAGTTTCCATGAAAGATATCTTCTCTAAGACTGTTGTAAATATAGCGTGGAATAGGGCACAATCATGGCAATATTCAGATACAAGCATGCGCACACAGCACCATATTAAGAAGGCATATGGAAATAGTCCAAATGACAACAACCAAAAAGTAGTATACATGTCATGCCCCGCCAATTTAGCAGCGAAATAAATCGGGGAGGCATGAACAACGTGTATGGTAATGTAAATTGTGCATACATTCGCAAATATCAGAGCAACTAATGAACAATAATTACAATAAAACTTATCATTTTATTGATAATTCATCTAAACTATTACAACCACTAATTCAGAGCCAAAACAATGGGCTCAATGACATTATTACATTGGAAAAGAAATCTAAAGCAAATATCTAACTAGACTTTAAGGTACTAAGGACATTCCATCACTATGACTCCAGGTCGCTCATCACTCCAGTCTAATCTCGTTGTTGGGTATAAGGTCATCCCTTGACTTACCTGAAAACACAATAACAAATAACGAAGGGTGAGCGATAACGCTCAGTAGGACTTAATATCTCGTATAAACAAGCATGCTTTAAGTGATTAATGTCTTGTATCGCAGGTTAACTAGAGAGAACGATCATGTATGGTCAAGAGAGTAATAGTACAAGATAACAAGTGAATGATAATACATTTCTCAAGAGTATTGCAAAATTAGGATAGCAATATAACGAGATAGCGCGTAACAAGATAGTGTATAACAAGATAGCGTGTATCAAAATGACATGAAATAGGATAGCTTGTATCAATGTGGTGTGTAACGAGATAGCTTGTAAAGAGATAGCATGTAATGAGATAACGTGTATGGTTGCACAACGGTGCACTAGTCGAGTACGACAATAGTCACTTTGGGACAGTAGCCGTTTAACGATAGTACATTTCGTCTGAACTCCTCAGACTAATGTTAATCAGTCAGTGCTAGCACACTAATAGCATAGAACTGGCACACTATGTCTGAACTCCTCAGACTAATAGTAAAACAATTAGATGTCTAGCCAATGTCGAGATAGTCAGAACCGGTGCAATGCATAACACCGTCAATAGCCCCTGCAGGTATTTTCGGGTGGCTCTCTGCCCCCAGGACTAGATTGGAGCCCCTCGGACACTCTTCGTGCCCTGCACACTTAGCATTAAAGTTAGTAGGTCACCAGACCCATATTATGGCGCTAGACAGTCATGTATAGTACAAGCAATGGGAGCCACAACAGCTCAAGAGTTTCAAGAGAGTACTAGATGAATAGACGAGATAGTAGAGTGAACGTGAACAGATGAGAGTACAAGGATGGTAGACGAGATAGGGGTATAATCGTAAAACAACGATAAACCACGATAGTAACGGTTACACAGTACCAGGTCGGGTACCGGCAGTCAGGTAGAAGAAGTCACATCTGCCCATTAGCCGTGCCGCGTACACGAGCCAGATGGTCCGGCATGATCACAAGATAAGAGAGATCTCACTAAGGCCAATTGGACCGTACTGATCCCTAAAAGTGTAATAGGATTTAAAGGTACAACCAGCTCGTCGGCAATGGACGTGCGCCAAAGCTAAGAAGACTTACGGAGGCCTTGACAAGGAGTCCCTAGTCCAATCGAGAGTATTCCCGATGGAGAGGTGGTCCAAGTCAAGAGAAAGTGTGTAACGAAACGTTGTCCGTCTTGCCTCGAGTGCTCGAAGGCAGAGGGACGCGATAACGGTGTACAAATCACGCGAATAAAACGAAAGCATGTGTCATTTAAATAATAGGGAAATTAGGTAATTAATTTCACTTAATTACCTGATACATTATTGAGTAATTTAATAGGGTCAAATGGCAATAAACAATGTTTAGTGTGTAAGTGTAAAGAAATCATGAGAATAGAATAAGTCGTGCTCACGGCTTTTAAATTAATAAGAATCATTTAAATATTATTCAATAAAAATATTCAGATCATTTATTAAGCTTAACAGTACATGGTTTAACTTGTACAAGGATTAGATGGCATTTAAAGCAGGGATATAAGAGCAATTAAAGGTTCTAGCCGAAATTTCAAGGACGCGACGGGGGTGCCCGTCGCGACTCCAAGTCGCGACAAGGCGGCTGGGCGCGACAAGTGAACCGGCTGGTCTGGCTCGGTTCGGGGTGGATATCGCGGTGGTTTAGGTCACCGCGTTCTTAACGCGACATGATGGCGGGACGCGACCCGGCTGATATCGCGGCGGGTCGCGCCGTCGCGATATCAGGAGAGTCCGGCCCTTTTTTCCCTTTTTCCAGGGTTGATCAGATTTGAAACAGGGCTCTTCTAAATCCAATATAAAATCGTATAATGACCCAAAAATCACGAATCCAGTTTCAAATGAAAGTAGACACATAGATCTATCAGCATGCACGATTAATTTGAAATTAGACAAGATTTAGGCATGCTTTGATCATGTTACATTCTGATGACCTAAACAGGCACAGTCAGGGTTCAATGAATTTATTGGAGATGTATACATGATGAAAAACTATGAAACCAGCGGCGTTTGAAAGCTAACATGTAGCAGTATTTATGATAATTTTATCATGGAATGATGTCAAGTTTGCACGAGGTTAAAAAGGAAACAAGGAGGGTCGAGTGCACAGGTCTGATAGATATTCAAAGATTTAATGCTCCCTCATGGGAGATCGAAATCAAGCAAGACTAGGGGCGTTTGAAAGATAATAAGATGTAGTATATCTGATAATTTTATCAAGGTATGAGAGCAAGTACATGTTGGGGATTATAGAAAACACAAGATCTCATTTCATGGTAACAGCAGGACTTCATGAATTAAATTCGCCCAAATGGGTGAACAAAATACCATGAAACTATAGGGCTTTTGAAGAGGTACATGAAGGCTACCTAGGGTAATTATTTCACGATTTTAGTTTGAGAGATTGCCTACCTTTTTCATGAAGGAAGAAAACTCTAGTTTTGGTGACGAAAATCCTCCTTGTTCTAGCCTCCTCCTCCTTGCTCCTTGGTCCAGATCTTCTCATCTTCCTCTCCAAGAGTCTTAGCATGAAATTGTGGGGTGCTGGGGTCAAATGCGGGGTATTTTGATGGCTTGTAGAGTTCTAAATCACCTAAAACTCTTTCCTCCTCATTTAATTACAAATTTCCATAATTATCCCATATTTTTCTTGCTATATCTATCTAATTGGGTAAGGGAGAGGTCTAATTTCGTGGGTAATGGTTTATGATAGGATTAGGACTCTATTAAGATATATATGAGTCATATTAGTGCTTTAATGACCCATTTTTAATTAAGAGATAATATAGTACGAATTTCCCTATTTAATTTGGGTCTCTTATATTTAACCAATTGTCTCTCATCTAAATCCCAATTTTAGATTAGGATAGAGTCCTATTGGGTTAGACTAGGGTTAGGACTCTTTTTAAGATGATTAAGAGTTAAAATAATCATTATCTTAACCCTTTTCTATTTATTACTATTTTTAGGTACGATTTAGACTAATTACTTCCCATCTCATGATGGGCTCTTCTCATTTGGGCTCAACAATTCATGTTAGGTCCATTAACCAAACTCATTACTAATTTAACTTAATGGGTATTGATTAGTTTCCAATTATTCACCATTTATCCTTATGTAAATCTATTTATCACACTTATTCAAGTAATTTTATATTTTTGAATTGAATAAATATTATTCATGCCAATATTTCTAATATTCATCATTTGGGCAATTACTCTTGGCCCAATAACTCATGTGAGCTTAATTGTACAACTCATGTACTTACTTTACTTAATAGGTTTTTAATTATCCTTTTATTAGAGAATTTAGTCATGGGCCAAGATTTGTCCATTGGTCCAAATATCATAATGGGCTATCATTCCACATTATTTAAAGTCTACCCACATGTTTATTTTAATTTACAGTCTACTTTGGCCCATAAAATAATGGGTTCTTCGACTTATTCCTTAATTATGCTAATAAGTCGCATAAATTCTTAAACTAAGTCCAAACGATTTTTCTATGCCCAGATTTCATGATGGGTCATTAGAGAACATTATTTAAAGTATAACTACTATTTTTACAAATTTTTTATAGGGGTTTATACGCATGCAATAATGATGTGTATCATTTTAATTAATTAAATTTATTAATAGATAAAATTTCTATTTATCTATAATTTTTAATTAATAGATTTTTCGGGGTACTACAATACATGAGATGAAATGCAATAGTAAACATGTTGTAATCAGAAAGAAATGAATGCAATATGAAAGTAGTAGAAGCGCATCTAAGGAGACTCCCCTTAGAGAAGATATTGCCCCCACAAGAACAGTGCGTAGGGTAAAGCGATCTCCTCCCAAAATACGACTACCACCACAAGATTAAGAATCACACTTTTCCTTAACTCGTAAACAACGCTAAACGAAACCTAAACCTCTTCTATAAACATGGGAGATCGGGGGCAGAGGGCGAGAACGTGCGCTGGTCACCGGCGGAGCGCGACATAGTGGCGAAGAATGGGACACCGTCGGCGACACCAGGGCGGAGCAACGCAGTCGGCTGGGGAACGAGAGGGAGAGCGACCGGACGGCGAGCGATTCCTCCTTGCAAGATTCGAGAAGACGCTTTGTGTTACATAACTGCGATTAGGAGACCTAATCACAACATCAAGCATTTAACGCCCGTGCGGACCAAAGTAATGGGCCCGATACGGAATTGGCCCAAAACAGCTCCAAACTCTCCAAGAAATGTCCAAAATGCAAAAAGAAGAAGTAAAAATGTGTCAAGTCAAGCCGACTGCAGTCTGACTCGGCGGCGCGCATGTGTGATATGGTCTAGTATAACCTCACCCTTGTCTATAAAATATAGTCTCATGGACTTTAGAGGTTATGAAGTCCTTAGCTCTTTAGGGGTATCCCATGTGAGACTAAAAACCTCACATATAAGGACAAACTAGCACAACTTTTGATACACTTTTTACTTTATCAACTTTGAGTTTTACCTTTCTTTTATATTGCCCCTTAACACCCCATATACCCCACAATATATATATATACATAAATATATATTAAGTTTTATGTTAATGAATTTTAGACTGTCTGAGTTAATGTCATGAGATCCAATTATCAAAAGTTAACTTGATTTTTTTTGCAGGTCCCAGCGAATTAAAGTCCAGTTCTTCAGATCAAATGAAGCTAACTTAATTTGTGCCTGCTGGTGAGCTTGTATATATATATATATATATATATATATATGCAAATTTTCTCATGTAAGAATAGTTTATGAGCAAAAGACACTAAACATATAACCTTTGTGAATTATCAGTTATATATATATATACGAATTTGTATAAATGATCAAAATATTTTTAATATGACTAAACATCTGTAGCTGTACGTATCTGATCAGTATATATGAAGTGGGCCCCACCCACAATGTGGGAACTAGGCCATGCATGAGTTGTGTAAAGGGATAGGGAAAGAGAAAGGGGACCAAAAGAAAGGTGACGTTGGGGCGACAACATATTCTTGTCGCCTGGCCCTGCAGGCTGGCTCAATTTTTTTCAACTAACGTAATTTAATCTCAGGTCCGGCCCGCACCCAAAGTTTAGACACTTGGTTCTATAAATGCAGCTCGATCAGATCTAGACTAGCACTCATCCATCAACAGTGAAATCTTAGGGGGGAAAAAAAAGGAGTCGCCTACACGCGTAGTTTCGTTAAAATTAAAAATTAAGCTCTCCATATGTATAATAGAAAAGGGCAGCTTAATTGGGAGGAGTAATAGACCGCCAATAGATATTTACTTTCGGATTTTTTTGACCCATTTTTGATTTTTTAATGGATAGAAAAATAATTATTTTTCATCTACTATTTTTCTGTTTCTATTTCCTATAATATATAAATTTAATTTATTAACAACATATATTTTCAAATTTTTATTATTAATACTGAAAAATATATTAGATTGAGTTCTTTAGCTTCTTCTTAACTTATAAATTAATAGAATCTAGCCCACATATCTCTCTTAATACGTATTATGCTCGTGGATGGCAAAGTTATCTCCTTTACCACTGCTCCAAAAAATGTTACTCTCGCACTCACTATTATAAGTATTTCTATTTTATTTTTTCAGTTCTATTACATTTTCAAAATTTTATAAGAAATATATCATTTTCGTTTTCCTTGCAACTTTAGGATCGATCGAGGAGCTGACTTAATATTTGTTTTTTAGTTCAGGTGATCTAGTACAAATTAGGTGCAGTTATTTTAATTGGAAAAAAACACCGTCTGTATAAATCTTACAGCAGAAAGTCAATCATAGATTCAACTTTGAGAAAAGATGCATATGCAGGTCATTTCAAATAAAAATGTGACAGTGATCGACGCGAAGGATACATATATACGTCAACTTTTCCTCTTTTTCTTTTTTGTCAACAACGACGTGTATGACCTTAAAATAATATGCATATATGCAGCAGAGGACAAAATAATAACTTTGGGCAATCCTTATTTTATTTTTTTACATCTACAGCTTTGCTGAGGAGAATCCGATATATATATATATATATGACTTATGATCTAGGCACGAATGACTAAGTTTTGTTATAAAATATTTTGCATCATGAAGAGTCCCTATTAAAAGTCGTGGATAATAACAGATCGATACGGAGTAATTAAGTGAACCTTTCTTTAGTTTTTATCATATATCAATATTTTGCATTCACTGCAGCCGTTCGTTTCAATCCCTCTCCTTTCTCCTCTCTTTTCCAGCCCAAGCGGCAGATGATCACACGCCTTTTCCTTCTTCCATTCAGCTGGGAAGGCAGTGCAAGGTAAAGTTGTCACACCATCACCTCCGTCTGGACATTGAGCGATCCAATCACAGCAGCTTCTTGTCTTGTAAGGATCATCCACAAGGGCAATATTCCTTTACGTGCCATATATGCACCATGTCCTCCACAGATTACATCTTAATTTTGGAGCTCCATTGCAGGGTGAAGCTAAGTATTTTCTTTATCCTGTAGGGACTCTTCAGCTACTTCAAACAACCACCTCTTGCCAGCTGGCACCTCACTGCATTAGCTACCTCCATATATAATTGAATCATCATCTCCAAGTCGTATGGTCAAAGATTCCTCTAATATTTACAAACCCTAGAGCAGGTGTATCTTTATATATGTTCAATATTCAAGTAGCTGGACGCCCATGCACTGATCACTACTGTCACTTGCTTTGGGCCTTTGTTGTCTAATTGAGAACTAATTGCATGCCCTTTGAGAGAGGAAGTGGAGAAAATGGATACAGCTCTCTTCCCCTGAACATTTGCTTGCCGTTGGTGAGAGTTCAATCTCTGTCTTGAAGACCCAACATGTCCATCCCAATCATACAAGTGTCTGCTTTACAAAAGGAAAAGAAAGGGACAAAAAAACATATCAATGGCTCTTTTCCCAAAAGGAAACCATGTATTTCAAGACTTTTTTGCCCCCAAAGCAAGTTTGCCTTGTACATTGAATTATCAATGTTTCAAGACCCTCGTGGAGTCCTTGTTCAAGTTAATTGGCTTGGACCTAAAGCTGTCATTGACGTGGACAAGGACCTGGGAAAAGAAGGGTGTGGATTATAAAGCCTCTTCACCTTAGAATATTATATGTATCCATTTCATTTAACTCATAAGCTATTCTGCATGTGTTAGCGCAAGCAAAGATGTGTTAGAAATTGAAGAATCTTTGAGTTTTAATTAACATGCTCTTTCCTATATATGTTCAATTTTAGATCTTTTATTTTGTCCTATATATTGAAAATCGAAAAAGCTTTTGCATGAGTTGACGTTGAGTTTTATGTACATAATTATTTTTGAAGTTTTTGAGGAAGGAGCAATTGGGTCTATGGGCGCCGAAGCCCAACTCATTCTTCTCCAATGGCATTTTTGGAGCCCAATGGATGCCTCGCCCAGGGCCATTAATGGGGTTTGTGGACGTAGAAGCGCCTAAAATGGCACTGCCTATATGGTGTTTTTTTGTTTCCCAAAGGGTATAATTTGGCTATAAAAGGGTATTGGAAGGGCGACATGGACACTCTAAACAGATTACTGTTTGATAACTCTTAATATATATATATATTGTTTGAAATATTTAATTTTTAAGATTTCAAACTGTTTAATAAAATGTCTGAAAGTATATTTTAATTAATCACTTAAATCTAAAAAATTATTTAATTTTTAAGTTAAGAACAATCACTTTTTTTAGATCTTTTTTCGAATCATCGTCGTCGGGTTCCGACCTCCGGTGATCATCGGATTTCGGCACCGGCCGCTGCGGCGGATTCCGGCGATCACTGATCCCAGCCGCCATCGACGGTCGTCGGAATCCGGCCTTCGGCGATTGTCGAATTTCGGCCGTCGATGACGATCGTCGAAATTCGGCACCAACTGGGGGTCACCAGAATCCAGCACCGACCAACAATTTCAATTTTTTTTTTTTTACTATTTTGGATTTTAAACTCAAAACCTCTCTATTACAAGTGTAGCATCTTAACCACTACACTACAATGCAGATGTTGTTTAAATTAGTTATCAAACACTACTTAAATTATATCTGAAATATATATTAAGTTCTTTTTAAATTTCAAATTTAGAGAATAGATGACAAATAAGATTTAAGTGTTAAATTTTATCAAACACCACTTAAGTGTCTTGCCTCTCTCTCCTCTGTACCTTTTCTCGCTCTCTATTAATGTTTGATTACTGGTTTTTCTTGTTTTTCTTGTCGTACTTTTTGTGGTCATCCATGCAGTTGGGGATATATATATATGAATTTCATTCAGTGAAATCACCTCAGAAGACATGATGCACCCATAGACTTATGTTTCTATTTCAATGGGGTCACAGCTCCTTTAACAAATTTATATATAAAGATAATTTAATGGTGAAACTTAACATCTTTAATAGAAGTTGAGTAATACTGGATGTACAATTGGCCGGACAAATCATTTGTCTGGCCAGCCCAGTCAACCCAATCAATGGTAGGGTTGGTCGGGTAAATCATTTGTCCGATTATCCAGCCACCTAACATTTCTCATGGAAGTTTTACCATCTAGTCCAGTGAGGTAAAGTGACTCCACTGGATATAAAGTGGATCCGATCACGGTATCCATATATGTCATATACCCATACATCATTATAGTGCATAAACATCGTCGATCTACTAAAATTTTTCAACTGTCACTTCTGTTTTACAATTCATAGTTCTTATTTTGTCAACAAGATGCATGTAAATGGCATGCCCGACATGGTGATGCAGCCACAACTGGAGGCCTGCAGCTGCAGACCCCAAGAGGCAATATATACACATTCCATTTTTGATAACGGTAGGTTACACATTCATGAGGTCATTCAATTAATCAAGCGTTCCACATGATGAGTACTACAGGCAACTGAAAAAGCTAGACACAGGTGCATATGCATATATATAGTACTAGAGTCTGCATACAACAACACTACATCCTTCTTAATTAGTACCCAAGAGTGAACAACCCATAATTGTGTGTGAAATTAAACAAGGTAAATACGACTTATGAATAACTCTCATATATATTAATGTGTAGTATTATTCCCACATTAATGGAAGTGAAATTAAACAATAGAGTTTATGATTCAAATTGTGTCCAATTACGCCCAGACTCGAGAGGATAAACAGTCAGATATATATGCAGCATTATCCAAACTAGCTACTTACTTCATATCTGTCTTTGCAAAACTGATCCGGAGGAGCTCACCTAACATATATTGTTGTTTCACTTACATACACATTAATAGTTCATTAACATATATATGCACCATTAATTAATTGAGTGTCTCATCTCTGCAGGCTCTTTACAGACCAACCACTCAGATCATCCATATATAGTAATGAACACCAATCATCCATACGGCACGCACCCGTTGGACGGACGTAAGTAATAAGCTGGATCTTGGTGCACACCAAACAATGTTTCTCCAAGTGGAATCCACATACATTCCCTGATCTCCAATCAGGACATGCGAGGTTTAGATAGACATGAACCCTTCAAGTAGTGGCGAATGATTAGAGCTGAAATGAGGCAATTCATTCGGCATAAAGAAAAGAGGGAATGGGATGGCTTAAAGGAATACTTACTTATGCTAATTATTATACTTGTGCATGCCCTCAAGAATCTGGTGTACAGTAACAGGGGCCATATCTTGAGAGAAAAAGACTTTGTGTATTTTTTAAAAGTGTAAAAATATTATGTCATCTTGTACTTCTCCCCTCTCATTAGTGAAAAAGAGGAGAAAGATTTATGTGATACTTTGATTCTCACCAATGGGAGGAGAGAAGTACAAGATGACATGATATTTTTACACTTTGAGAAGTACTCAAAGTCTTTCTCATCCTGAGAATATTAAGCGATCGATCGATCATATGACGTGACTGCACACGGATGCCCACATGGGGATTTCTTTAGTTGCATCCTGATCAACTGGCCCTTTCCAATATGTGATGGGAATAAGTATGGAAACCATTCTGTCTGATATGATTGGCCACCGAAGAAAGCTATATATATAATCAAAGGGGGGTGATGCCTAACTCACTCAAGAGCTTTTCTACCGAACCTGCGGTTCTCTTCCACTTCCATTGGATAATCCTAGCCCATAACGCCCGACATCTAACCTAAACACTACTTACTTAGGAAATTCAATTTTAATTCAGATGGTCATTCCTTTTTAGTAACTCCAGTATAAAAGTCGTCGTTTCAAAAGCCTTTGCTGATCGATGCACTTGAAAAGATTTACATAGGAGAGAGTACTAGACGCACGCCTCTCTTGGAGTTCTTTTATATGTGGAAATTAACGAAAGCTTAGAAACACGTCTCAATGTCTTTGCTTAAAAACCCAATCGATCGCCTCAAGTTTCACCGTTGGTTTTGCCAGGTGCTGCACAATCTCTTCTCCGGTTTCAAAAACCAATTAAAGGTGGAAGAAGATTGGCCCAATCATATCGATCGCCTCAAGTTTCACCCTTGCTTTTGTCAGTTGCTGCACAACATCGATTGGCCCAATCTCAATGCAATGCCCATAGGACTACCAATGGATCTCTGAATTTCATTTAATCGACTCGTTTTCATATTTTTTTTACGATGCGGAATTCTAAAAAGAACTTTTCGATAATTTAGCAGAAGCGAAAATAAATATCCAAATTTTCATAAGATGCGGAAGTAGAAACACCTAATTCTGCATCCGCTTTTCCG
The DNA here is from genome assembly GCA_014218235.1 of Colocasia esculenta. NCBI lineage: Eukaryota > Viridiplantae > Streptophyta > Magnoliopsida > Alismatales > Araceae > Colocasia > Colocasia esculenta. The sequence continues at coordinate 63,903,659 of CM024763.1, read as the reverse complement.
TTTCCGTTTCCGATAACTTTTAATATATATTATATAATATTTTTATAATAAAATATCCTCAAACTTTGGCTCTTAAATTTTTAACTCATTGTCTCTCACCTCCCATCTATTATATGTAAATGTCATCTATTCTAGTCTCAATTATTGGCAACTTTTTTCTCTAATGATATTTATATCTACATATATTGATTATCTATTACTCAACCATTATATATCACTATATGATTTTACCATACTAGAATGTAAATTCTAATTGTAATTATACAAATGTAAATTCTAATTCTAATTTTACCATTATATATCACTATATTAGTAAGGGTCATTATAATGTACATGATGAAGAAGATATGGTAGAAAAGATTATTAAATTTACATTTGAAACTATTCATAAATTTAATAATTAATATATTTATAATTTTATAAATTAATTCTAATTGTACAAATATTGTTACATCCGAAGTTTCCATTTTGTTTCCGTTTCCGTTTCCAATTTTTCGATAGAAAGCAGAAATGGATGCGGAAGCGGAAACACCCATTTCTGTTTCTATTTTTGACTCCGAAATTTTTTATAGGAAGCGAAAGTGGAAACACCCATTTTCGATTCCGACTCCGACCCGTTGGCAGCCCTAAATGCCCACTATATATTACTGTAGACCAAATTGTTTGATCATAAGAAATTAAATTTCAAATTAAAAAAAAAAGGAAAATCACTCTTTGACTGATTAAATTTAACAAAACTGCTTCATTCTCTTGGTGTCTCTATCTATCTATCTGATCTGATCTGTGGTAAAGGAATAATTAATAAACTCACCATGCATGCATTCAAATTTCAAAGTCGAACACCAATTAGGCCACATTCTAGAAGGGAAGGGATATATAGAAAAGAAGGGATTTTTAGAACATAATCACTCACCTTAAGGGGGCTTAATCTCTCTAAATAAATGAGTACCAGGACTAACGGGGTATCATCTCCCTTTGATTGGGTAGAGGAGGGCACTAACCAGAAAGAGAGTGTCACTGATCTATCTATCGTCACTAATTATATATACAAATTAACAGATGTTGCCGGAGGCTATAGTTAGTTGTTGTGTTTGGTATCAAGATAGATCGGAAATAGAATAAAAATATTTTTAAAATTTTAAAGATATATTTAAAATTTTGAAATTATCTTCAACTTATTTTTAATTTATTTTAATAACAAACGGTCCTTCAGTGAGCACAATATACCACCCTTGCTGGAAGTTTGAGTTCATCAAGACACCCCCATATACGGTCCCCTCAAAGATTGTTGTAAGGCGGTTCTGACGCATCTCAACATTGAAATCTTTGATCACTCGAGACTTCAAACTTAAGTCTTCGTCAGCTTCAACTTCTTCTCCGCTCCGGGTTGCAAGGTCTAAACCACTCAAAAAATCAAACTAGAATATCCTGCATCTGTTGTCTTGAGCTTGAGAGAGCTAGACTATAATTTTCAACTTGCCTGGAGCCACCGTAGCCAAATTAATGACCGTCTACTCAGCGGGGGGGGGCGGCCTCCTCACTTTGGACTGATCTGCCAACATGCACCACCCACACCCAGACAGGCCCCCGGCCGGAAGCCATGGTGTAATGGTGGTGTCGCGGGTTGTGCATGCAATGCTTTGTGCACGGGCGGACGTCCACAGCGCCAGACACACGCGCAGGCGCGACCGTACGGAGACGGACGTGCAAATCATTTAGCATTTTCCTATATATGTATATGGTTTTCACCGGAGGGCATGATGAGGAGGAGAAGGGTGCCAGTGGGTTGGGTCGACGTTGGCATGTTCAGGGCTTGGGAAATTGGGCCATGTAACGCCAATGGGATTGGATGATGTCTCTCAGAGTCAATTTCAGAGGTCTAATGTGTATATATATTTGGGTTTGCAGTGCAATTACAAACCAATTAACAGCTTTTTTAAATTGCGGAGCTCACATTTGTGTGAACCCTCGATCGGTTCAATGCTGATCAACTTTTGACGTCGTTTCCATGTATTGCCCGAAGGCCAAATTAACAGAAAAAATGACACAACTTTGTCTCTTTGGAGAAATATTAATTTATTATAAAAGAACGGGACATCCTCCTCTTCGTCATTAGCTCCGTCGGTGATTCCATGCTTCCGCCGTGCCTCCGAGAGTGATTTCAAATAATTACAATAATTACAATGACTATAGGCATGTAGACCAAAAATGTACATTTAATCAATTAAGAAACCTTGATCATCAAGGGGAATTACACCATTGGGAGAGGTAGAAAACACAACGATTTTAATGAGAAAGAGAAGGGGGCTCGCAGACCCCAATGAATCTCCATCCACACATAGTCCATGATCATCCACCCACAATATACACATCACATGGATATATAGAAGCTACTAGAATTATTAAAAAACACTTTAACTAATAAAACTATTAGATTAACTCTTAATCTAATACATGGATTAACTCTTAATCAATCTGAATTGATCAAATATCAAAACACGAACATCATAGCCTAACCTTGGCTCTGATACCACTGTTGGAAATCGACTTGGGGCATCACATGCACAACGAAAGTAAACAAAAAATCGATTTCCATCTAAGTACTTGATCAGGCTATGATGTACGTGCTGTAAACATACATAAATAAGGCGTGAGACAATCTCACCTAGGGGAGATCGTATATCCCCTGAAGCGCAGAACTAGTCCTTGTTTGAAGGAGCTCTCGCGAGACTCCCTCTAGCGATATCCACACAGTGGATGATCGGCGATGACGATGATCCCTCCTACACCGGTGGTGCCACTCCTCCTAGTCGTGCAACGCCACACAGCGGCCATAGCAGCAAGTAGCAGCAACAACAAGAGGCTCGGCCCTCCAAGTTCTCCTCTTGCCTAGGGAGAGCACAGAGGAAGAGACGGAAGGGGTGATGAAGTAGGTGGTTTCTCTTCTCAAGCTCTAGCCCATAAACTTCAAAGAGAACCCCTTCTATTTATAGAGAGCCTAAGGACACCTCATCAGGACACCTCATCATGTCATGATGACAAGGGACACCTCACCATGTTATGATGACAAGAGGACACCTTGCAAGGACACCTCGTCATGTATCATGACAAGGGACACCTCGCAGGGACACCTCACCATGTCATGATGACAAGAGAGACACCTTGCAATGACACCTCGTCATGTAATCATGACAAGAGACACCTCGCAGGGACACCTCACCATGTCATGATGATAAGAGGGACACCTTACAAGGACACCTCGTCATGTAATCATGACAAGAGACACCTCGTAGGGACACCTCATCATGTAATGATGGTTAATGATGATGAGGTGTCCTCCTTCCAGAAGGGGTGAGGTGGCATGATCCTAGTATGCTCCCTTAATGGATCCTTATCAAGGCTTATTGGGTCTTACCCAATAGGTCCATAATGGGTTAAATAAGGCTTATTGATAACTTTTATCCAATCCTCTATTCATCGCGTTATCCACCTTTTGTGTGTGACCCTCTAGGCCCAATATCGAGCTGGCCGTGAGTTGTACTCGTTAGAACTCCTTCTGACTTAGTGAATTATTATCTCCATAATAATCACTCAACTCATCGATTATGAACATACTAGGCCACTATGCCATAATCCCCAAACGATACGAGTGATCAATCCATTGGACCTGTCTGCCCACAGTTACCGTGTACCTGTATCCATCATCCATCTATTATCCCAGAGACCATATATTAGGCATGGTGTTGTCAGGTCTATATGGAATCTGTTAAAGTCAAACTCTTATCGGATTCTCCTGGAGAACTCCTTCTCACTAAATCCAATTGACCCTGACCAGGGATTTTCCTGAGTGAGACAATATGGGATATTCCTCTCATGATACCGAGAGTGGATGATCCTTTATTGACACATAATTAATGTCTTCGTAAGGTTGGCTACCATTCCCAATGACTGGCTATACTAGACCTGGAACATCCAGACCTATAAATCCAGTATCAAAGAATGGAGTACTCAAACAAGACATCTTTGGTGTCTCAAGTCTAAGGACCATTTACACAACTGAGACTACGGAATCTCTATCTGAAAATTAGGTATCATTAACCATATAGCATTCCGAGAATAGATCATTCAGTGAACTTATTCTCCAATAAGCACCTGCACCATATCCCTAGTGTCTCCACACAAGTAGCTATGAGACCAGCTGCTTCCATCATATGGACAGGTATATGGCACACCGGTCTTTCCGGTCATCTCAATGTCCTTCTTGAGTAACCTATGACTAGAAATATTTAGGATCTGTGTTTAAGAGGATCGCCTCAGTATCAGGATCTCATCATGATCCAATTCTCATTGCACAGACCCATGGACATCATAGTACATACGCATGGAATATACAGTGAGAAAATACCATTATAATATTACCAAAAGATATTGTACATAATTACAAGTGCTATCACTCACGTGAATTGGCTTGCATGGCACCTATAACTAGCAGCAGCATGCTGGGTGGCGTGCAGACGATGCGGAGCGGCGCATAGGCGAGTGTAGGCGAGCGGAGGCGAACGACGCGGCTTAGACAATAGAGATCTTTTACCGCTCTGATACCAGTGAAAGAAAACGGAGGGAGAGGAAGAAGGGGTTTGGGGCTCCGTGCAGATCAAGTTCACGATGATGTTACCACATGGTAGTGCCCCATGTATATATAAGAGGCTCTTTCTTATTTGCACCTCCGCCCCGAACTGCCTCCCAAGAGATAAAGCCGAAATTATCTCCTAATTATCTCCTAGATTATCCCAATAATAGACTTGCCCTTATCATGTTTCGGGATATTTGGCCATATCCCAAAAGTTCTTGCATTGGGTCTGAAGGTGGTTGTCATCTTTTCGGCTTCCTCAGCTTTAGTTCGTGCGGTTCATGATAATTCTCCTCCTTCTTGGCAGATTGTGGCTTGGGGTGTAATATTATTAAATATATTCAGGTTATTTGCTCTCCAGTTATTCATATATATATATATATAGAGGGAATCAAGTGGTGATTTTCTAGTTAATTTTGTCTGCTCATCACGATGCAACCAAGTTATTTTCTTTATGGTTGAACTCTCACTTTTTGCTAAGTGGTGCTGGACAAAACAAGATTGTCAAGTGTTGGTTCACATCCTAATTCTTTCCTGCTATTTTTTGCTTCATACGATTCTATCCTAGTAGAATTGTATGTTGTTATCAGCGATGACAATTTTTTGGTTGCTGTTAGAGCGGTGTTGCTAGATTCATAATCTACGACCTATGTTGTCATGAATTTTGATCTGTTCGTGGTTGGGTGTAACCTTGTTACTAGACAATTATATATATAAGGATGGTTTGGGTTAAAAAAAAAAAAGATGGATGGGCCATATTACGCTACCCGGCCCTCCGAAGTGAAAGACAATGGTTTTTTTTCCATATATATATATATATATAATATATATATATATTATATATTATATATATATACCTCTCTTTTAGATACAAAACATTTTTAAAATTTTTTGTCGAGAATGTGCTTGATTTTTTATTTTTTATTTTTACTTTTGCAAGTATATTCTTGCTAAAAATGACAGTGAAGGAGTATTCCAAATATATCTCTACTTTCGTCACTGCAAGTTCAAGCAGGGTCCCTAAGGGCATTTTACATCTACGCAAAAAATATACATGCATGTAACATAACACGTTTTTTTATAAATATTAATATTTTAACAAAGATATATATGCAAAAAAACCAAGCCTTTTTACTGCCTGCTCTATGTCTGCAAATCTGCATCACCATGTCTATCCCTTACTAATAAATACCCGAATAGTCGCCACCTTACTTTAGGGCCAAAAGTCCGTTCTTAATTTTGAACTTTTGGAAAGCTCAAATATTTGTGTTTTTTTTTCGCCCTCCCCTTGTGGCTATTGTCTAATGCATGGTTAGATGTCATGACTAGCTAGCATTGTCATATCAGGATAAGTGATGGATTTCACAGTGGCGAGCTAGCTTTGCAGAAATCTCATGCCCTCTTTTCCCCTTCCTAACTCCTAATATAAAATTAAGTAACACGCAGTGCTCAATTAATTACACAAGAAAAAAAAAACTGTGGAGGAAGAGGAATTTGATTGCATGAGCATGCACCACTAGCTACTTGATTGAACATAAAGATGCGTACTCTAAGAGTGTGCATGCAAGATGAATCTTTGACCAGAGGACTTGGGATCTTTCAGCTCTTGTAGTTAAGGTGACATCAAAGAGATATATAATTCAATTATGGAGTTATGACAGTATATATATAGAGAGAGACGACCTTCCAATAAAGACACTTGGCACTTAACAGCACAATTTTCTCCATATATAGCTTGTAGAAGATATATATAGATATTAGGGTTTTCTTTTAAAATAGCACACTTTGAAAATTTTTTAAGGTGAGTAACACAGTAAAAATAAAAATTCGTAATCTAACACACTTTTGACCATGGACCATACTTCTGCTTAAAAAAATAATAAAATATAAAGTCGGTAGCGCGCTTGCCGACTTGTTTGCTGGCACCATTTTTTTTTTCTTTTACTTTGGCTCCCACATTCGATATATTTAGAGATCTAAATGATCTCTAATTAAAATAAAATTTAAAACATAAGCTAATTAAGATATGATGCAAATTATAATAATTTTAGTTTAATTTTTTAAATAATTTTTGTCAAGTAAAATTAGCCTAAAAATTATTAACAACTTAATCTCAACATTTAATGATCGAAATGATGTCTAATTGAGATAAAATTTTATACATAAGCTAATTAAGAGATGATACAAATTGTTGTAATTTTAGTTTAATTTTTTAAATTAATTTTTTGTCAAGTAAAAATTGTCCCAAAAATCATTAGGTCGACTTAATCTCAACATCTATGCATCAATAACTCTTGATATTTTATGTTTAGAATAAGTACATTTTTCTAGTAATTATGATGACTTTATTTTCTGAATCAAATGTCGTCTATGCAGTGTCTAATTATGGTTGATACGGGTCGTCATTCGGGCACTCGACTCGGGATTAGTACAGGTTGTCACTCGATAACTGGCGTAGGGGGGCCTTCGGTCAATTGAACCCTGAGACGATTCGGTCTAGCCGCCCTGACCGAGACAGTGGTTACTCAGCATTATACTAGCTCCCAATGACTCGGTCAACCATAATTAGACACTGCATAGACGACATTTGATTCAGAAAATAAAGTCATCATAATTACTAGAAAAATGTACTTATTCTAAACATATAAATATCAAGAGTTATTGATGCATAGATGTTGAGATTAAGTCGACCTAATGATTTTTGGGACAATTTTTACTTGACAAAAATTAATTTAAAAAATTACTAAAATTACAACATTTTGTATCATCTCTTAATTAGCTTATGTATAAAATTTTATCTCAATTAGACATCATTTCGATCATTAAATGTTGAGATTAAGTTGATTTAATAATTTTTAGGCTAATTTTTCTTGACAAAAATTAATTTAAAAAATAAACTAAAATTATTATAATTTGCATCATATCTTAATTAGCTTATGTTTTTAATTTTATTTAATTAGAGATCATTTAGATCTCTTAAATATATCGAATGTGGGAGCCAAAGTAAAAGAAAAAAAATGGTGCCAGCAAACAAGTCGCAAGCGCGCTACCGACTTTATATTTTATTATTTTTTAAGCAGAAGTATGGTCCATGGTCAAAAGTGTGTTAGATTACGAATTTTTATTTTTACTGTGTTACTCACCTTAAAAAATTTTCAAAGTGTGCTATTTTAAAAGAAAACCCTAATATCTATATATATATCTTCTACAAGCTATATATGGAGAAAATTGTGCTGTTAAGTGCCAAGTGATCTTTATTGGAAAGGTCGTCTCTCTATATATATACTGTCATAACTCCATAATTGAATTATATATCTCTTTGATGTCACCTTAACTACAAGAGCTGAAAGATCCCAAGTCCTCTGGTCAAAGATTCATCTTGCATGCACACTCTTAGAGTACGCATCTTTATGTTCAATCAAGTAGCTAGCTGGTGCATGCTCATGCAATCAAATTCCTCTTCCTCCACAGTTTTTTTTTTCTTGTGTAATTAATTGAGCACTGCGTGTTACTTAATTTTATATTAGGAGTTAGGAAGGGGAAAAGAGGGCATGAGATTTCTGCAAAGCTAGCTCGCCACTGTTGAAATCCATCACTTATCCTGATATGACAATGCTAGCTAGTCATGACATCTAACCATGCATTAGACAATAGCCACAAGGGGAGGGCGAAAAAAACACAAATTATTTGAGCTTTCCAAAAGTTCAAAATTAAGAACGGACTTTTGGCCCTAAAGTAAGGTGGCGACTATTCGGGTATTTATTAGTAAGGGATAGACATGGTGATGCAGATTTGCAGACACTAGAGCAGGCAGTAAAAAGGCTTGGTTTTTTTTGCATATATATCTTTGTTAAAATATTAATTATTTATAAAAAAACGTGTTATGTTTACATGCATGTATATTTTTTGCGTAGATGTAAAATGCCCTTAGGGACCCTGCTTGAACTTGCAGTGACGAAAGTAGAGAATATATTTGGAATACTCCTTCACTGTCATTTTTAGCAAGAATATACTTGCAAAAGTAAAAATAAAAAATAAAAAATCAAGCACATTCTCGACAAAAAAATTTTAAAAATATTTTGTATCTAAAAGAGAGGTATATATATATATTATATATATGGAAAAAAAACCATTGTCTTTCACTTCGGAGGGCCGGGTAGCGTAATATGGCCCATCCATCTTTTTTTTTTTTTACCCAAACCATCCTTATATATATAATTGTCTAGTAACAAGGTTACACCCAACCACGAACAGATCAAAATTCATGACAACATAGGTCGTAGATTATGAATCTAGCAAACCGCTCTAACAGCACCAAAAAATTGTCATCGCTGATAACAACATACAATTCTACTAGATAGAATCGTATGAAGCAAAAAATAGCAGGAAAGAATTAGGATGTGAACCTAACACTTGACAATCTTGTTTTGTCCAGCACCACTTAGCAAAAAGTGAGAGTTCAACCATAAAGAAAATAACTTGGTTGCATCGTGATGAGCAGACAAAATTAACTAGAAAATCAACCACTTGATTTCCCTCTATATATATATATATGAATAACTGGAGAGCAAATAACCTGAATATATTTAATAATATTACACCACCAAGCCACAATCTGCCAAGAAGGAGGAGAATTATCATGAACCGCACGAACTAAAGCTGAGGAAGCCGAAAAGATGACAACCACCTTCAGACCCAATGCAAGAACTTTTGGGATATGGCCAAATATCCCGAAACATGATAAGGGCAAGTCTATTATTGGGATAAATCTAGGAGATAATTAGGAGATAATTTCGGCTTTATCTCTTGGGAGGCAGTTACGGGGCGGAGGTGCAAATCAGAAAGAGCCTCTTATATATACATGGGGCACTTACCATGTGGTAACATCATCGTGAACTTGATCTGCACCGGAGCCCCAAACCCCTTCTTCCTCTCCCTCCGTTTTCTTTCACTGGTATCAGAGCGGTAAAAGATCTCTATTGTCTAAGCCGCGTCGTTCGCCTCCGCTCGCCTACACTCGCCTATGCGCCGCTCCGCATCGTCTGCACGCCACCCAGCATGCTGCTGCTAGTTATAGGTGCCATGCAAGCCAATTCACGTGAGTGATAGCACTTGTAATTATGTACAATATCTTTTGGTAATATTATAATGGTATTTTCTCACTGTATATTCCATGCGTATGTATACTATGATGTCCATGGGTCTGTGCAATGAGAATTGGATCATGATGAGATCATGATACTGAGGCCGATCCTCTTTAAACACAGATCCTAAATATTTCTAGTCATAGGTTACTCAAGAAGGACATTGAGATGACCGAAAGACCAGTGTGCCATATACCTGTCCATATGATGGAAGCAGCTGGTCTCATAGCTACTTGTGTGGAGACACTAGGGATGGTGCAGGTGCTTATTGGAGAATAAGTTCACTGAATGATCTATTCTCGGAATGCTATATGGTTAATGATACCTAATTTTCAGATAGAGATTCCGTAGTCTCAGTTGTGTAAATGGTCCTTAGACTTGAGACACCAAAGATGTCTTGTTTGAGTACTCCATTCTTTGATACTGGATTTATAGGTCTGGATGTTCCAGGTCTAGTATAGCCAGTCATTGGAATGGTAGCCAACCTTACGAAGACATTAATTATGTGTCATAAAGGATCATCCACTCTCGTATCATGAGAGGAATATCCCATATTGTCTCACTCAGGAAAATCCCTGGTCAGGGTCAATTGGATTTAGTGAGAAGGAGTTCTCCAGGAGAATCCGATAAGAGTTTGACTTTAACAGATTCCATATAGACCTGACAACACCATGCCTAATATATGGTCTCTGGATAATAGATGGATGATGGACTACAGGTACACGGTAACTGTGGGCAGACAGGTCCAATGGATTTGATCACTCGTATCGTCTGGGGATTATGGCATAGTGGCCTAGTATGTTCATAATCGATGAGTTGAGTGAATTATTATGGAGATAATAATTCACTAAGTCAGAAGGAGTTCTAACGAGTACAACTCACGGCCAGCTCGATATTGGGCCTAGAGGGTCACACACAAAGGTGGATAACGCGATGATAGAGGATTGGATAAAAGTTATCCAATAAGCCTTATTTAACCCATTATGGACCTATTGGGTAAGACCCAATAAGCCTTGATAAGGATCCATTAGGGAGCATACTAGGATCATGCCACCTCACCCCTTCTGGAAGGAGGACACCTCATCATCATTAACCATCATTACATGATGAGGTGTCCCTACGAGGTGTCTCTTGTCATGATTACATGACGAGGTGTCCTTGTAAGGTGTCCCTCTTATCATCATGACATGGTGAGGTGTCCCTGCGAGGTGTCTCTGTCATGATTACATGACGAGGTGTCATTGCAAGTTGTCCTCTCTTGTCATCATGACATGGTGAGGTGTCCCTACGAGGTGTCCCTTGTCATGATTACATGACGAGGTGTCCTTGCAAGGTGTCCCTCTTGTCATCATACATGGTGAGGTGTCCCTTGTCATCATGACATGATGAGGTGTCCCTGATGAGGTGTCCTTTAGGCTCTCTATAAATAGAAGGGTTTCTCTTTGAAGTTTATGGGCTAGAGCTTGAGAAGAGAAACCACTACTTCATCCCCCCTTCCCGTCTCTTCCTCCTGTGCTCTCCCTAGGCAAGAGGAGAACTTGGAGGGCCGAGCCCTCTTGTTGTTGCTGCTACTTGCTGCTATTGGCCGCTGTGTGGCGTTGCACGACTAGGAGGAGTGGCACCACCGGTGTAGGAGGGATCATCGTCATCGCCGATCATCCACTGTGTGGATATCGCTAGAGGGAGTCTCGCGAGAGCTCCTTCAAACAAGGACTAGTTCTGCGCTTCAGGGGATATACGATCTCCCCTAGGTGAGATTGTCTCACGCCTTATTTGTATGTATGTTTACATGCACCGTACATCATAGCCTGATCAAGTACTTAGATGGAAATCGATTTTTTGTTTTACTTCCGTTGTGCATGTGATGCCCCAAGTCGATTTCCAACAGTGGTATCAGAGCCAAGGTTAGGCTATGATGTTCGTGTTTTGATATTTGATCAATTCAGATTGATTAAGATTAATCCATGTATTAGATTAAGAGTTAATCTAATAGTTTTATTAGTTAAGTGTTTAATTAATTTCTAGTAGCTTATATATATCCATGTGATGTGTATTTTGGGTGGATGATCATGGACCTATGTGTGGATGGAGATTCATTGGGGTCTGCGAGCCCCCTTCTCTTTCTCATTAAAATCGTTGTGTATTTCTACCTCTCCCAATGGTGTAATTCCCTTGATATGATCAAGGTTTCTTAATTGATTAAATGTACATTTTTTGGTCTGCATGCCTATAGTCATTTGTAATTATTGTAATTATTTGAAATCACTCTCGGAGGCACGGCGGAAGCATGGAATCACCGACGGAGCTAATGATGAAGAGGAGGATGAACACCGTGCATAGGATGCGTTGGGAACACACATAGGGCTTAGTGATAAAGTCTTTTGGCTCAAGCTTGATCACGCTAGAATTTGGTCCATGATCATCTGGTGTGGTTATTTATATATATGATTTATATTCATTTCCGCACCTACTAGGTACATATTTGCATGCGATGTAAGTATATGCTAAATATATGTGTGGGTTGTGTATTATTTAGGTATGAGACCACTCAAATAAAATAAAAACTCCTCTACTTTTAATATATTAAGTCGGCAAGCGTGTAGCAATAAGATTGACTCACGTGGCCTTCCATCATTATAGGGCAGACGTCTTTTCTTGATATAGAGTGGGTTGGCGGAGTCACTCCGGGCTCACCTATATTGGAATTTGATATCTGGCCTACGACATAGAGATGTTACCGGTGACTTGAGGATAGGGTATGTTTGGCCGAGTCCCTCGGGAACATATCACCGAATCAAACTCATCTAGTAATGATGGTATTGACTTAACCAAACATCATGGTTGGCGGAGTCCCTCTGGGCCATGGTAATTTGGAGGCCAAATTATGACGGGAATCACAAGAGTTGTGATTGACAAGAGTTGCCTACCATTTGGGCTTGGTATGATTGGTCGAGTCCCTCGAGGTCATGCCAAGATGCCAAATTGGATCCCGATCCCCACTAGGAGTTTGCCGGAAACTTCCAATTCACATGCTAGAGGGTGTCATGTGTCTTGCGAGAAATAGTGGGATAAAATTGAGATAAAAATCCATGTCTTAATTTTCTACAAATCCAAAAGTCTGCATGTTGTTTATTTCTGCTACATCTTTATTTTTCAGAAAAATGTCGCTTGCAAACCCACTCCGTAGCATATTAGATGTCAATCGTCTCACTGGTCCTAACTACGTTGATTGGCTTCGGAACCTGAGAATTGTTCTTACGGCAGAGAAAATTGTGTATGTCTTCATGAGATCGTGGCCGAGCCAGTGGAAGGGACTAGTGAGGAAGTTATTTCTCACTATAAGAAGTATAAGGAAGACTCGGTTCTTGCTCAATGTTATATGTTAGCCTCTATGACTCCCGAGCTGCAAAGACAGCATGAAAAGATGGATGCTCAATCCATCATGCTGCATCTTCGCACCTTGTTTGAGGAGCAAGGACGGACTCAAAGATACGAGATATCAAAGAGTCTGTTCAGGATGAGGATGACAGAAGGGGCATCGGTTCAGAACCATGTCATGAAGATGATTGAGTGGATCGAGAAGCTCACAGGTCTAGGACTTGTCCTCGAAGATGACCTGTGTTTGGATCTACTACTTCAATCCCTTCCAGATTCCTTTTCACAGTTCATTATGAATTTCAATATGAACAAGATAGTGGCAACCCTGTCTGAGCTCCTTAATATGTTGAGGGAAGTGAGGGTTCCATTAAGAAGGAGAAGCCAGTTCTCCACGTTGATGAGATCAACAAGAAGAGGAAGGCACGGAAAAGACCCTTAAGAAGGGCAAAAAGCAAAGGCAATAAAGCGGGGCAAGGCAAAGGTTTGCCAAGAAAGACCCGGCCAAGGATAAAGGAAAGTGCTTCCACTGTGGCAAGGATGGGCATTGGAAGAGGAACTGCAAGGAATATCTTGCAGAAAAGGAAAGCAAAAGCTTGGAGAAGTCAGGTATTCATGATTGATCTCCATTTGTCAGAAATTATGATAATGCATGGGGGATTAGATACCGCATGTGCATCTCATATTTGCAATTCGTTGCAGGTTCTGACAAAGTGTAGGAGACCGTCAAAGGGTGAGGTTGACTTAAGAATGGGGAATGGCGCAAAGTTGTTGTTATTGCTGTCGGCGAAGTCAACCTATTACTACCTCTCGTGGAGCCGCACTTGTGTTGGATAAATGTAACTTTGTTCCTCTATCATCAAAAACATCATTTCCATTTCATGTTTGACTAAAAATGGATATAAGTTTGTTTTTGAGAACAATGGTTGTTCACTGATTTTGGATGATGAGATCATTAGTAAAGGAACATTGTTCAATGGTTTGTTTACATTAGATGTTGCTTTCACATGTCATGAATGTTAGTTGATAAATTGCATAATTGTTATGAATAATCGTGCCATTTGATGACAAATAATTGATAATTTCATAAGTTCTAGTTATCATTTCATTACAATTGCGGAATTGATCAAATCTCTGTTGTGTTGTGATTGCAGGATTAATGGGCAAGAAATGAAGTGTCAAATGGGCCAATAAATTTGATTGGATCAAGAGAGAATAAAAGAGAGATTCTATTAATTTTTAAAAACTTTCTTATTTTTAAAATTCTACTCTCCTATTTTCCAAAAATCTCTCCTTCCGTTCTTTCTCTGCCCCCTTCCTCTCTTTCTCTACTATTTATAACCCTCCCTCTCTCTTCTCTCACAACTATTCTCTTTCTCACTTTCTCTCTCTCCCTCTCTCCTCTCCTCCGATACACCCCGTCTCCCTCTTCTTCTTCTCTTCTCTATCTCTTCTCTTCTTCTTCCTCCCGGCCTCTCTCTTCTTTGCACAAGAAACAGCAACAGCAGCGCTTGCGCAGACCCGCACACGCAGCCCGCCCCGCGCGCCGGGTCCGCCAGCCCGCCGCTGCCCCACCAGCCGCCGCCTGCCGCACCCCGCCCCAGCTGCTCGTGCCCGCCCGCAGGCCAGCGCCACGCTCCAACCGCAGGCTGCCCAGGCCGTGCCGCCTCCCCCTCCCCTCACGTTGCATGCATGCAACGTGAGGGCGTCTCCCGCGCCTCTCTCTCCTCTCGGCGCCCTCTCTGCCTCTCTCCTCTCGCGCCTCTCCTCTCTCTCTCTCTCTCTCTCTCTCTCTCTCTCTCGCTCTCTCTCTCGCCTCTCTCGTCCTCTCTCTCTTCTATCCTCTCTCTCCTCTATCTCTTTCTTTCTCTCTACTCCTCTCTCCTCTCTTTACGCTCTCCTCTCCTCTCTCTCTCTTTTCTCTCTATTCTCTCACTCTTCTCTCTCCTCTTGTCTCTCTTCCTTTTCTTTTAGTTCTCTCTATTTCTTTTCTCTTTATTTCAATGTACTTGTTATTGACTTTTAATTAGAATAAAATCTTGTATTAAACTCTTGTTATTGTTTAATAGTTATAACTTTAATAGTGTTTTGTGTTCTCCCATTCCATCTCTATCTCCTTCACTTATTTAGCATAGTTTAGATTATTTAGTGCAACTTAGTATTAATGTCATCACGCTATTTTCCTAACTAAAAACCCAACGTTTTCAACTCTAAAATCTCGTTCCCTGTGGATTCGAACTCGGCTCTCACCACTTAACTATTGTAACATCTTAGTGTAAGCCGAGATAAATTGAGATTGTTAGTCACGTGTTCAACGACGCATGCGTGGGCTATCAATTTTTGGCGCCGTTGCCGGGGAATTAGATTTTTAGTTTTGATACTTTTGGTGTTTTTTGTATATATTTAGGCTAACATTTTCTTTCTTTTTGTATGTATCAAATAAAAAGTGAAAAAAAAATCCAAAAAATGCATGAAAAATAAAAAAAAAAATGGGTAAGTGAGGGGTGAGTTTCCTCTCTCACTCTTTCCATTTGTTTTCATTTCCAAAAGAATGAGAATTGCGTTGGAGGTAAGTACCATTAAAACCCTCTTGATTGAGTTTCCTTTTCTTAGTTGTCATGTTTGTTTAGACAATTAATAAAAAAAAATCAAAAAAATCAATCACTTGAATTCAATAAAAGATGTCATGTCAAGATTAGAAAACCTCCATCTTTAGGACATGCATCATTTAGATTTCCATCTTAGGTAAGTTTTCTTTTTGAAAAGTTTCCTTTCTTATCGAAGATTGCGGGAGGCAAAGTGAGAATCTCAACTTTCTTAAAGCATGATCATGCATTGCCATGCTTGCATAGAATCCCTTGCTTGATTTTGTGGTGTGCACATCATTTCTAAAATATTTTAAGGGCAGTTTCCTTAACAAGATAAGGTGGGGATTTGATCACCCTTCCTTAGCCCACAAACCACAACTTCCTGCATCTTTTGCATTTCCAAGCCCAATAAAAGAAAGTAGAAACTTGACCTAGGGTTCGCTTTGAGACTTAGGCCCACTTGGGCCCACTATCAAGTTTGGAGATGGTGTCTAAGGCTAGAGGTTTATTGGCAAATGCCTAAGTGGACAAGTGGTACTAATTAGGTCCCTGTGAGAGCAGGGGGAACTCCCACTTTCCCACCTCTTACCTGGCAGTTAACAAGCTTGAAAGTGGATTTGAGTTAGGCCTTAGTTGATTAGTGAGAAATCATATGTTTATGTCCTAGGGAACCAAGTGTGTCATAGGATTAATTGTTTGCTAACTTATTTGAAAATACAAAAAAATCAAATATTTCAAAACAAAAAAAAAATACAAAACAAAAAAACAAAAAAAAGAGGATTTATGTGGGTTGACAATCATGGTTATGAAATGGGCATATCATTTGGACATATTGGATCAGCCCATTATGGTATTCACTCTCAAACTAACCCACTTTATCCATCAACCTCTACTTACCAGTCCAATGGCTCCAAATGGACTCAAGCCCATCTGATTCATGGTCACCCCATTAAAGATCACATATATGATTCAGGGTGGAGGAAATATGTTGACCCACTTTACATCTCATCACCTCCCTCAACCCAAGAACAGACCCAAAACTTTCAAGTGTTATCCACACCCACTCCTTACTCAAAAGTTGATCAAGGTGTCTCCCCTGAAAAATTGAGTTTACTCTATCAAGATCCTCAAGGGAAAATTCAAGGACCCTTTCTAGGTGCCGAAATCATATCATGGTTCGATCAAAAAATTTTGGCATTGATCTTCCTGTGTGTTTAACAAATGCTCCTGAAGGCACACCCTTCCAACCACTCTGGAGAAGTAATGCCACACTTAACACTTAGAGATCAACCTATTCTGGCCCAGCCCAAAGTCCACCTATCCACAACTTTCAACATTGGGCCCAATGCCAAATTGATATTCATGTCAAAAGCCATCATGAGGGACATGTATATCCACAGTCCACTGTACTTCTCCCCGCAATCAGGCCTATGTGATGATCAATTTGGGTATTTTAATTTATGCAAAATTTTCATGATAAACAACAAGTCTTTGAGCAAACATTCGCCCATAAACAACAAGAATTAGAGCAATCCTTTGTCAAAACTGACCTCCTGATTGCTCAACTCATAGAAATCAAAAGGAGGAAAGATGGCCAATCACCATGTCAACCCATTGACGAATATGAACATCATTATCTTGATTGTGACCAACAATTTGACTCTCAATTCCATTCGAAACTTCTCAGTCCAATATAATTGTGGACATACCCACTTGGAAAATGAGAGATAATTTTAATGAGTCAAATCAGGAAGAAATGGGTGCCACTGAAAATCAATCCATTATCTTGGCCCAACTTGAAACTGACCATCAAGAAGACTCAATCCATGATGTAATATTTGAGGACAGCTCTAGTGAATTAGTTGAATTCAAGTTGGGGGGAGAAAGAAAGAGTGTCATCTAGATGTTTGGTCCGAGTTTAATGTGACATCGTTTTCAAGTGAGTAACAAAGAAGAGGTGAGTGTGGAGAAAGAGCTGGGTGTAATCATCAATCATTCTTCTTGGATAAGAGAAGAATTAGAAATTTTGCCTGAAGTCCACATTGACTGGGTCTCTCTTGATGTCGAGAAAGACATGGAACTCCTACCTCTCCCTGATCTTGGCAAATCCAACATGATCATGGACATGCTACCACTAGATGACTGGTCAACTGCACTTGAACCTTTTAAGCATCCTTGTGTGAAAGTCATATCAATTTCATTCCTGATCATGCTACTATTTTTGACTCAAGTCAGCCTGTGGAGTTCAAGCAATCCTCTGAGCATCCAACTCAATCTGACCTCAATATCATGAAAGAGGATCTGAAAATGGAAGTTGTGGGTGAAAATGGTGAAAATAATAAAGTCCAAATTGAAGTGCTCAACACATATAAAGATCTTAGGTGTGCAAATGAAAATTTCTTAATTGAAGATATGATCTTGAGTGCCTTAATTTCTCTATCACTTACTGATCTGCAAGGTATGTGTGGACCACTTGACCCACCATGGCTGGTGATGCCCTACAAAGAAAAAATTTGGAGTCAATTGATTGGGGGTGTTACGTGACCCTGTTACCCCCATGTGTCTGGCTGAAAACATTAAACTTAGCGCTTGTTGGGAGGCAACCCATATTTTTAGGAAAATTGATTTCTATTGATTTCGTTTTTATTTTGTGTCTTAGTGTTTTCTGGCCACTATCCTTTGATAAAGCTACTATGCAACCACCCGCATGTGATCATCAGGTTGCATCTCCCTTTCTTAACTTACATTGGTTGTATTCTATTGTCATTACTTTTATGCCATTGCGGACAATGTCATTTAAGTTGGGGGGAGAGACAAATTGTATTTCAAATTTTTTGTTCCTAACATTGTGCTTCAGCTTCATATTTCATGCAAGAATTTTTTTGCTTCTAGCTTGACTCATAGTGTGTACTTGTGAAGGTGGTGAGTTGAAGGGGTGAGTTAACTAGTATATTTTTAGCATCTTCCTCAAAATACATTTGAAATTTCATCAACACAGTAAGTATTGTTTTGAGCTATTCAAATAGATAATGAGAGTTTTAACGAACATTCAGGTGATTGATTGATATTCTACACTCCTATTGACGACTAATCGTGGGGAAAAAGCTACCTGCCTACAATAAATGTAAAAAAAAATGTGTACTAGTGAAAAAAAAAAGAGAGAGAGAAACATGGAAAATGCCCCTGATCTTAGTAAACCGGGCCGGTGGCTCCTAAGGTAAGAGTTGAGGCTCGCGTCAAACGTGTGAAGGGAAGTGCAGCACCATGTAAATGAAAAGGAAAAAAAGAAAGAGCATGAAAAAAAAAATTAGGCAGAGTGAAAGCTACCTGTAATTCGAGGATCGAATTTAAGGAGAGTTGTAGAGTTGATACCATCCTTGAGTGATAAGTAAAAAGCCCATGCATCCTCTTATTAATGCTCAAACATTATACAAAAAAATCATGAAATTTTGTGTGTATCTTGAGGAACTGTCTAATGACATGAACTCACATATTTGCCTTTGACACTCTCGACTGGAACTTGAAATACTTATGATCAAGCACCCTCATTCTTACTATCTTGCCATGAAATATGATGTTTGAACTCTTATTTGTCCCAATTATTTACTTATGTGCATTGCTAAGGGACTAGCAATGAGTAAGTTGGGGGTGTGTGATAATTGCATAATTGTTATGAATAATCGTTGCCATTTGATTGACAAGTAATTGATAATTTCATAAGTTCTAGTTATCATTTCATTACAAGTGCGGAAATTGATCAAATCTCTGTTGTGTTGTGATTGCAGGATTATGGGCCAAGAAATGAAGTGTCAAATGGGCCAATAAATTTGATTGGATCAAGAGAGAATAAAAGAGAGATTCTATTAATTTTTAAAAATACTTTCTTATTTTTAAAATTCTCCTCTCCTATTTTCCAAAAATCTCTCCTTCCTTTCTTCTCTCCCCCTTCCTCTCTTTCTCTACTATTTTATAAACCCCCCCCTCTCTCTCTCACAACTATTCTCTTTCTCACTTTCTCTCTCTCCCTCTCTCCTCTCCTCCGATCCCTTTCTTCCTCTCTCTTCCTCTCTTCTTCTCTTCTTCTTCCTCTCTTTTCTTCTTCTCCCGGCCTTCTCTCTTCTTTGCACAAGAAACAGCACACAGCAGCAAGCCAGCCCCGCCCAGATCGCTGCGCAGATCGACAGCAGCCGCCCGCGCGCCGGGTCCCGCCAGCCCGCCGCTGCCACCCAGCCGCGCCTGCCGCACCCGCGCCTGCTGCTCGTGCCCGCGCCCGCCAGGCTAGCCCGCGCCCACGCGGCTGCCCGCGTGCCAGCCCGCGCCCACGCGGCTGCCCAGGCCGTGCTCACCTCCACCTCACGTTGCATGCATGTGCAACGTGAGGGCGTCTCCCCAGCGCCTCTCTTCTCCTCTCGGCGCTCTCTCTCCTCTCGGCGCCCTCTCCCTCCCTCTCCTCTCGCTCTCTCTCTCTCTCTTCTCCTCTCTCTCTCTCTCTCTCTCTCTCTCTTCTCTCTCTTTTCTCTCTCGCTCTCTCTCTCTCTCTCTCTCTATCTCTCTCCTCTCTCGTCCTCTTCTCTCTCTATCCTCTCTCTCCTCATCTATTTTCTATCACTCTCTCTCATCTACCCTATCTTTTACGCTCTCTCTCCTCTCTCTCTCTTTTCTCTCTATTCTCTCACTCTTCTCTCTCCTCTTGTCTCTCTTCTTTTCTCTTTAGTTCTCTCTATTTCTTTTCTTTATTTCAATGTACTTGTTATTGACTTTTAATTAGAATAAAAATCTTTGTATTAAAAACTCTTTGTTATTGTTTAATAGTTCTAACTTTTAATAGTGTTTTGTGTTCTCCCATTTCCTCTCTATCTCCTTCTTCACTTATTTAGCATAGTTTAGATTTATTAGTGTAACTTAGTATTAATGTCATCACGCTATTTTCCTAACTAAAAACCCAACGTTTTCAACTCTAAAATTTCGTTCCCTGTGGATTCGACTCGGCTCTCACCACTTAACTATTGTTAACCTCTTTAGTGTAAGCCGATAAATTGAGATTGTTAGTCACGTGTTCAACGACGCATTCGTGGGCTATCATTAGTACGTCTAAAAGAAAGAGAGATGAGTGAACAGGCTTATCTATGGCATTGTAGGCTAGGTCATATCCATGAGGGTAGAATTCCAAAGGTGTTAAAGGGATGGATATTTAGACCCATTTGATTATGAATCATATGCAACCTGTGAATCTTGCCTTCAAGGAAAGTTGACCAACTCTCATTTATGGAACTGGAGAGAGAGCTTCTGAGTTACTAGAACTCATACATACTGATGTATGTGGACCTATGTCCATACAAACCAAAGGAGGATATTCTTACTTCATACATCAATGATGACTTCTCAAGGTATGGACATGTGTACTTAAATGAAGTACAAGTCTGAGCCTTTGAAAAATTCAAAGAATATAAGAATGAAGTAGAAAATCAGACTGGAAAGAGTATTAAGATTCTTCGTAAGATGAGGAGGAGAGTACTGAGTACAGAGTCACCCAATTTTAAAGGACAATGGGATTCTATCCCAATGGACTCCTCCTCATACACCTTAGCTCAATGGTGTATCGGAAAGGAGGAATCGCAACATTGTTGGATATGGTGCGATCCATGCATGAGTTTGCAAACCTCCCCATGTCCTTCTGGGGATATGCCCTACAACACCGCAGCTTACCTTCTGAATAGAGTTCCCACTAAGACGATAGTGTTCCACTCCATATGAAATATGGAAAGGGAAGAAGCCCGATCTTAAAGTTAGTAAGATTTGGGGCTGCCCTACCCACGTTAAGAGACACACCCTGAAAATTGGAATCAAGGTCAGAATGGTGCATATTCGTGGGATACCCCCAGGAAACTTGTGGGTATTATTTTATCACCTGAGGACCAAAGGTCCTGTTGCCAAGAGAGCAGTGTTCTTGAGAAGGAACACATTCTTGGTGGAACCGTGGGAGTGTGATGAATTGAGTGAGGTTGGGGAACCTAGCTCAAGCACCATTACTGCAGAGAAGAGTCTGTTCAGGTACCTATCACACAAATTCCAAATTTTCGTAGGTCAGTAGAGTTCTATCCTCCTGAAAATATGTGGGACATATCAAGGGACAATACTCCAAAGATATTGATCCTCAAACCTACGAGGAGTCTATTATGAGCATAGACTCCCAGGAAATGGCAAGAGGCCATTGAATTCTGAGATGTATCCATGTACTCCAACCAGGCTTGGAACATAGTGTGATGCACCTGAGGGTATGTACCATTGGGTGCAAATGGATCTTCAAGAAGAAGATTGGAGTAGATGGGAAAGGTTAGAGACCTTTAAGGCAAGAATTGTGGCCAAAACGGATATCGTCAAAGGCAAGGTATTGACTATGATGAAACCTTTTTCGCCCGTCGCCATGCTAAATCTATCAGAAATTTTATTAGCCATTGCAGCATACCATGACTATGAGATCTAGAAGATGGATGTAAAAAAGCATTCCTCAATGGCAAACCTCGAGGAAGAGGTGTATATGATACAGCCTGATGGATTCATTTCCGAGAAAGAAAAGTCCAGATAAGGGTGCAAGTTGCTTAAGTTTATTTATGGACTAAAGCAACTTCCCGAAGTTGAACATAAGGTTGGTGAGGGTAATCAGATCTTATGACTTCGTTAAGAACAAAGATGAGCTTGTGTATATAAGAAGGTAAGTGGGAGTGTTATCATTTTTGGTGGTGTATGTGGATGACATCCATCATTGGAAATGATATTGGAATGCTATCCACAGTTAGACTTGGTTATCAAAGAACTACTCATGAAGGACTTAGGGGAAGCATCCTACATTTTGGGATTCGAATCTATAGAGATAGATCTAAGAGGATGCTTGGATTGTCCCAGTCCATGTACATAGACACCATAGTCAAAAGATTTGGCATGGAAAATTCCCAAAGAGGTCTCATACCACTGAGACATGAATTTCTCTTTCTAAGAGTATGTCTCCAAAGACTCTAGAAGAAAGGCCATACATGGATAGAATACCATATGCGTCTGCTATAGGATCTATCATGTATGCAATGTTATGTACTAGACCTGATATAGCACATGCTCTAAGTGTTACGAGCAGGTATGTAATACCCCAGAAATTTCATTAATTAAAAATTATAGATAGAATGGAAATTTTGTCAATAATAAAAAAAATTAAACTAGTTAAATGATATGCATTATTATCACATGCGTAAAACAATATAAATTTTTTTAAAAAAATAAAAGTTATACTTTAAAAAATATTCCCTAATGACCCATTAAGAAATTGGGGCATAGAAAATAATTCGACCGGGGTTTTTAGAATTTAGGTGACTATTATTGTAATCAAGGGATATTCGGAAAACCCATTATTTTATGAGCCAAGTGGATTATAATAAAAGTCAAATAACTGGGGGGTAGACTTTAACAATAGGTATTGATAATCCATCATGAGAAATTGGATCAATAGACCTCTCATGGCCATGAATAAATTCAATGAGAAAATGTAATAAAAATCCAAAACTCTATTATTCTCCAATTAAAAAGGGAAATTCCATAGTTAAATTCTATTAAGTGATGGGCTTTGCTATATTGACCCATTAGAAATAAGTGGGCAAATAGAGATTTTAAAAAGAGGAATAATAGAGAAATACCCAAATTCGTAACTAGAATATTACTAAAATAGAAAAAGAGATATTTAATGTATTAAATAGCTAGTGAATTAGGATTGGATTCATAAACCTACCCTAATAGTTGGCCACGAATTTGGCTCTCATCTAACCCAAATAGAAGTTGGAAGCAAGGAAGGAAAGAAGGAGTTAGGAAATCTCGTAATTAAAGAGAAATTGAGTAGTAGTAGGAATAGGAACCCTTACTAGCTTAAATACTCTCTAACTCTCCATGGCCGATCGTGAAACTTTGCTGGGGCTCTCTAGATGTGGAGAGAAGGCCAAGGAGAAGGAGAATTCGTGGAAGAAGGCTCTCTCAAGCATCTTCCTTTGTTCTTCAAGTTCTAGCCCTAGAGAGTAAAAACGGACTCTAAAGGTAGGCATTCTCACGAGCAAAACTCAATTAAATCCATCTGTAGATTGTTCCATACATCAGGAACAAAAGCCTCTTGTTTCACTCTTTTTCATCGAGCCAATCTTTGATCTCTATTTTTGAAATTCTGCAAATATGATGAACCCGACCCTTCTTCTTTATTTTTGATCTCCATGTATACTCAACCTCGTGCTCTCAAATTTTAACTAGAGTTACTGATGGATGTTAGGCATCTTTTGCCCCTAAAAGCCCTAATTTTTATCCATCCTTTGTCACGAATTAAATCTTGCATGATTTCGACAGGTACTGTTGCGATTTAACCTTGACTTGTGTTACAAGTTCCATACCTCTTTGTGGAGTCGTTTTAGACCAAGTGTTCAACAGAGAACTTGTTACCTCATGACTCTACTTTCATTTGGCACTATTTTCCCAATTTGTGTGATCGTACTAGAGTATTAGCCTGAACATTAACACTATGTCAGATTCACACAGTCAGTCACAATACATTTTATTACCTAGTCAAACGACTTTGTCTCAATTATTTGCTACTGTACAAAGTATTGGAAGTAAATAACTAACAAAGGTGGTTTCACTCGATTTGGATCACCCTAGCATTTGTTTTGATTTTTCAACCCCATAGTGTTGCCCAGCTAGCTAGCCCAGAGGGGGGGGGGTGAATGGGTTGTTAAAATTTCGATCTCTGATTAAAACCTGTTTACTGGAAAGATTACACAACTTAATAATGAGGTTAGAGTTAGAGCAAATAAGACACCAATTACACAAAGCACATCCACAAGACACAAGGATTTTTATCCTGGTTCGGAACTCCTCTCCACAGGAGACCTACGTCCAGTCCCTGAGCAATGCCTCAGGATTTCACTACCAAGGGTACAATCCCCCTTAAGGATCCTTACACCCAGCTTCAACTGGTCTTCCTTCAGCCTGAAGGGAACAACAACCACCCTGGATACCACCAGGTCTTCCTTCGACCAGAAGGGAACACAACTTAATAAGAAAAGAGTGTGGGAACAGGCTTCAGACTCTAGCTTGACCAGCTACACACTGAAGCTACCAAGGCCCGAGAGAGAAAGAGATTTAACAAGGTTTTCTCTCCAAGGACTACACAAGCTCTCACAAATAAAAACTCTTTTTGATCACAGAGAGCTAAGAGCTAAGAGCTAAGAACAAGGTTGGAGTGGAAGCTTCGCTCTTGTTTCAATCTTCTGAAGACTCGAGGAGATGGATTTCTTTCTTTTCAAATTGCTAGCGTTGTTCTGCCTCTTCTATTCTCTTTTCGTCTTGAGTCTTCTATTTAAACTGCTGATTCAAATTCGAACGTTGAAGTGTCCGTTGTCTTTCATCCTTGTGTACGTTAGACTGGTCACAAAGGAAGCTTCTGATCGTCAGTCTTTTATCCTTATGTACACGCCAAAGAGATGTCATAGAACTTTGTATCTTGTGTCCAACGTTGTCCAGATGAGTCTTGTCAGATATCTGTAAGCATATCATCAATAAATAGAAGACAGCTGAGACTGCTGTCTATAGTTAGTTGAGATGGAACGAATATTGCAGTATATAGCAAGGCTCCTTTCTGTCTAAAAAGTACGTAGACAGAGTAGCATAGAAATGGAAGATATTGTCTGCATGCATGGGAGATACGATCAGAGAGCATTTAATGCATAGCAGTCAACGGACAAGATATGACTTTGACTTTTCAACGCTATTAAAAGGCATTATACTGATGCATCAAGAAATTCGATAAAAAGAATCTTGCTGACTTTATAACTTATGAAGTCGTTATGAACTGTAAAGAAATCGTTATGAACTCTAAAGAAATCGTTATGAATCATGAACACTTATGAAGTCGTTATGAACTGTAAAGAAATCGTTATGAACTCTAAAGAATCGTTATGAATCATGAACACTTATGAAGTCGTTATGAACTGTAAAGAAATCGTTATGAACTCTAAAGAAATCGTTATGAATCATGAACACTTATGAAGTCGTTATGAACTGTAAAGAAATCGTTATGAACTCTAAAGAAATCGTTATGAATCATGAACACTTATGAAGTCGTTATGAACTGTAAGAAATCGTTATGAACTCTAAAGAAATCGTTATGAATCATGAACACTTATGAAGTCGTATGAACTGTAAAGAAATCGTTATGAACTCTAAAGAAATCGTATGAATCATGAACACTTATGAAGTCGTTATGAACTGTAAAGAAATCGTTATGAACTCTAAAGAAATCGTTATGAATCATGAACACTTATGAAGTCGTTATGAACTGTAAAGAAATCGTTATGAACTCTAAAGAAATCGTTATGAATCATGAACACTTATGAAGTCGTTATGAACTGTAAAGAAATCGTTATGAACTCTAAAGAAATCGTTATGAATCATGAACACTTATGAAGTCGTTATGAACTGTAAAGAAATCGTTATGAACTCTAAAGAAATCGTTATGAATCATGAACACTTATGAAGTCGTTATGAACTGTAAAGAAATCGTTATGAACTCTAAAGAAATCGTTACGGCTAGAGAGTCGTTGCGAGTTCTAAAGAAATCGTTACGAGATCTAAAGAAATCGTTACGGCTAGAGAGTCGTTGCGAGTTCTAGAGAAATCGTTACGAGATCTAAAGAAATCGTTACGGCTAGAGAGTCGTTGCGAGTTCTAGAGAAATCGTTACGAGATCTAAAGAAATCGTTACGGCTAGAGAGTCGTTGCGAGTTCTAAGAAATCGTTATGACTATAGAGTCGTTGCGAGTTCTAAAGAAATCGTTACGGCTAGAGAGTCGTTGCGAGTTCTAAAGAAATCGTTATGACTATAGAGTCGTGCGAGTTCTAAAGAAATCGTTATGACTATAGAGTCGTTGCGAGTTCTAAAGAAATCGTTACGGCTAGAGAGTCGTTGCGAGTTCTAAAGAAATCGTTACGAGATCTAAAGAAATCGTTATGACTATAGAGTCGTTGCGATATCGATTTGTTTGAGTTTTCCAGACAAAGAGGAAATCGTTCTGCTTACCAAAGAAGTCGATACAAAGACTTGGACAGAATGTGAGATGAGACTTACCTGATTGTCTTGAACTTTCATTTTTCTTTTATTTCCTGTTCTCAAGGCTCAAGTAGTCCATTAGTACTATTTTGTTAATCATCAAAATTAATATATGAATAAATAAATGAGATATTTATTATGGGGACAGTTTGGTCATCAATCTCCCCCTTTTGATGATGACAAAATATACTAAACATCATAAAAAAATTAAACATGTTTTTCAGATTTACTTTAGTTTTCTCCCCCATTTTGTCAATAAGCAAAAAGATAAGCTGAGAGACAAAGAAGAGAGATCCTTGTATTAAGTATGAGAGAGGTAGTACAAGGGAGATAACAAGGAGGCATGCTGTGAGATGACAGCCCATGCCTTGATCTCAAGGTCTTCAAACGTCTGTTGGAAAACCCCAGAAGCAACTGAGAAGTTGGGACCCATAGATTGGGTGGCTCTTTGAATGTACAAAATCCGTTGCTGATCCAAGAATTCTGTATATTGATCTGGATCCAGGATGAATCTGAAGTAAGTGCTTTTTCCGAAGCTGGCACGATGGAGAAATCTATCCAAGGAGATTGGATAGAAGATCTTCTGATCTAATAGATCCTGCTTCAGAGCATAGAAAGCTGTATATCGAGCTGCCCACTGAACATAAATCTCTTGAATAGGATTTATGGAGTTGAGATCCATGAAGGCTTCGGCTGAGAGAGAGGGCTTATTTTGATTAACCAAGGAACTGTTGATGGCTTCTAACTGAAGGTTGGTTTCCCTGTAGATGATTGCCCACACGGAGGGTGTAAGCCTTTCACACTCAGAAATGAGTGGAGCCAAAACCTGAGAGGAGATGCGGCCAGAGTGATATTCTCTGAAGATAAACCGCAGGAAGGAGGGCAGTCTGCTCTGCTTGGCTGACATTCTACCCATCTGCCTGGCAAACATTTCAAATGCATTGGAGCCTGCATCTGAACCAAATACTAGGGAATGCAACTTTGGCAAAAGGACTGGAGAGTCAATCCGGATATCAGCAAAGTTCACTGTTAGGGGAATATTCACTGGACGTTCGGATCTTAACATTACTATAGCTGAATGGAATTGAGAGAACTGGACTTCTGGCAGTTTGTTCAGGAAGCAGAAGTCACTGTACTGCTGGAAGCATTTGGCAATGCGGATCTCTTTCAAGATGAAAGGACCCCACAAATTTTTATGCTTGAGAAAGAACCACTCAGAGAGAGTGAGAGAATGAGCTCCATGCGAAATGGATTCGGCCCTGGCAGTCAAGAACTTGTTGTATTGAGCTTTGTTGCCCTTGACATTTGCCCACTGATCTTCAGTCTTGAACTCAGTCCCCTCAAAGATTTTGGATTTATGAAAGTGGGATAACTGGGTAAGAGGAAGAACAATATTTAGGTGCTCAGTAAGGTTAAGGAAGGGAATACCATAAATGGTGGAGAGGATGCACTTTTGAAGGTATTCCTTATAAAGGAATCTTTTCTGAGGTTCAAGGGTAAGAGAGTACCAAAGAGGTGGAAATAAGGAGGAGGAGATGGAAACAGAGGATGATTGTTTCCTCTTTTTCTTGGCAGGACTGGGAGGATCAGTCCTGTGAATATGAGTGGCAGTGAAAAGAATAGTGGAAAGAGTATTTCTCTCAAATTCATCCGGCAAATTTGTGTCAAAGACACCAAGTAGAGGAGGTGGTTCTGAAATTAAAGTAACAGAGGGTGGAGGAGTAGGAGGATAGAAAATGTGTTTTGGATTGAAGGATGAAGTGGGTTGAATTGGAGTGGTTTGAGTTTGAGGTGATGAGGGTAAGAAGGATGATGAGGCTGAAGTGTGAGAAGGAGTAGGAGAGAAGGTAGGTTGAGATGAGAGGATAGAGGATGATGGTAGGGTGCGAGGTACTGGGTGTTTTATAGTTGGTGGAGCAGGAGGGGCTGTGAGAGGAGAGGTAGGTGAGGACAAAATTGGAGTTGCAAGATTTGAAGTGTCAGGAGCCGAAGTAGCTGACATAGGCTTTTTCCCTTTGGCTTCTCTGACAACTGAAGAGGGTCCTGATGACCCTGAAGCTTGCCCTGATGGCCCTGATGGCCCTGATGCTTGAACTGGTAGCCCTGATGGCCGAGGAACTTCTGCTGGAGGCCCTGGTGGCCTAGGAACTTCAGCTGGACTGCTCTGAGTGGGTGCAGGAGGGACACCACTGGACCTTGAAAGATTAGCCAGCAAAATCTTCATATCGGACATCTCTTTATTGAACCACCTCATTGCATTTCGAATTGAGGATAGATCAGAGGAGGTTGAGGCTTGATTAGAGATAATGCCCTGAACACTTGTCTGAACAGATGACAAGACTTCTCCTTGAGCTTTCAACAATGCCATAATAGGCTTCAGATTGACTTTTCTGTGACTTTTTCTTGGCCTTTTGTGAGCCACTCTCTTTTGCTTCCCTTGCTGAATGACAGGCTCCTCAAGATTGATATTGCTTGCTCTAGGGCCTTCACTAATAGGAATACTGGCAGGAGGTGGAATTTCCTCAATGCCTACTTGCTCCCCCTGAATAGGAGCGGGGAGTTCAACACTTTCTTGCTCCCCTGAGCAGGAGCTTCTTCCAAGACAACATCTGGTTGAGTACCTGCTTGTACCTCAACATTAGCAAAAGAATCTGATAGAATTTCTGTATGGCCTGGTGCCATAGCTTCTTCTTCAACACATCCACCTTCTTTAGAAGTAACTGAGTGGAGGGAATGGAATCCAATACCTCTTTTAAGATTGAGGCGACTAAGGTGGTGGGCGAGGAGTCTGCCACACCAGCTGCACCTTCTTTCATCTGAACTTCTGGAGAATGAGAGATAATCTCCACAATAGGTGAGACTGAACCTTCTGCCTGGCTGGACACAACTGGAACTGCTGCTGCTTGAACAACTGCCGCTGCTGCTTCTACTTCTTCTTCTGCTGCTGCTGTTTGCTCTGCTGCTGCTGCTTCTTCTTCTGCTGCTGCTGCTTGCTCTGCTACTTCTGGAATATCTTCAAGAACTGCTTCTCCTTCAGCCACAGAGGACTTTGACCAAACTCCTTCTTGTACTGAAAAACCGCTTTTCTTTAGATTTCTGGACCTGATTGACTGGCCCATCTTTTCAGCTACTGCTCCTGACAAATCTACTCCAAAGTGCTTGAAGACCTTGGTCAGTAGATGAGCATACGGAAGGGAAACATTCCACTTGCTCTTTGTTTCCCATAACTGAGCGTGTGCAAACATCATTCGCTCAATCATCACTGCGGCCAGGTTTATCTCTTTGTTCTGGATGGCCCAGAACATTATGTCCGAATCTGCCCTAGTGCATGAAGAAAAGGTAGCACTGCGAGGTACTAAGATTTGGCAGACTATAAAGTGAAGTAATCTATTGAATGCGGACATCTGATTAATATCAAGCTTCCCATCCTTCAACTTAAATCCTGGACCGATAATCCCTAGACCTTTGACTTCATCATTCACAGAGTGAATGCCACTAAATCCAGAGGTCTTTACTCCAAACAGATCATGCAAAAGCTCATGGGTTATTCTGATTTGGATGCCCTTGACAGAGGAAACAAGGGACCCATCTGCTTCTGACTTCAGACAAATGTAGAAGGCTTTCACCAAGTCCGGGTAGCTTACCTCACTGAAGGTGACCACATCCATCCACTGCAATCTTCTTAGAGTATCAACTAGCCTGGCCATGCCACTCTTCTCAAGATTCTGAACATCTACTGCCTTATTTCCGCAAATCTTCGTCTTCACAAACGTAAATCTTTCTTGCTCCTTTGGGGATAAATACTCAGCACTGTAGCCCCCAACACTTCCGGAGATTAACGGAGCGGCCATGGGTTAGAGGAGAAGGAGATTCTGATGAAGGGAAATGACAGAAGAGGTGGAAGCTTTCGAAGGAATTCTTCGCGGGAAGAGGAGAAAGCTTCGAAAGTTGCAGAGAGTCGTTCCCAAAATCGTTAGGGCATCGGCTTTGGGTGAACGGATAGAGGATAAAAGGGTAAAGGTAGAAGACGAGTCGTTCTCAGAACGATTTGAATAAATTATTATTATTTTATCGAAAAGTGAAGCGCCAGAGGCAGTAAAGCCAGAAAACGACAAAATCGTTTGACGGGTCAAACGGCCTTTACTGCGATAGCGGTCAAGGAATGTAGACAAACTGAATTTTGCTCATTGTTAAAGAAGGAAAATTTCATTTCTATCTGAAAAAAAAATTTTATGCCAATAAAATTACAGAGATCTTTTCACACATTGCACATCCCTAATTCCCTTCTAAGAGATGTGAATCTCTCTTCAGGTAGGGCTTTTGTGAAGATGTCTGCTAATTGACCATTTGTATCTATAAAAGAAATTTCTAAATTACCACTAGCTACGTGGTCTCGAATAAAATGATATCTTACCTCAATGTGCTTAGTCCTTGAGTGCTGAACTGGATTTTTGGTGAGGTTGATGGCACTTGTATTATCACACAATAGCGGAATTGATTTGATGTGAATTCCGAAATCCTCAAGTTGTTGCTTTATCCAAAGAAGTTGTGTACAGCAACTTCCAGCAGCAACATATTCTGCCTCAGCTGTTGATAAAGCTACTGAATTTTGTTTCTTGGATGACCATGATATTAAACATCCTGCAAGAAACTGACAAGAACCACTGGTGCTTTTTCTATCTACTTTGCATCCAGCATAATCAGCATCTGAATATCCTACTAATTCTATTTCACAAGATCTAGGATACCAGAGACCTAAATCATGAGTTCCAGCCAGATATCTAAATATTCTTTTTACTGAAATTAAATGAGACTCTCTAGGGTCTGCCTGATATCTAGCACACATGCATACACTAAACAAAATATCTGGTCTACTTGCAGTTAAGTAAAGTAATGATCCTATCATACCTCGATAATTCTTTTGATCTACCTTTTTACCTTTTTGATCACTGTCCATTCTGATTGATGTGCTCATTGGAGTTGATAATGGCTTTGCACCTTCAAATCCAAATTTCTTTAACAGCTCTTTGGTGTACTTGGCTTGACAGATATGAGTGCCATCCTTCCCTTGCTTAATTTGCAATCCAAGGAAGTAGCTTAGCTCCCCCATCAAGCTCATTTCGAATTCTCCCTGCATAAGCTTTTCAAAGTACTTGCAAAGAGATTCATCAGTAGATCCAAAAATGATATCATCTACATATATTTGCACAAGAAGTATATTTTTAACTTTAGATTTTATAAATAATGTACTATCTACTTTACCTCTAGTGAAACCATGATCCAATAAGAAGGTACTGAGCCTCTCATACCAAGCTCTAGGTGCTTGCTTTAATCCATATAAAGCCTTATGAAGTTTAAATACATGATTTGGAAATTCGGTATCATCAAAGCCTGGAGGTTGTTCAACATAAACTTCCTCCTTGATAAAACCATTTAAAAAGGCTGATTTGACATCCATTTGAAATAGTTTTAAATCAAATGCAGATGCATAAGCAAGTAAAATCCTAATAGCCTCAAGTCTAGCTACAGGTGCATAGGTTTCATCGAAATCTATGCCTTCCTCTTGAGAGTAGCCTTGAGCTACCAATCTGGCCTTGTTCCTTAAGATTATTCCAGACTCATCCAGTTATTTCTGAACACCCATTTGGTGCCAATAACTGAATGATTGGATGGTCTAGGAACAAGTGACCATACTTGGTTTCTCTTGAACTGATTTAGTTCATCTTGCATGGCTAATATCCAAGATTCATCAGATAAAGCTTCATTGACTGTCTTAGGCTCTATTTGAGAAACAAAGGCTAAATAGTCACAAGGAATTACATTACCTCTTGTTCTTACCCCTACAGATGGATCACCAATAATGTTTTCAGGAGGGTGATCTTTCTGATGTCTCCATTCTTTTGGAAGATTTTCATGTTGAATTTCAGTTTGCTGCAGTTCTTCCAGAGGAGGATCATCCTTGTCCTTAATTGAGGTATTCTTTAATTTTTCAGACAAGTCATCCGCATCATCAATGTCACTAATTTCTTCCTTTTTCAAGGAAGGGTTAGATTCATCAAAAATAACATGTACAGATTGTTCAATTACTAAGGAACGTTTATTGAAAACTCTATAACCTTTGGGTTTAGAAGAGTACCCCATGAAGATGCCTTCATCTGATTTGGCATCCAACTTACCAATGTCCCTTTTTCCATTGTTATGGATGAAGCAAGGACATCCAAATATTCTGAAATGGCTAATCTTTGGCTTCTTTTCTTTGTAGAGTTCATAAGCAGTCTTTTTCAGAATTGGCCTGATCATCACTCTATTAATGATATAACATGCAGTGTTGATAGCTTCAGCCCAGAAGTATCTTGGCAAATCGTATTCTGACAACATGGTTCTTGCCATATCCAAAAGAGTTCTGTTTTTCCTCTCAGCAATTCCATTCTGTTGAGGTGTTCTTGGAGCTGAAAAGTTGTGCTCAATTCCTTGATCATCACAGAACTTTGTAAACTTTTCATTCTGAAACTCACCACCATGATCTGATCGGATAGAGACAATTGTGAATTTTGATCTTTCTGAACTTTCTTACTGAAGCTGACAAAATTATCAAATGTGTCATCTTTGTGCTCTAGAAAGGATACCCAAGTGAATCTTGAATAATCATCAACTATTACAAATCCAAAATTCTTTCCTCCCAAACTGGTAGTCCTCATTGGCCCAAATAGATCCATGTGAAGTAGTTCTAAGGGCTTTGAGGTGGTTACTACAGTCTTTGATTTGAAGGAGCTCTTGGTGTGCTTTCCTCTTGCACAAGGTTTGCAAATACTGTCCAAGCTAGAATTGACCTTTGGCAATCCTTCAACTAGCTTCCTTTTTCTAAGCTTATTCAAACCGTCCAAGCTGCAGTGGCCCAATCTTCTGTGCCACAGCTCTGTTGATTGATCTTTATTAGCTGCCAAACACACATCTTGATCCTTGAGTTCTTCTAGATAGAGTACATACAGATTTCTTTCTCTATAGGCTTCAAAAATGACTGCTCCATCCTTTAATATACTGCACTTTGATTCCTGGAACTGAATCTGATGACCTTTGTCACACAACTGGCTGATGCTTATGAGATTATGCTTTAACCCTTTGACCAGCATTACATCTTCAATTACTGATCTTCCTTTGATGTTTACGGATCCACTTCCTACTACTGTGCCTTTTCCATTATCTCCATATGTGACTGTTCCTTCTTCGTCTTGGAGATTAACAAAAAGCTTCTGGTTCCCTGACATGTGCCTTGAGCATCCACTATCCAAATACCATTTGGATGCTTTTGATTTTCCCTGAAAATTAAACACTAAATTTTAGGTACCCAAGTTCTTTTGGGTCCTGATTGGTTAGTATCATCAACTTTACCTTTTAATATCCATTTTTATGTCTTGTTGGGCATGTTATTTTAATATGTCCTAACTTGTTGCAGTGACTGCAGCAGGATAACTTAGTCACTTTTTCTATATATTTGAAATCAGCTTTGTATGCTATATCTTGTTCGGGTACAAATTTTGGTGTTGGATATGTTTTAGGGTATATTATGGTTTCTTCATTGTCTGGGGGTGTATATCCTAATCCATTTTCTTTTTACCTGATCTTCTAGCATCTTTTAATATTAAAGAGTTTTTACCATTGGTAAATTTTCTAGTGTACATGATAGATTATCATTTTCTTTATTTAGTCTTTCTATTTCTATTTTAAATTCACCTAAGTCTTCTTGTTTTTCTAGAAGATTTATTTTCTATTTTTCTTTTAAATCTTCACATAATAATTCATTTCTTCTTTTATGTTCAGTAATGTTTTTCAAGTTCTTCATTTTCTGTTCTTAGGTCTGAATTTGTATTTTCTAAACAGATTATATTTTTCTTACTAGTTTAAGTAATTTGCATACTTCTTTGTATTTTTCATAAAGTTCATTAAAAGCATTTTCCAAATTATCAGAATCTGAATCATTGCATGAATCAAAAGAAGAGTCAGAAGTTACCTTATCTTCGGTGTTGGCCATGAGAGCCAAGTTGGCTTCTTCACCTTCACTGCTCGAGCTTGACTCACTGGTACCAAAGATTCTTCTGAATTATCTCCACTTGCTTTGAGAGCATTTGATTGTTTCCTTCTACTGGAGGATTGCCTAATCTCTCCAGTTTATCTCGTGAGCCATGAGAGATCCTATAGCTTCTCCAATGACATTAATTTTAAATCATTGGCTTCTTCAATAGCTGTTACCTTCGGAGTCCAAGAAGATGGTAAAGATCTGAGGACTTTTCTAACCATATCTGGTACGTCATAAACCTTTCCCAAACCAGCTAAACCATTTGTAATGTCTGTGAATCTGCTGAACATCTGAGTTATTGATTCACCTGTCTGCATCTGGAATCTTTCATATTGAGCTACTAGAATATCTATTCTGGTCTCCTTTACCTTGTCTGTCCCTTCATAGGTAATTCTGAGCTTTTCCCACATCTCCATTGCGGATTTGCAGGCTGAGACTCTATTGAATTCTTTCTTGCTTAGGGCACAGCATAATATGCTCTTGGCTTTGCAGTTTAAGGATATTCTTTTCCTATCATCATCTGTCCACTGAGCCTT
The DNA here is from genome assembly GCA_014218235.1 of Colocasia esculenta. Taxonomy (NCBI): domain Eukaryota; kingdom Viridiplantae; phylum Streptophyta; class Magnoliopsida; order Alismatales; family Araceae; genus Colocasia; species Colocasia esculenta. Next base: position 63,868,181 of record CM024763.1, on the reverse strand, counting down.
GGCATTTGTGACCGAAAGATCACCTTCTTCTACAATGGACCATATTGTGTAATCATGACCTTGTAGAAAATATTCCATTCTAGTCTTCCAGTAGGTGTAGTCTTCTCCATCGAACAAGGGAGGCCTGTTGACTGACTGACCTTCGAAGTTGCTTTGGGCTGCCATTGATCTTTGCTCTTCAGATCGTTGGATCTTCTTCTTTGTCGAAGAGACGGGCTCTGATACCACTTGTTGCCCAGCTAGCTAGCCCAGAGGGGGGGGGGTGAATGGGTTGTTAAAATTTCGATCTCTGATTAAAACCTGTTTACTGGAAAGATTACACAACTTAATAATGAGGTTAGAGTTAGAGCAAATAAGACACCAATTACACAAAGCACATCCACAAGACACAAGGATTTTTATCCTGGTTCGGAACTCCTCTCCACAGGAGACCTACGTCCAGTCCCTGAGCAATGCCTCAGGATTTCACTACCAAGGGTACAATCCCCCTTAAGGATCCTTACACCCAGCTTCAACTGGTCTTCCTTCAGCCTGAAGGGAACAACAACCACCCTGGATACCACCAGGTCTTCCTTCGACCAGAAGGGAACACAACTTAATAAGAAAAGAGTGTGGGAACAGGCTTCAGACTCTAGCTTGACCAGCTACACACTGAAGCTACCAAGGCCCGAGAGAGAAAGAGATTTAACAAGGTTTTCTCTCCAAGGACTACACAAGCTCTCACAAATAAAAACTCTTTTTGATCACAGAGAGCTAAGAGCTAAGAGCTAAGAACAAGGTTGGAGTGGAAGCTTCGCTCTTGTTTCAATCTTCTGAAGACTCGAGGAGATGGATTTCTTTCTTTTCAAATTGCTAGCGTTGTTCTACCTCTTCTATTCTTCTTTTTCGTCTTGAGTCTTCTATTTAAACTGCTGATTCAAATTCGAACGTTGAAGTGTCCGTTGTCTTTCATCCTTGTGTACGTTAGACTGGTCACAAAGGAAGCTTCTGATCGTCAGTCTTTTATCCTTATGTACACGCCAAAGAGATGTCATAGAACTTTGTATCTTGTGTCCAACGTTGTCCAGATGAGTCTTGTCAGATATCTGTAAGCATATCATCAATAAATAGAAGACAGCTGAGACTGCTGTCTATAGTTAGTTGAGATGGAACGAATATTGCAGTATATAGCAAGGCTCCTTTCTGTCTAAAAAGTACGTAGACAGAGTAGCATAGAAATGGAAGATATTGTCTGCATGCATGGGAGATACGATCAGAGAGCATTTAATGCATAGCAGTCAACGGACAAGATATGACTTTGACTTTTCAACGCTATTAAAAGGCATTATACTGATGCATCAAGAAATTCGATAAAAAGAATCTTGCTGACTTTATAACTTATGAAGTCGTTATGAACTGTAAAGAAATCGTTATGAACTCTAAAGAAATCGTTATGAATCATGAACACTTATGAAGTCGTTATGAACTGTAAAGAAATCGTTATGAACTCTAAAGAAATCGTTATGAATCATGAACACTTATGAAGTCGTTATGAACTGTAAAGAAATCGTTATGAACTCTAAAGAAATCGTTATGAATCATGAACACTTATGAAGTCGTTATGAACTGTAAAGAAATCGTTATGAACTCTAAAGAAATCGTTATGAATCATGAACACTTATGAAGTCGTTATGAACTGTAAAGAAATCGTTATGAACTCTAAAGAAATCGTATGAATCATGAACACTTATGAAGTCGTTATGAACTGTAAAGAAATCGTTATGAACTCTAAAGAAATCGTTATGAATCATGAACACTTATGAAGTCGTTATGAACTGTAAAGAAATCGTTATGAACTCTAAAGAAATCGTTATGAATCATGAACACTTAGAAGTCGTTATGAACTGTAAAGAATCGTTATGAACTCTAAAGAAATCGTTATGAATCATGAACACTTATGAAGTCGTTATGAACTGTAAGAAATCGTTATGAACTCTAAAGAAATCGTTATGAATCATGAACACTTAGAAGTCGTTATGAACTGTAAGAAATCGTTATGAACTCTAAAGAATCGTTATGAATCATGAACACTTATGAAGTCGTATGAACTGTAAGAAATCGTTATGAACTCTAAAGAAATCGTTATGAATCATGAACACTTATGAAGTCGTATGAACTGTAAGAAATCGTTATGAACTCTAAAGAAATCGTTATGACTATAGAGTCGTGCGAGTTCTAAAGAAATCGTTACGAGATCTAAAGAAATCGTTACGGCTAGAGAGTCGTTGCGAGTTCTAGAGAAATCGTTACGAGATCTAAAGAAATCGTTACGGCTAGAGAGTCGTTGCGAGTTCTAGAGAAATCGTTACGAGATCTAAAGAAATCGTTACGGCTAGAGAGTCGTTGCGAGTTCTAAAGAAATCGTTATGACTATAGAGTCGTTGCGAGTTCTAAAGAAATCGTTACGGCTAGAGAGTCGTTGCGAGTTCTAAAGAAATCGTTATGACTATAGAGTCGTTGCGAGTTCTAAAGAAATCGTTATGACTATAGAGTCGTTGCGAGTTCTAAAGAAATCGTTACGGCTAGAGAGTCGTTGCGAGTTCTAAAGAAATCGTTACGAGATCTAAGAAATCGTTATGACTATAGAGTCGTTGCGATATCGATTTGTTTGAGTTTTCCAGACAAAGAGGAAATCGTTCTGCTTACCAAAGAAGTCGATACAAAGACTTGGACAGAATGTGAGATGAGACTTACCTGATTGTCTTGAACTTTCATTTTTCTTTTATTTCCTGTTCTCAAGGCTCAAGTAGTCCATTAGTACTATTTTGTTAATCATCAAAATTAATATATGAATAAATAAATGAGATATTTATTATGGGGACAGTTTGGTCATCACATAGCTGTCAAACCCAATTCAAGTCGGAGTTGGAAAATGTAGAAAAAGCAACCCAAATGTCATTTTCAGGTAGCGACAGGTCGACACGTCGCTACCATAACACGACAACATCATGGTCATGACCCATACCAAAAAAATCAGGCCGTTTCGTGGTCTTTTTCAGAAGGCGACAAGTTCATGGTCGCGTTCACTTTCAGAAGGCGACAGGTAATGCGTCGCGTTCTGCATGTGTTTGCGTAATCGGCCATAACTTTTTTTATAGACCTCGGATTGATGAGCCATTTTCTTTGTTGGATTCCTCATTCAAAGGGCTTCAATTTGGTATATTAATGTGTGAGATTTTAATGACAAATCAATGAGTTATGACCTTAGGAAGTGAATGGATAGGATTGCATTTGCCTTCTAAAAGGCATACATCTTGGGTTCCGTCGTTTTGCGTCGTTCCTTGCATATGTGAGTTTGATCTCTTCTAAGAAGGTTCTAGAAAGTATTAACATGCATTTATCAACCCATATCAAAGTTAAAACATGTTTACATAATTTTTAATTGATTTTAAGTTCATGATCATGCTCTCTACTTGCCGATTATCCACTTCTTGCCTTGTTATCAAACTTGCTAAAAACACATGTTATAAAATGGAGTCATATTGAATGATTTAAAATGTAATAACACGACATCTTTTTATCTATGATTTCTCTCACACGTTCACACACTTGAACCATCCAATTATGGCTTGACTTGGCACAAAATATCTCATAATGTATTCGGTTAATTTATTGCAATAATGTACATTAAATTGCTCTATTTTAAATGAACTTATCTTCGTTTCTCGCGTTGTTTGAGAATACCGTTACCGACGCTCCACTGTTCTAGAATTCCTCTAGAACGTCGGGCACTTGTTTCTATATACACACTTTCCTTTACTTGGACGAACTCTCCGTCGGATATTCCTTCTGCCGGACTAGTGAATCCTTGTTCAAGACCTCTGTAAGTCTCCTCTGTCCATGGATTCCCACATGGTCGACGAGCTGGTTGTACCCTAACACCTATGATACCCTTTAGGGATCGACAAGATCCAAACAGCCTTAGTTGCTCTCGCTCTTATCTTGAATCACGCCGAACCTCTGGACCTGTGCATAACGAGGCCAGCGGTAGGGTCGTGAATTTCCACCTGACTGCCAACACCAAGTGCGTGTGTTGTGCAACTATTACTACCGCCTGGTTACTTGACGTATTACGTGCAATGTCCACTAGCTCTCATCTATACTCTACTCGCTCATCTGTTCACGTTCACTCTACTATCTCATCTATTCATCTAGTGCTCTTATCTATTTCTTGGTACTCTCAAATTGGCCATTAATTGATTGTCTAAAGATAAACAATATAACTAATGCCAGCGCAATAGGACCCGATCAGGTCCTGGGGGGAGCGCCCGAAAGTGCCATTTGCCCGCGGGAGTTAAATGATCAGGATGTTGGCATTACATCCCAAGTGCCATACTATCAAGATTAATCTAAGACAATCAACACAAAGTGCTATATTCTCTCATTGTCTATTGACAACAAAAGTACTATGTTCTCTCTCTCAGCTATCTACGGATAACCAAAGTGCCATTACTTTCGATTGATGGAAGTTAATCAAAAGTGCTATACTATTTCGATTGATAAGAAAAATCAATCAAAGTACAATTTACTATCTATATGGCCAACTACTTTCTCTCTCCTTGCTATACATGTTGCTTGATATTGCTAGACGTTGACGCTATGTGCCATGTGTTATTTTTATTTTCTATCGTGACTCGACTTTAACCATCGTGGTATACCTAATTCGTCTGCTATCTGCACCATGTTACTTGTGCTATTATGTTCACAACTTACATGACTCTCTCTATCATTAGTTACTCTGTCATTTAATGCATTAATTATTTAAAGCCTGCTTGACTATTGAGATTTAAGTCCTACTGGGCGTTATCGCTCACCCTTCGTTATTTGTTGTGTGCCTCAGGTAAGTCGGACTCTGACGTCACACACACCAATGGGACAGGACCAGAGTGATGAGCGACCTGGAGTCAACTCATGAAGTTACCTTAGTACCATGGAGTCTTGTAAGGCCCTCGAATTTCATTGCATTATTGTATTCCGTAGGGATACTTCATGCTTGTGTATATGTGTATGTGCATATCTCTGTAAATACTAGTTAGTATACTATTGAATGCATGTGTATAAATTAGATGTAAATAATGTATGAATGGTATGATGGTAGCATGTAAGTGATAGTATACATAATGCATGAACATATATAGGTGTAAGTTGTGCATGGTTTCTGCATGTTTTAGAGTTCTGGCCGAAGGCCAGCTTGGCGTCAATATCAATGGACGTTTGTGTTGTGTAGGCGTCAACCTATGGACGCCAACACTAAGTTCAGCGTCCAGCGATGTGGACGTTAATTTCTCTGACCTGCATGCGTTGCAGAGCCGGATTTTCGGGAGCAAGATAGCTCACCATTGGGGAGCTATCTCCAACGGTCTGAAAGGGCTCACATCAACCCTGCGGGAATGGGAGAGGCCCCTCTCCTATATCTGAACCCCTTTGAACCCAGAAAAACCTCTCTTGGCTCTCTTTGCAAGAGGAGAAGAAGGAGAAGAAAAGAAACCCTAGAAAATCTGTGAGAAAACCCCACCTTTGCAAGCTTGGATCTGACCTTCTGAAGTTGTTCCTGGCCATCTACCCCGACAAGGAGCTAGCTGAAGTGAAGGAGGAGGCTTCCCCGGCCTCATCTTGGAGTCATCTTCGTCCTAGAACCCGGCGTGAAGACTTCTTGGGAGATTCTTGGGATTGCCCAAGGAGAGCTTCTCCGACCATTTAGATCCCTTTGGAGTTTTGCAAGAGGCAAGTAACCTACCCCTATCATCCATGTAGATGTCTAGTAGGGTTTTATGATTTTTACATATTTTCCTCGTGTCCTGGATCCCCCATTCACCCTGTTATTTGGAGCTCGGTCTGTGTTTCTGCACAGACAGGAACTTGGCGTCAATGCCTTGACGCCAAGATTCCCCGCGTGCGTCCAGCGATCTTGCCGTCCACTCCTGGAACGGCTAGAGACCGCCGCCAAGTTCGTCTGGACAGAACAGTGAACTGTTCTCTCCTTATATATATAATTACTTTTGATATGTTTTGCGATGAGGATATATTGTAAACCTATTGCTATGTAATGTGAATGTGGGAATGTGTGGGAGAATGGTTGTGCATTTATTGTGGATGGTTGAGTATTATTTATTTAAATTGCATGTGAAAGACGACCATGTATGCTCACCATGATCCTAATAATCCGTGGGAAATTATGATGCACTAATCCTGTTGAATCATGTTTATATACGTCAGTCTCTGCTCTGAAATTTCTGGAATTTTCCCATGTCAATGTGATTTACTGCAAATTTATACTTGGGAAATAGAAAACATGTGTAGGATTGCTAAATTTCCAGTAAATTGTGTGTTGTGTAATAAATCTGGGAAAATTCTGTGGTATTGTGCATATTGGATCAGGGTTACGATCTATTAAACTGAACTTTCATGTCATATACCATGATAAATTGAATTTTGCATAATACGAGAATTTATGTTAAATTTCTGCAATTGCATTGGAATCAGAAAATTGTGAAAATTTTCATGTGGCGTCCTAAACCCGAAATCAGCATGTGGTAAATTCTCAGGTCATTGGACAACTATACCATGCAATATGAATTTTCTATGCAAAAATGGGTAATTAATTCATGCCATTGTGAAATGATTTAATTTTTGTGTAACCCAACCTGATTGGTGAAATTTTCTGAATGATAAATTCTGTCATCTGTAGTGGCATGATTAGGAAAACAGAGTCATGTTGCGAATGAGGGAATGAATGAGATGTGAGTGTCATGTGTAAAATGTGTGTAAAAACCGATATGTGTAATGTGTAAAACTGTGCCAAGTGTGATACTGCTTTCATAGAGGGCTGTGGAACCGTACCATGGAAAAGTCCCCATGGGAAGGTTCAATGTGTTGTGATCCTAAGGGCATTAGGATGAAATCCTGGAGGTGGACAAGTACCACTGGTTAGGGTGGAGACTTGTTCTCCTGGTCTGCGCAGTCCAAGAGTCGTCACTGTATTGCCTAGGTGACGTCTATGTGTATGTGATGTGATGTGTCCTTCTTATGGTGGTTTGGACTATGTGTCACGGCACTAAAGTGTAAAATGTGGATGTGATTGTGATCATGTGCAAATTGTGTAGTGTGAACAATGTGTAAATGTGAATGTGTAAATGTGCAATGTGTAAAAGTGAAGTATGTGAATTAGAAATTGTGTAAAAATGTGAACCAAAATGTGAGAATGTGAAATTGAAATCCATGATATGATGATCTGAAATCATGTTAGGACAGCAACATAAATGTAGTTATGATTATGTGTTATATGAGTACAATGCGTAGAATCCATGTTAGGGACAATCCTTACTTATGTGTAACCCATTTCATGTGTGTTTACTCTCACGTTGTAGTTTGAATGAGAACATAGCTTTCATGTGTTAGATTGCAAAGTGTTTAATCATGTCAAAACAGCAAGCTTAAAGCATGTAAAATAGTTATGTGCATGCGTATGAATGAGAAGTAACCATGTTAGCAATGTCTTCTTTCATGTATGCAAGCTATTCATGCTAACTTGCTCTCATGTTTTAGTTTAATTGAAAGTAGACCTTTCATGTGTTGGAGTGATTAGAAAGCATGGGATAGGAGATTTTGATTTAGAAAATCTGAAAGCATGAATCATGTGTTTAATGAGTAGAACCACCATGATAGGTTGTTAATTTTAATGACAAAACATGCTACATGATTGTGTCTTGTAAATGGGTATGTAAAATCTGCTATGACATGTACATGTGTGGTATGTGTAGAGTTATTTGCTGAGTCTTTTAGACGTATTACTTGCTTCGGCGTACAGGCGTAGTTGGTGACGACACACTTGCGGAGGAGGCAGTGGAGACCGACTCCGAGCGTGGAGATTAGATCGTTGGTGTACTTGTGATATTTTGATTGCATAGTATGTAATTGCAACATTGTACTAGCATTATTATGGAAAGAAAATGTTTAAGTGTGGACAATTGTATGTGATTTTCAATAACGTAATTATTGTTGCCCAGCTAGCTAGCCCAGAGGGGGGGTGAATGGGTTATTAAAACTTTGATCTCTGATTAAAACCTGTTTACTGAAAGGATTGAACAACTTAATAACAAGGTTAGAGTTAGAGCAAATAAGACAACAATCACACAAAACACATCCACAAGACACAAGGATTTTATCCTGGTTCGGAACTCCTCTCCACAGGAGACCTACGTCCAGTCCCTGAGCAATACCTCAGGATTTCACTACCAAGGGTACAATCCCCCTTATGGATCCTTACACCCAGCCTCAACTGGTCTTCCTTCAACCTGAAGGGAAAACAACCACCCTGGATAACACAGGTCTCCTTCGTCCAGAAGGGAACACAACTAAAGAAGAAAATGTGTGAACAGGCTTCAGACTCTAGCTAACAGGCTACAAGCTGAAGCTACCAAGGCCCCGAGAGAGAAAGAGATTTAACAAGGTTTTCTCTCCAAGGACTACACAAGCTCTCACAAATAAAATCTCCTTTTATCACTGAGAGCTAAGAGCTAAGAACAAGGTTGGAGTGGAAGCTTCGCTCTTGTTTCAATCTTCAGAAGACTCGAAGAAATGGTATTCTTTCTTTTCGAAATGCAAGTCTTGTTCTCTCTATCTTCTATGTATAATCTTCTCCGTCTTGAGTCTTTTATTTATACTTCTGATTCAAATTTGAACGTTGAAGTGTCTGTTGTCTCTTGTCCTGGTGTACGTTAGACTGGTCACCAAGGAAGCTTCTGATCTTCAGTCTTTTATCCTTTAGTACACGCCAGAGAAATGTTTTGGAATCTTGTATCTTGTATCTAACGTTGTACAGATGAGTCTTGTCAGATATCTGCAAGCATATCAACAATAAATAGAGGACAGCTAGGACTGCCGTCGATTGTTAGTTACAGATGGAAATATATTGCAATATATAGCAAGGCTCCGTTCTATCTAAAAAGTACGTAGACAGAGTAGCATGGAAATGGAAGATATTGTCTGCATGCATGGGAGATACGATCAGAGAGCATTAATGCGTAGCAGTCAACAGACAAGATATGACTTTGACTTTTTAACGCTATAAAGAGCATTATACTGATACAGCAAGAAATTCGATATAATAATCCCGATGCTTTCATGACTTATGAAATCATTATGAGTTATAGCAAGTCGTTATGAACACTTATCAAGTCGTATGAACTGTAAAGAAATCGTTATGACTATCAAGTAGTTATGAACTGTAAAGAAATCGTTATGAACTCTAAAGATGTAACGCCCCTCTTAGACCCAGTACAGTTACACCAACTCACATTGGATCTAGTAGAGGTATTACAGTGGAACGAATCCAACAATTACAATACAGGTTGAAATATACACAAATAACTATTCAATTCCAATGATGATTAACAGACCATGGAATTAAACACTTGTAATCAGCATTTTATTCAAAAGCAAATCTAATGCATAAAAGATAACAATAGTCCAAAGTTTATCACAATCAAAGATCAGATGCATAAAAGAAATTACATAAGATTCTCACATACAAATTTCACTCAAAAACTCTCTATATCAACTAAGTCTCCACGTCCTCCCGCTCTGAGTCAGTCTGCACTAACTCCTCCGTATCCTGGGCTCTCCTGAAATGTTAAGCAAGTATGAGTCTACAAGACCCAGCAAATCACATGGAAGACAGTTCAAGATATTAACAGTATACTAATTTTAAAACATGGTAGTGCATTAGCATTCCATTCATTGATATCATATACTTTCCTACTATAATTCTAAGGTTCATTGACAATCATTCATTTCATAGTGATTCTAACTATTAGGAAATAAAACCGTTTCTCATGAAGCATGGAATTACTTATTCATGGAATCTATTCTTTTACATAACAATTTTCATGTAGTAATATTAAACATCAACATGTAATATGAATTTCTTTGAACAAGTTCACATGTAGGAGTGTAAGCATATAACATGTAGTATGTAGCATGTAGAACAAATAGTCATGTAACTTGTAGCATGTAACATGTAGTATGTAGCATGTAGAACAAATAGACATGTAACTTGTAGCATGTAACATGTAGTATGTAGCATGTAGAACAAATAGACATGTAACTTGTAGCATGTAACATGTAGTCATTTTCATATAGTTGCCAAGACATAGCCCCACTAAATTAGAGATCAGTAGTCATTTATCATCACTTATCACTAGGCAATGCGGTGATGAAGTCATGGTATTTGCGCAAAAACGGGGAAAGTCCTTCCCACCTTGACCAGTAGAACAAGTCTACCTCCAGGATTTTAATCCGTTGCCCACGGATTCATTTCTTTACATGTAGGTGAACCATTACCATAGGGGCATCTATGGTGTAGTTCCTTGTAGGAATCTCTAAGATAGCAATGTCTTATTGGCATCAATTTGATAATGCATACACTAACGTATATAATAGATAATGACATTTCATTCTTGCATTTTCATGTATTTTTATTCAATTCTATGTGTAATATAATGCTCAGAATTTCGTAACAGAACGTGCACATGTCTGAAAATTCTGAAATTTTAACAGAAATTCGAAATCAGTATTTCAATACACATGTCAATTTTCATAATTTTCTGATTCCTGCAACTATTTTTCATGAAATTAACTCTATTAAATCAACTAACTAACATGGGTAATATTGAGAAAAAACTCATAATTTTCACATGAAATAGACATATCATATCTATTGCAGTAATCTAAAACAATCAACATGCTTTCTTTTACATCATTGCACTTATCTTATACATTTAAACCTTCATCATTGTCATGAATGATGCATGTTCATCAATTATACATATATAGTTATATGTAAAACCTGCACATCACAGAAATAGACAGTCCATACTATTAACATACTCTATATTACATGGCTGAAACGCACACATTCATAAATTATACATTTACAACCAATTCACTCAGATTTCTGGAAATATACAGTTCTGCTAAACTTGACGTCAATGGTACGACGTTTATTATAGTAGACGTCCACACACGTTGCCGTTAAGTAATTATAGGCGGCGGCACATAACGCCGTTAACACAGACCGACGGCGGCACATAGCGCCGTTTACATATAAAAGGACAGAAATACTTATATATTTCGGGATGAACTAAACGGCAGTCGATATTGCCGTTTACATAATATAGGCGGCAATACCTTGACGTCGAGTTCTAAAACACAGAAAACACAGAAACCTGCATGAAATGACAACGTTTCTAACCTTCCCGTAGGTGTTTACATGCTTTAAAAATACGGAAAAATGTTAAATATTAGTATATCATATCCTAAACTAAATCCCCCATGTAACTTGCCTCAATCCCTCCTAATGGAGTGTCGAATCCGAGCTCGAAGAAGCCCGTCTCGCCAGGGAGACAGTTCTTTCCTCCGTCTTCAAGCAGTCCGAAACCTCCTCTGATGAAGTTCCGCGCTGGATGAGCTTTTGGGCACGTAGTCCTATGATTCTCCTCGGTGTAGATGCCTTCAATCCGCACGAACAAGCACCAGATCGCTCTGCAAGTCCCTTCCCGGCCCTCTTTCTCTTCCAGAACCAAGGCAAAAACCCCCTTTCTTTCTGCGAGATCTGGTCTTATAAAGACCTCTCTAGCAAAGGCCAAACCCAACCCTGACCCTCGGATCTAAACGCCTCGGATCAGCTCATTAAAGCCTTCCGAAACGGCCGTTTTTTGTCCTTGATCCGGAACGGAAAGCTCAAAAACAGGCAAGTCGACTTAACGTCAATATAGGTTGTCGCTTATCCCAGATATAAACGTCCATCGTTGATGTCGTTTATATTCTTGCCCATAATTAAATAATTCAAAAAATATTAAACGTCAATACCTATCGTCGTTAATATCCTATAAACGGCATGCGATGTTGCCGCTTACAAGCTTCAACGTCCAATGATCTTGACGCCTAGTTCTACACAGAACAGAAATCAATTTATGCAGAAATAACACACAATGAACAGAATATTCAAAGAAATTCTAGGGTACTACATCCTCTCTCCCTTAAAATAATCTTCGTCCTCGAAGATTGAGTTAAGTTACTCACCAAACAAGGACGGATAAAGCTTCTTCATTCTTTCTTCAAGCTCCCACGTTGCCTCTTCACGTGAGAAGTTCCTCCATAGAACCTTCACAAATGGAATGGACTTTGATCTTAATTCTTGCACCTTCCTGTCCAGAATCTCCACAGGTTGCTCAGCATAAGACAAATCTGACTGCAACTGAATCGGCTCATAACGATCATATGGGTCGGATCTCTAACATACTGCCTCAACATGGAAACATGAAATACTGGATGCACCGCTGCTAAGATGGTGGCAAAGCTAACTGGTATGCCACATTCCCGATCTTCTTCAGAATTTCAAAGGGTCCAATGAATCTCGGATTCAGCTTACCCCTTTTTCCGAATTACTACACCTCTGGTTGGCGAAACCTTAAGGAAAACATGGTCTCAACCTCGAATGCCAAATCCTTTCTTCTTGCATCTGCATAACTCTTTTGACGATCCTGAGCCGCTTTTATTCTCTGCACAATCATCTGAATCTTTGCTGAAGTTTCTTGCACTACTTCAGGTCCAACCAGATGTCGATCTCCTGACTCCTCCCAACACAATGGGGATCTACAGGGTCTTCCGTACAAAGCTTCAAAAGGTGCCATACCTATGCTCGAATGGAAACTGTTATTTAAGCAAATTCCACAGAGATAGATGGCGCTCCCAATCCCCTTTCCATTCTAAAACACAAGCTCGAAGCATATCTTCCAACGTCTGAATAGTCCTCTCGGACTGTCCATCCGTTTGCGGATGAAATGCCGAACTCAACTTCAACTGACTGCCAAAAGCTTGCTGCAAACTCTGCCAAAACCTGGAAGTGAATCTCGGATCACGATCTGAGATAATCGACTTCGGAATCCATGCAGCTTCACAATATTATCAATGTACAGCCTGGCCAAGCTCTCAACAGACTGCTTCTTCTTCATGGCAAGGAAATGAGCACTCTTCGAAAATCTATCAATGATCACCCAAATGGAATCATTTCCTCTAGCCGATCTAGGCAATCCGGATACAAAGTCCATGGTCACTTGCTCCCTTCCACTGAGGGATATCTAGCCTCTGCATCAAACCTGAAGGTCGCTGACGTTCTGCCTTCACCTGCTGACAAACCAGACACTTCGCCACAACATCAGCTACATCTCGCTTCATGCCAGACCACCAGAAAGAACGCTTCAGATCCTTATACATCTTCCCACTGCCTGGATGAATAGAGAACTGGGATCTATGAGCCTCCTCTAAAATTTCCTTTCTCAGATCAACATATTAGGGACACAAACCCTAAATTCAACCGAATTACATCATCTTCATCTCTGGTAACTCCACTCTTTCCAACCAACTCCTGCAACAACGGATCATCTTTCTGCAACGCAATGACCCGATCAAGAATAGATGATCTCAAAGACAACTGTGCCATGAACGATTTACACAATGAGGTTCTAGGACAGCTAAAGAACTTGAGACGTCATCTAGCATCTTCCAGTCTTGCCTCATCATCTGTCTTTTCCTGCTCAACGCATCTGCCACTACATTGGCTTCCCTGGATGGTAAGACAGATCAAAATCATAGTCTTTCATGAATTCTATCCACCTCCGCTGCCTCAGATTCAACTCCTTCTGCGAGAACAGGTATTTGAGACTCTTGTGGTCTGAGAAGAGCTCAAATCTAACTCCATATAGATAGTGCCTCCAAATTTTCAAAGCATAGACCACAGCTGCTAACTCCAAATCATGGGTCGGGTAGTTGCGCTCATGCTCCTTAAGTTGCCTAGAAGCATACGCCACAACTCGACCATCCTGCATCAGAACACAACCAAGCCCAATCTTCGAAGCATCTGTGTAGATAGAGAAAGAATCTACATCATTGGGCAAAACAAGCACTGGAGCTGAGGTCAAACGAGCCTTAATTCCTGGAACGCCCTTTCACAAGCTCTGACCACTCAAACTTGACTCCCTTCCTTGTCAACCTCGTCAAAGTCGCCGCAATAGATGAAAATCCTTCGATGAATCTCCTATAGTAGCCAGCCAAACCGAGAAAACTCCTGATGTCAGCTGAAGATCTCGGTGTTTCCCAATCAAGAACAGCTTCCACCTTAGCTGGATCTACAGACACGCCTTCTCCAGATATAACATGACCCAAGAAATGGACTTCTTTCATCCAGAAGTTGCACTTGCTGAATTTAGCATACAGCTTATGCTCCTCAGGATACTCAACACAATCTTCAGATGCTCTCTATGAGACTCTTCATCGGGCGAATAAATCAACACATCATCAATGAAGACTACCACAAAAGAATCCAGATACTGCCGAAAAACTCTATTCATCAAATCCATGAAAACTGCTGGAGCATTTGTCAAACCAAAGGGTAAGACAAGGAACTCATAATGGCCATATCTTGTCCTAAAAGCCGTCTTAGCAGAATCTTCCGGCTTAATTCGGAGTTGATGATAGCCAGAACGCAGATCAATCTTAGAGAATACAGAAGCTCCTCGCAACTGATCAAACAAATCATCAATACGAGGTAAAGGGTACTTGTTTTTAACAGTTACCGGTTAAGCTACGGTAATCTATGCACAACCTCATCGATCCATCCTTCTTCTTCACAAAAAGAACAGGTGCTCCCCAAGGCGAAACGCTCGGCCTGATGAAGCCCTTATCAAGTAATTCCTGCAGCTGCTTCCTCAATTCTGCCAATTCCGCTGGCGCCATGCGATAAGGTGCAATGGAAATAGGTGCTGTGCCAGTTACGAGCTCAATGCCAAACTCTAACTCCCTTGCAGGTGGCAAACCCAACAAATCTTCAGGAAAGACGTCGCTGAAATCTTTAACCACCTCAATATTCTCGACAGAAAGAGCCTTCTTCAAATCCTCGGTCACAACCACACTAGCCAGAAAACCAGAACAACCTTTGCTCAACATCCGAGATGCCTTCAAAGCCGAAATCACAAACTTACCCGACATGATCTTGGGTAAAGGGTGAACAAACTCCTCCTTTCCAGGAATCCGAAAAACAATGAGCTTCCGCCGACATCCATCAGAGCATAATGCTCCTCGAGCCAATCAAAGCCCAAGATAGCATCATAATCCTTCATCTTCAGCACATAGAATCTACCAGGCAAAACTTGCTCCTCAATGCACACAGAAATCGACGAAAAACATTGCTCGGTCAAGATAGTTCCTGCTGGAGTATGAACAGACAAGGGAACCTCAACTTTTCCGGAAAGACCATTCTCCTTAGTCAAGACCTTGGCAAATCTCTCGGAAACAAAACTATGCGTAGCACCGGTATCAAATAAGACTCTAGCATGCATTCCCATAATTAGAATTGTACCTTCAGTGACGTGCTCTGCCAACTCTGCCTCGTCTCTAGCCAAGGCGAACACTCGAGCCGGAGCCCTCGGTCTCCCTGCTGCTCTCGGTGCGGTCTCGCTGCTGCTGGTGCTGCTGCCGCTGCAGTCTGCTGCGCCATCTTCGGACAATCTCTGATCTTGTGGTTCTTGTCAACCATCTCAAGCATCTCCGGTAGTCACCCAACACACCTCGCCTCCATGACGCTTCCCACACTGGGTACACAATGGCTTCTCTACAATCATACCTCTGCCTGGAGTCGGTGCCGCTGCTCTCGCTGGAACCACTGCTCTCTGCTGAAAAACTGGGGTCTTCTTCTTGTTATCCTGCCGCTGGAAAGCTGATGCTGGCCTCTTCAAAGAAGCTCTCTTCTCTTCAAGGTAAACTTCCATCTCCGCCTCCTGCATGCAAGCTGCTGACAAGGCTTCCTCCATGGAACGATGTCCTAATGCCACTAGCCTCGTCCTCAGGGACGGCTTCAACCCCATGAAATTTCTTTACCTTCCTCCGCTCATCTGCCACAATGTGAGGCGCATACTTGGACAGCTCCGCAAATCTTGCCTCATACTCAAGTACATCATTGACCCCTGGGTCAATGTCAAAAACTGCTCCATGCGGTCCTGCACGTGCTCTGGAATATACTTCGCCTTGAACAAACAGACGAATTCAGTCCAGCAACCTCCATAACACCATCTTCAAACTGTGTGCGCAGTACAGAGGACCACCACACACTCGGCACGCTCCTGAAAAAAAGTAAGTACATCTAAGATATATTCCAACCAAAACCATAAACTCCTTAAAATCTATCTTACCTGCAGCATATAAGTAGCTAAGGACACTCTCTCCTCTTCGCACAACGAAGAGCACGAAAGATCTTCTCCGTCTCTCTAAGCCAACTCTCCGCAAGAATGGGATCACTCTCCCCCTTAAAGAAAGGCGGGGTCATCCTCCGAAATCTTTCCATCATAGGCACTCCTCCAAAAACTGCATCCTGAGCAGGTGCCCGAGCCTGAACTGCGCCTGCAATGCCGCTGTAGTCTGAGCCTGAGTCTGCATCGCATGCACCAATCCTTGCATCAATGCTCCGTAGTCTACAGGTGGTGGGGGGGTGGCAAAGGTACACCAGTCTGGTCCTGAGCCTGCTGATCACCGCTGACTCATCACCTCGAGCCGGGCAGCTCCTCTACGTCCACGAGACGCCATAGTCTGCAAAATAAAAAACACCCTATTTAATAACCTATCATTCTACATAACTTGGACTATTTCTTTATGCAGTCTTGAAATATGAATACAATAATGATAATTTATTTATGTACATGTTCAACCTGGATCAGCTCTGATACCAATCTCTGTAACGCCCCTCTTAGACCCAGTACAGTTACACCAACTCACATTGGATCTAGTAGAGGTATTACAGTGGAACGAATCCAACAATTACAATACAGGTTGAAATATACACAAATAACTATTCAATTCCAATGATGATTAACAGACCATGGAATTAAACACTTGTAATCAGCATTTTATTCAAAAGCAAATCTAATGCATAAAAGATAACAATAGTCCAAAGTTTATCACAATCCAAAGATCAGATGCATAAAAGAAATTACATAAGATTCTCACATACAAATTTCACTCAAAAACTCTCTATATCAACTAAGTCTCCACGTCCTCCCTCTGAGTCAGTCTGCACTAACTCCTCCGTATCCTGTGGCTCTCCTGAAATGTTAAGCAAGTATGAGTCTACAAGACCCAGCAAATCACATGGAAGACAGTTCAAGATATTAACAGTATACTAATTTTAAACATGGTAGTGCATTAGCATTCCATTCATTGATATCATATACTTTCCTTACTATAATTCTAAGGTTCATTGACAATCATTCATTTCATAGTGATTCTAACTATTAAGGAAATAAAACCGTTTCTCATGAAGCATGGAATTACTTATTCATGGAATCTATTCTTTTACATAACAATTTTCATGTAGTAATATTAAACATCAACATGTAATATGAATTCTTTGAACAAGTTCACATGTAGGAGTGTAAGCATATAACATGTAGTATGTAGCATGTAGAACAAATAGTCATGTAACTTGTAGCATGTAACATGTAGTATGTAGCATGTAGAACAAATAGACATGTAACTTGTAGCATGTAACATGAGTATGTAGCATGTAGAACAAATAGACATGTAACTTGTAGCATGTAACATGTAGTCATTTTCATATAGTTGCCAAGACATAGCCCACACTAAATTAGAGATCAGTAGTCATTTATCATTCACTTATCACCTAGGCAATGCGGTGATGAAGTCATGGTATTTGCGCAAAACCGGGGAAAGTCCTTCCCACCTTGACCAGTAGAACAAGTCTACCTCCAGGATTTTAATCCGTTGCCCACGGATTCATTTCTTTACATGTAGGTGAACCATTACCATAGGGGCATCTATGGTGTAGTTCCTTGTAGGAATCTCTAAGATAGCAATGTCTTATTGGCATCAATTTTATAATGCATACACTAACGTATATAATAGATAATGACATTTCATTCTTGCATTTTCATGTATTTTTATTCAATTCTATGTGTAATATAATGCTCAGAATTTCGTAACAGAACGTGCACATGTCTGAAAATTCTGAAATTTTAACAGAAATTCGAAATCAGTAATTCAATACACATGTCAATTTTCATAATTTTCTGATTCCTGCAACTATTTTTCATGAAATTAACTCTATTAAATCAACTAACTAACATGGTTTAATATTGAGAAAAACTCATAATTTTCACATGAAATAGACATATCATATCTATTGCAGTAATCTAAACATCAATCAACATGCTTTCTTTTACATCATTGCACTTATCTTATACAATTTAAACCTTCATCATTGTCATGTAATGATGCATGTTCATCAATTTATACATATATAGTTATATGTAAAACCTGCACATCACAGAAATAGACAGTCCATACTATTAACATACTCTATATTACATGGCTGAAACGCATACATTCATAAATTATACATTTACAACCAATTCACTCAGATTTCTGGAAATATACAGTTCTGCTAAACTTGACGTCAATGGTACGACGTTTATTATAGTAGAGTCCACACACGTTGCCGTTAAGTAATTATAGGCGGCGGCACATAACGCCGTTAACACAGACCGACGGCGGCACTAGCGCCGTTTACATATAAAAAGGACAGAAATACTTATATATTTCGGGATGAACTAAACGGCAGTCGATATTGCCGTTTACATAATATAGGCGGCAATACCCTTGACGTCGAGTTCTAAAACACAGAAAACACAGAAACCTGCATGAAATGACAACGTTTCTAACCCTTCCCGTAGGTTGTTTACATGCTTTAAAAATACGGAAAAATGTTAAATACTTAGTATATCATATCCTAAACTAAATCCCCCATGTAACTTGCCTCAATCCCTCCTAATGGAGTGTCGAATCCGAGCTCGAAGAAGCCCGTCTCGCCAGGGAGACAGTTCTTTCCTCCGTCTTCAAGCAGTCCGAAACCTCCTCTGATGAAGTTCCTCCGCCTGGATGAGCTTTTGGGCACGTAGTCCTATGATTCTCCTCGGTGTAGATGCCTTCAATCCGCACGAACAAGCACCAGATCGCTCTGCAAGTCCCTTCCTCGGCCCTCTTTCTCTCTTCCAGAACCAAGGCAAAAACCCCCTTTCTTTCTGCGAGATCTGGTCTTATAAAGACCTCTCTAGCAAAGGCCAAACCCAACCCTGACCCCGATCTAAACGCCTCGGATCAGCTCATTAAAGCCTTCCCGAAACGGCCGTTTTTGATCCGGAACGGAAAGCTCAAAAACAGGCAAGTCGACTTAACGTCAATATAGGTTGTCGCTTATCCCAGATATAAACGTCCATCGTTGATGTCGTTATATTCTTGCCCATAATTAAATAATTCAAAAAATATTAAACGTCAATACCTATCGTCGTTAATATCCTATAAACGGCATGCGATGTTGCCGCTTACAAGCTTCAACGTCCAATGATCTTGACGCCTAGTTCTACACAGAACAGAAATCAATTATGCAGAAATAACACACAATGAACAGAATATATTCAAAGAAATTCTAGGGTACTACATCCTCTCTCCCTTAAAATAATCTTCGTCCTCGAAGATTGAGTTAAGTTACTCACCAAACAAGGACGGATAAAGCTTCTTCATTCTTTCTTCAAGCTCCCACGTTGCCTCTTCACGTGAGAAGTTCCTCCATAGAACCTTCACAAATGGAATGGACTTTGATCTTAATTCTTGCACCTTCCTGTCCAGAATCTCCACAGGTTGCTCAGCATAAGACAATCTGACTGCAACTGAATCGGCTCATAACGATCATATGGGTCGGATCTCTAACATACTGCCTCAACATGGAAACATGAAATACTGGATGCACCGCTGCTAAAGATGGTGGCAAAGCTAACTGGTATGCCACATTCCCGATCTTCTTCAGAATTTCAAAGGGTCCAATGAATCTCGGATTCAGCTTACCCCTTTTTCCGAATCTTACTACACCTCTGGTTGGCGAAACCTTAAGGAAAACATGGTCTCCAACCTCGATGCCAAATCCTTTCTTCTTGCATCTGCATAACTCTTTTGACGATCCTGAGCCGCTTTTATTCTCTGCACAATCATCTGAATCTTTGCTGAAGTTTCTTGCACTACTTCAGGTCCAACCAGATGTCGATCTCCTGACTCCTCCCAACACAATGGGGATCTACAGGGTCTTCCGTACAAAGCTTCAAAAGGTGCCATACCTATGCTCGAATGGAAACTGTTATTATAAGCAAATTCCACAAGAGATAGATGGCGCTCCCAATCCCCTTTCCATTCTAAAACACAAGCTCGAAGCATATCTTCCAACGTCTGAATAGTCCTCTCGGACTGTCCATCCGTTTGCGGATGAAATGCCGAACTCAACTTCAACTGACTGCCAAAAGCTTGCTGCAAACTCTGCCAAAACCTGGAAGTGAATCTCGGATCACGATCTGAGATAATCGACTTCGGAATCCCATGCAGCTTCACAATATTATCAATGTACAGCCTGGCCAAGCTCTCAACAGACTGCTTCTTCTTCATGGCAAGGAAATGAGCACTCTTCGAAAATCTATCAATGATCACCCAAATGGAATCATTTCCTCTAGCCGATCTAGGCAATCCGGATACAAAGTCCATGGTCACTTGCTCCCACTTCCACTGAGGGATATCTAGCCTCTGCATCAAACCTGAAGGTCGCTGACGTTCTGCCTTCACCTGCTGACAAACCAGACACTTCGCCACAACATCAGCTACATCTCGCTTCATGCCAGACACCACCAGAAAGAACGCTTCAGATCCTTATACATCTTCCCACTGCCTGGATGAATAGAGAACTGGGATCTATGAGCCTCCTCTAAAATTTCCTTTCTCAGATCAACATTATTAGGGACAAAACCCTAAATTCAACCGAATTACATCATCTTCATCTCTGGTAACTCCACTCTTTCCAACCAACTCCTGCAACAACGGATCATCTTTCTGCAACGCAATGACCCGATCAAGAATAGATGATCTCAAAGACAACTGTGCCATGAACGATTTACACAATTGAGGTTCTAGGACAGCTAAAGAACTTGAGACGTCATCTAGCATCTTCCAGTCTTGCCTCATCATCTGTCTTTTCCTGCTCAACGCATCTGCCATACATGGCCTTCCCTGGATGGTAAGACAGATCAAAATCATAGTCTTTCATGAATTCTATCCACCTCCGCTGCCTCAGATTCAACTCCTTCTGCGAGAACAGGTATTTGAGACTCTTGTGGTCTGAGAAGAGCTCAAATCTAACTCCATATAGATAGTGCCTCCAAATTTTCAAAGCATAGACCACAGCTGCTAACTCCAAATCATGGGTCGGGTAGTTGCGCTCATGCTCCTTAAGTTGCCTAGAAGCATACGCCACAACTCGACCATCCTGCATCAGAACACAACCAAGCCCAATCTTCGAAGCATCTGTGTAGATAGAGAAAGAATCTACATCATTGGGCAAAACAAGCACTGGAGCTGAGGTCAAACGAGCCTTTAATTCCTGGAACGCCCTTTCACAAGCCTCTGACCACTCAAACTTGACTCCTTCTTGTCAACCTCGTCAAAGTCGCCGATAGATGAAAATCCTTCGATGAATCTCCTATAGTAGCCAGCCAAACCGAGAAAACTCCTGATGTCAGCTGAAGATCTCGGTGTTTCCCAATCAAGAACAGCTTCCACCTTAGCTGGATCTACAGACACGCCTTCTCCAGATATAACATGACCAAGAAATGGACTTCTTTCATCCAGAAGTTGCACTTGCTGAATTTAGCATACAGCTTATGCTCCCTCAGGATACTCAACACAATCTTCAGATGCTCTCTATGAGACTCTTCATCGGGCGAATAAATCAACACATCATCAATGAAGACTACCACAAAAGAATCCAGATACTGCCGAAAAACTCTATTCATCAAATCCATGAAAACTGCTGGAGCATTTGTCAAACCAAAGGGTAAGACAAGGAACTCATAATGGCCATATCTTGTCCTAAAAGCCGTCTTAGCAGAATCTTCCGGCTTAATTCGGAGTTGATGATAGCCAGAACGCAGATCAATCTTAGAGAATACAGAAGCTCCTCGCAACTGATCAAACAAATCATCAATACGAGGTAAAGGGTACTTGTTTTTAACAGTTACCTGGTTAAGCTTACGGTAATCTATGCACAACCTCATCGATCCATCCTTCTTCTTCACAAAAAGAACAGGTGCTCCCCAAGGCGAAACGCTCGGCCTGATGAAGCCCTTATCAAGTAATTCCTGCAGCTGCTTCCTCAATTCTGCCAATTCCGCTGGCGCCATGCGATAAGGTGCAATGGAAATAGGTGCTGTGCCAGTACGAGCTCAATGCCAAACTCTAACTCCCTTGCAGGTGGCAAACCAACAAATCTTCAGGAAAGACGTCGCTGAAATCTTTAACCACCTCAATATTCTCGACAGAAAGAGCCTTCTTCAAATCCTCGGTCACAACCACACTAGCCAGAAAACCAGAACAACCTTTGCTCAACATCCGAGATGCCTTCAAAGCCGAAATCACAAACTTACCCGACATGATCTTGGGTAAAGGGTGAACAAACTCCTCCTTTCCAGGAATCCGAAAAACAATGAGCTTCCGCCGACAATCCATCAGAGCATAATGCTCCTCGAGCCAATCAAAGCCCAAGATAGCATCATAATCCTTCATCTTCAGCACATAGAATCTACCAGGCAAAACTTGCTCCTCAATGCACACAGAAATCGACGAAAAACATTGCTCGGTCAAGATAGTTCCTGCTGGAGTATGAACAGACAAGGGAACCTCCAACTTTTCCGGAACCAGACCATTCTCCTTAGTCAAGACCTTGGCAAATCTCTCGGAAACAAAACTATGCGTAGCACCGGTATCAAATAAGACTCTAGCATGCATTCCCATAATTAGAATTGTACCTTCAGTGACGTGCTCTGCCAACTCTGCCTCGTCTCTAGCCAAGGCGAACACTCGAGCCGGAGCCCTCGGTCTCCCTGCTGCTCTCGGTGCCGGTCTCGCTGCTGCTGGGCTGCGCTGCCGCTGCAGTCTGCTGCGCCATCTTCGGACAATCTCTGATCTTGTGGTTCTTGTCACCACATCTCAAGCATCTCCCGGTAGTCACCAAACACACCTCGCCTCCATGACGCTTCCCACACTGGGTACACAATGGCTTCTCTACAATCATACCTCTGCCTGGAGTCGGTGCCGCTGCTCTCGCTGGAACCACTGCTCTCTGCTGAAAAACTGGGGTCTTCTTCTTGTATCCTGCCGCTGGAAAGCTGATGCTGGCCTCTTCAAAGAAGCTCTCTTCTCTTCAAGGTAAACTTCCATCTCCGCCTCCTGCATGCAAGCTGCTGACAAGGCTTTCTCCATGGAACGATGTCCTAATGCCACTAGCCTCGTCCTCAGGGACGGCTTCAACCCCATGATAATTTCTTTACCTTCCTCCGCTCATCTGCCACAATGTGAGGCGCATACTTGGACAGCTCCGCAAATCTTGCCTCATACTCAAGTACACTCATTGACCCCTGGGTCAATGTCAAAAACTCCTGCTCCATGCGGTCCTGCACGTGCTCTGGAATATACTTCGCCTTGAACAAACAGACGAATTCAGTCCATGCAACCTCCATAACACCATCTTCAAACTGTGTGCGCAGTACAGAGGACCACCACACATCGGCACGCTCCTGAAAAAAAGTAAGTACATCTAAGATATATTCCAACCAATAACCATAAACTCCTTAAAATCTATCTTTACCTGCAGCATATAAGTAGCTAAGGACACTCTCTCCTCTCCGCACAACGAAGAGCACGAAAGATCTTCTCCGTCTCTCTAAGCCAACTCTCCGCAAGAATGGGATCACTCTCCCCCTTAAAGAAAGGCGGGGTCATCCTCCGAAATCTTTCCATCATAGGCACTCCTCCAAAAACTGCATCCTGAGCAGGTGCCCGAGCCTGAACCTGCGCCTGCAATGCCGCTGTAGTCTGAGCCTGAGTCTGCATCGCATGCACCAATCCTTGCATCAATGCTCCGTAGTCTACAGGTGGTGGTGGGGGTGGCAAAGGTACACCAGTCTGGTCCTGAGCCTGCTGATCACCCGCTGACTCATCACCTCGAGCCGGGCCAGCTCTCTACGTCCACGAGACGCCATAGTCTGCAAAATAAACACCCTATTTAATAACCTATCATTCTACATAACTTGGACTATTTCTTTATGCAGTCTTGAAATATGAATACAATATGATAATTTATTTATGTACATGTTCAACCTGGATCAGCTCTGATACCAATCTCTGTAACGCCCCTCTTAGACCCAGTACAGTTACACCAACTCACATTGGATCTAGTAGAGGTATTACAGTGGAACGAATCCAACAATTACAATACAGGTTGAAATATACAAATAACTATTCAATTCCAATGATGATTAACAGACCATGGAATTAAACACTTGTAATCAGCATTTTATCAAAAGCAAATCTAATGCATAAAAGATAACAATAGTCCAAAGTTTATCACAATCCAAAGATCAGATGCATAAAAGAAATTACATAAGATTCTCACATACAAATTTCACTCAAAAACTCTCTATATCAACTAAGTCTCCACGTCCTCCGCTCTGAGTCAGTCTGCACTAACTCCTCCGTATCCTGTGGCTCTCCTGAAATGTTAAGCAAGTATGAGTCTACAAGACCCAGCAAATCACATGGAAGACAGTTCAAGATATTAACAGTATACTAATTTTAAACATGGTAGTGCATTAGCATTCCATTCATTGATATCATATACTTTCCTTACTATATTCTAAGGTTCATGACAATCATTCATTTCATAGGGATTCTAACTATTAAGGAAATAAAAACGTTTCTCATGAAGCATGGAATTACTTATTCATGGAATCTATTCTTTTACATAACAATTTTCATGTAGTAATATTAAACATCAACATGTAATATGAATTTCTTTGAACAAGTTCACATGTAGGAGTGTAAGCATATAACATGTAGTATGTAGCATGTAGAACAAATAGTCATGTAACTTGTAGCATGTAACATGTAGTATGTAGCATGTAGAACAAATAGACATGTAACTTGTAGCATGTAACATGTAGTATGTCATGTAGAACAAATAGCATGTAACTTGTAGCATGTAACATGTAGTCATTTTTATAGTTGCCAAGACATAGCCCACACTAAATTAGAGATCAGTAGTCATTTATCATTCACTTATCACCTAGGCAATGCGGTGATGAAGTCAGGTATTTGCGCAAAAAGGGGAAAGTCCTTCCCACCTGACCAGTAGAACAAGTCTACCTCAGGATTTTAATCCGTTGCCCACGGATTCATTTCTTTACATGTAGGTGAACCATTACATAGGGGCATCTATGGTGTAGTTCCTTGTAGGAATCTCTAAGATAGCAATGTCTTATTGGCATCAATTTTATAATGCATACACTAAGTATATAATAGATAATGACATTTCTTCTTGCATTTTCATGTATTTTTATTCAATTCTATGTGTAATATAATGCTCAGAATTTCGTAACAGAACGTGCACATGTCTGAAAATTCTGAAATTTTAACAGAAATTCGAAATCAGTAATTTCAATACACATGTCAATTTTCATAATTTTCTGATTCCTGCAACTATTTTTCATGAAATTAACTCTATTAATCAACTAACTAACATGGTTTAATATTGAAAAAACTCATAATTTTCACATGAAATAGACATATCATATCTATTGCAGTAATCTAAACATCAATCAACATGCTTTCTTTTACATCATTGCACTTATCTTATACAATTTAAACCTTCATCATTGTCATGTAATGATGCATGTTCATCAATTTATACATATATAGTTATATGTAAAACCTGCACATCACAGAAATAGACAGTCCATACTATTAACATACTCTATATTACATGGCTGAAACGCATACATTCATAAATTATACATTTACAACCAATTCACTCAGATTTCTGGAAATATACAGTTCTGCTAAACTTGACGTCAATGGTACGACGTTTATTATAGTAGACGTCCACACACGTTGCCGTTAAGTAATTATAGGCGGCGGCACATAACGCCGTTAACACAGACCGACGGCGGCAATAGCGCCGTTTACATATAAAAAGGACAGAAATACTTATATATTTCGGGATGAACTAAACGGCAGTCGATATTGCCGTTTACATAATATAGGCGGCAATACCCTTGACGTCGAGTTCTAAAACAGAAAACACAGAAACCTGCATGAAATGACAACGTTTCTAACCCTCCGTAGGTTGTTTACATGCTTTAAAAATACGGAAAAATGTTAATACTTAGTATATCATATCCTAAACTAAATCCCCCATGTAACTTGCCTCAATCCTCCTAATGGAGTGTCGAATCCGAGCTCGAAGAAGCCCGTCTCGCCAGGGAGACAGTTTTCCTCCGTCTTCAAGCAGTCCGAAACCTCCTCTGATGAAGTTCCTCCGCCTGGATGAGCTTTTGGGCACGTAGTCCTATGATTCTCCTCGGTGTAGATGCCTTCAATCCGCACGAACAAGCACCAGATCGCTCTGCAAGTCCCTTCCTCGGCCCTCTTTCTCTCTTCCAGAACCAAGGCAAAAACCCCCTTTCTTTCTGCGAGATCTGGTCTTATAAAGACCTCTCTAGCAAAGGCCAAACCCAACCCTGACCCTCGGATCTAAACGCCTCGGATCAGCTCATAAAGCCTTCCCGAAACGGCCGTTTTCCTTGATCCGGAACGGAAAGCTCAAAAACAGGCAAGTCGACTTAACGTCAATATAGGTTGTCGCGTTATCCCAGATATAAACGTCCATCGTTGATGTCGTTATATTCTTGCCCATAATTAAATAATTCAGAAAATATTAAACGTCAATACCTATCGTCGTTAATATCCTATAAACGGCATGCGATGTTGCCGCTTACAAGCTTCAACGTCCAATGATCTTGACGCCTAGTTCTACACAGAACAGAAATCAATTTATGCAGAAATAACACACAATGAACAGAATATATTCAAAGAAATTCTAGGGTACTACAAAAGAAATCGTTACAGTAATCAAGTCGTTATGAATGATAAAGAAATCGTTATGAAAAGTCTTAACAAATCATTGCACAAAGCAAATCGTTATGAGAATCAAAGAAGTCGTTACGAGTTCTAAAGAAATCGTTACGAGGTCTAAAGAAATCGTTACGGCTAGGAGTCGTTGCGAGTTCTAAAGAAATCATTACAAGGTCTAAAGAAATCGTTACGGCTAGAGAGTCGTTGCGAGTTCTAAAGAAATCGTTACAAGGTCTAAAGAAATCGTTACGGCTAGAGAGTCGTTGCGAGTTCTAAGGAATCATTACGAGGTCTAAAGAAATCGTTACGGCTAGAGAGTCGTTGCGAGTTCTAAAGAAATCGTTACGGTCTAAAGAATCGTTACGGCTAGAGAGTCGTTGCGAGTTCTAAAGAAATCGTTACGAGGTCTAAAGAAATCGTTACGACAATCAAGTCGTTACGGGTTCTAAAGAAATCGTTGCGATGTCTTAAGAAATCGTTGCGATATCGATTGTTTTGAGTTTTCCGGTCAAAGAGGAAATCGTTCTGCTTATCAAAGAAGTCGATACAAAGACTTGGACAGAATGAGAGATGAGACTTACCTGATTGTCTTGAACTTTCATTTTTCTTTTATTTCCTGTTCTCAAGGCTCAAGTAATCCATTAGTACTATTTTGTTAATCATCAAAATTAATATATAAATAAATGAATTATTTATTATGGGGACAGTTTGGTCATCAATTATGGAATTTTAGTTCTTTAAATGTTATCGAATCATGTATGTAAAATGTGGATGATGAATGAAAGAAGACAGTAGTTCTTTACTTCGCTACTTGTTCTGATATTCACGTGTATCTCAGCTGAATGTTATTGTTGGGTAAATGTCCCACTGTGGCAACGTTCACTATACCGACGTGGGTTGGTATAACGTACCGGTATAATGAGGGTCGCTACAGAGATTGGTATCAGAGCAAACCGGTGAGATTGCACATGAATATATAAGTCATCATCTTCATTGCATGCTAAGCATGTCCACATGTGTAGAATTGATTAATAATGAAAAAAAAAATAGATAAGAAAGTGGTTAGAAAACTTAGTAACTAGCTAACGATGGCTGAAATTTATTACAGCCATGGCTTCGAGAGGTAGGCGTGGCGGAGCGCGGCCGTGAGGACGAGCCGAGATGTGACGAACGGGCAGAGCAGCAGGCCCCGGCACCGCAAGATCCTGTACTTTACCCCACCGCTGCCTGTGGATTATGGAGTATTCATGCCAAGGTCTGGTGCAAGCCATGCAGACGTAGGCTCATACCAAGGCAGCACTCCAGGCACAGTTGGAGGCTCAGGTTAGAC